>OY727110.1:6543713-6550587 GCA_963402855.1 Ormia ochracea | reverse complement strand
TACATTATTATTAATATACCATTATTATTAATTATACATTATTATTAATTATACATTAATATTATTATACATTATTATTAATTATACATTATTATTAATTATACTTATTATTAATTATACCTATTATTAATTATACATTATTTTTAATTTATACATTATTATTAATTATACATTATTATTAATTATACATTATTATTAATTATACTTATTATTAATTATACATTATTATTAATTTATACATTATTATTAATTATACATTATTATTAATTATACATTATTATTATTATACATTATTATTAATTATACATTATTATTAATTATACATTATTATTAATTATACATTATTATTAATTATACATTATTATTAATTATACATTATTATTAATTATACATTATTATTAATTATACATTATTATTAATTATACATTATTATTAATTATACATTATTATTAATTATACATTATTATTAATTATACATTATTATTAATTATACATTATTATTAATTATACATTATTATTAATTATACATTATTATTAATTATACATTATTATTAATTATACATTATTATTAATTATACATTATTATTAATTATACATTATTATTAATTATACATTATTATTAATTATACATTATTATTAATTATACATTATTATTAATTATACATTATTATTAATTATACATTATTATTATTATACATTATTATTAATTATACATTATTATTAATTATACATTATTATTAATTATACATTATTATTAATTATACATTATTATTAATTATACATTATTATTAATTATACATTATTATTAATTATACATTATTATTAATTATACATTATTATTAATTATACATTATTATTAATTATACATTATTATTAATTATACATTATTATTAATTATACATTATTATTAATTATACATTATTATTAATTATACATTATTATTAATTATACATTATTATTAATTATACATTATTATTAATTATACATTATTATTAATTATACATTATTATTAATTATACATTATTATTAATTATACATTATTATTAATTATACATTATTATTAATTATACATTATTATTAATTATACATTATTATTAATTATACATTATTATTAATTATACATTATTATTAATTATACATTATTATTAATTATACATTATTATTAATTATACATTATTATTAATTATACATTATTATTAATTATACATTATTATTAATTATACATTATTATTAATTATACATTATTATTAATTATACATTATTATTAATTATACATTATTATTAATTATACATTATTATTAATTATACATTATTATTAATTATACATTATTATTAATTATACATTATTATTAATTATACATTATTATTAATTATACATTATTATTAATTATACATTATTATTAATTATACATTATTATTAATTATACATTATTATTAATTATACATTATTATTAATTATACATTATTATTAATTATACATTATTATTAATTATACATTATTATTAATTATACATTATTATTAATTATACATTATTATTAATTATACATTATTATTAATTATACATTATTATTAATTATACATTATTATTAATTATACATTATTATTAATTATACATTATTATTAATTATACATTATTATTAATTATACATTATTATTAATTATACATTATTATTAATTATACATTATTATTAATTATACATTATTATTAATTATACATTATTATTAATTATACATTATTATTAATTATACATTATTATTAATTATACATTATTATTAATTATACATTATTATTAATTATACATTATTATTAATTATACATTATTATTAATTATACATTATTATTAATTATACATTATTATTAATTATACATTATTATTAATTATACATTATTATTAATTATACATTATTATTAATTATACATTATTATTAATTATACATTATTATTAATTATACATTATTATTAATTATACATTATTATTAATTATACATTATTATTAATTATACATTATTATTAATTATACATTATTATTAATTATACATTATTATTAATTATACATTATTATTAATTATACATTATTATTAATTATACATTATTATTAATTATACATTATTATTAATTATACATTATTATTAATTATACATTATTATTAATTATACATTATTATTAATTATACATTATTATTAATTATACATTATTATTAATTATACATTATTATTAATTATACATTATTATTAATTATACATTATTATTAATTATACATTATTATTAATTATACATTATTATTAATTATACATTATTATTAATTATACATTATTATTAATTATACATTATTATTAATTATACATTATTATTAATTATACATTATTATTAATTATACATTATTATTAATTATACATTATTATTAATTATACATTATTATTAATTATACATTATTATTAATTATACATTATTATTAATTATACATTATTATTAATTATACATTATTATTAATTATACATTATTATTAATTATACATTATTATTAATTATACATTATTATTAATTATACATTATTATTAATTATACATTATTATTAATTATACATTATTATTAATTATACATTATTATTAATTATACATTATTATTAATTATACATTATTATTAATTATACATTATTATTAATTATACATTATTATTAATTATACATTATTATTAATTATACATTATTATTAATTATACATTATTATTAATTATACATTATTATTAATTATACATTATTATTAATTATACATTATTATTAATTATACATTATTATTAATTATACATTATTATTAATTATACATTATTATTAATTATACATTATTATTAATTATACATTATTATTAATTATACATTATTATTAATTATACATTATTATTAATTATACATTATTATTAATTATACATTATTATTAATTATACATTATTATTAATTATACATTATTATTAATTATACATTATTATTAATTATACATTATTATTAATTATACATTATTATTAATTATACATTATTATTAATTATACATTATTATTAATTATACATTATTATTAATTATACATTATTATTAATTATACATTATTATTAATTATACATTATTATTAATTATACATTATTATTAATTATACATTATTATTAATTATACATTATTATTAATTATACATTATTATTAATTATACATTATTATTAATTATACATTATTATTAATTATACATTATTATTAATTATACATTATTATTAATTATACATTATTATTAATTATACATTATTATTAATTATACATTATTATTAATTATACATTATTATTAATTATACATTATTATTAATTATACATTATTATTAATTATACATTATTATTAATTATACATTATTATTAATTATACATTATTATTAATTATACATTATTATTAATTATACATTATTATTAATTATACATTATTATTAATTATACATTATTATTAATTATACATTATTATTAATTATACATTATTATTAATTATACATTATTATTAATTATACATTATTATTAATTATACATTATTATTAATTATACATTATTATTAATTATACATTATTATTAATTATACATTATTATTAATTATACATTATTATTAATTATACATTATTATTAATTATACATTATTATTAATTATACATTATTATTAATTATACATTATTATTAATTATACATTATTATTAATTATACATTATTATTAATTATACATTATTATTAATTATACATTATTATTAATTATACATTATTATTAATTATACATTATTATTAATTATACATTATTATTAATTATACATTATTATTAATTATACATTATTATTAATTATACATTATTATTAATTATACATTATTATTAATTATACATTATTATTAATTATACATTATTATTAATTATACATTATTATTAATTATACATTATTATTAATTATACATTATTATTAATTATACATTATTATTAATTATACATTATTATTAATTATACATTATTATTAATTATACATTATTATTAATTATACATTATTATTAATTATACATTATTATTAATTATACATTATTATTAATTATACATTATTATTAATTATACATTATTATTAATTATACATTATTATTAATTATACATTATTATTAATTATACATTATTATTAATTATACATTATTATTAATTATACATTATTATTAATTATACATTATTATTAATTATACATTATTATTAATTATACATTATTATTAATTATACATTATTATTAATTATACATTATTATTAATTATACATTATTATTAATTATACATTATTATTAATTATACATTATTATTAATTATACATTATTATTAATTATACATTATTATTAATTATACATTATTATTAATTATACATTATTATTAATTATACATTATTATTAATTATACATTATTATTAATTATACATTATTATTAATTATACATTATTATTAATTATACATTATTATTAATTATACATTATTATTAATTATACATTATTATTAATTATACATTATTATTAATTATACATTATTATTAATTATACATTATTATTAATTATACATTATTATTAATTATACATTATTATTAATTATACATTATTATTAATTATACATTATTATTAATTATACATTATTATTAATTATACATTATTATTAATTATACATTATTATTAATTATACATTATTATTAATTATACATTATTATTAATTATACATTATTATTAATTATACATTATTATTAATTATACATTATTATTAATTATACATTATTATTAATTATACATTATTATTAATTATACATTATTATTAATTATACATTATTATTAATTATACATTATTATTAATTATACATTATTATTAATTATACATTATTATTAATTATACATTATTATTAATTATACATTATTATTAATTATACATTATTATTAATTATACATTATTATTAATTATACATTATTATTAATTATACATTATTATTAATTATACATTATTATTAATTATACATTATTATTAATTATACATTATTATTAATTATACATTATTATTAATTATACATTATTATTAATTATACATTATTATTAATTATACATTATTATTAATTATACATTATTATTAATTATACATTATTATTAATTATACATTATTATTAATTATACATTATTATTAATTATACATTATTATTAATTATACATTATTATTAATTATACATTATTATTAATTATACATTATTATTAATTATACATTATTATTAATTATACATTATTATTAATTATACATTATTATTAATTATACATTATTATTAATTATACATTATTATTAATTATACATTATTATTAATTATACATTATTATTAATTATACATTATTATTAATTATACATTATTATTAATTATACATAATTATACATTATTATTAATTATACATTATTATTAATTATACATTATTATTAATTATACATTATTATTAATTATACATTATTATTAATTATACATTATTATTAATTATACATTATTATTAATTATACATTATTATTAATTATACATTATTATTAATTATACATTATTATTAATTATACATTATTATTAATTATACATTATTATTAATTATACATTATTATTAATTATACATTATTATTAATTATACATTATTATTAATTATACATTATTATTAATTATACATTATTATTAATTATACATTATTATTAATTATACATTATTATTAATTATACATTATTATTAATTATACATTATTATTAATTATACATTATTATTAATTATACATTATTATTAATTATACATTATTATTAATTATACATTATTATTAATTATACATTATTATTAATTATACATTATTATTAATTATACATTATTATTAATTATACATTATTATTAATTATACATTATTATTAATTATACATTATTATTAATTATACATTATTATTAATTATACATTATTATTAATTATACATTATTATTAATTATACATTATTATTAATTATACATTATTATTAATTATACATTATTATTAATTATACATTATTATTAATTATACATTATTATTAATTATACATTATTATTAATTATACATTATTATTAATTATACATTATTATTAATTATACATTATTATTAATTATACATTATTATTAATTATACATTATTATTAATTATACATTATTATTAATTATACATTATTATTAATTATACATTATTATTAATTATACATTATTATTAATTATACATTATTATTAATTATACATTATTATTAATTATACATTATTATTAATTATACATTATTATTAATTATACATTATTATTAATTATACATTATTATTAATTATACATTATTATTAATTATACATTATTATTAATTATACATTATTATTAATTATACATTATTATTAATTATACATTATTATTAATTATACATTATTATTAATTATACATTATTATTAATTATACATTATTATTAATTATACATTATTATTAATTATTAATTATACATTATTATTAATTATACATTATTATTAATTATACATTATTATTAATTATACATTATTATTAATTATACATTATTATTAATTATACATTATTATTAATTATACATTATTATTAATTATACATTATTATTAATTATACATTATTATTAATTATACATTATTATTAATTATACATTATTATTAATTATACATTATTATTAATTATACATTATTATTAATTATACATTATTATTAATTATACATTATTATTAATTATACATTATTATTAATTATACATTATTATTAATTATACATTATTATTAATTATACATTATTATTAATTATACATTATTATTAATTATACATTATTA
>OY727110.1:6441213-6503713 GCA_963402855.1 Ormia ochracea | reverse complement strand
GTTTAGATTTTTGCGATAGAGATTTAGCTTTAGCTACGAGAATGACAGAATACGGCTGCAGGACGTCTCGTTGAAGTCACAACTTTCTTTACCACAAAAAAGGCAAAACTACACGCAGGGAGGGCAATTTTGTGTTCTTCTCTCAAAAAAAAGTTGCCCTCTGAAAGGGTTGCGTGTTCTTCTGTAAAAATGTTTTTCCTGAACAAATCAATAGGGCAGAAATTGCCCTGTAAAACAGATGGCTTTTATTCTTACACGACGTTACCAGAAAATATCCAAAAAAAGTCTTTTGAGTTGAAAGAGTCTGAAAATTAGATTTTAATAAATATTTTTATATTTTGTATGAGATATTAAAAAAAAAATTTGTTTTCTCAAGCAGATGAATTAGCAATCTGGCAACTGAACATTTTTCTTTGCACATTTCATAAAATATACAGAAAATGTTTTGTCAGATGTTGCAGAATAAAATTTGTGTTCTTTTCTCGTTATATAAAAAATTGCACTTTCACAGGACGGGCAAAACATTTTAAAAAGGAACCTTTTCACAGGGCAACATTTTTAATGTAGAAAAGAAAACGCCATTAGTTATTCATAATCTGGTGTTAGCCCACGTCTGAAGTAAAGTTAAAATGACTTCTCTTTGAGTGGTTTTTCAACTGAATCGTTCACTTCTTATTTTCTCGAAATTACTTTAGTATTACCTGGGGAGGACTAGAACTTCATCGTGATAAGGGGCATAATCTACTATTAACCGAAGTCTTGGCCCATAAGGGCCCAATTTTCTATGCTGCATTCAGTTTTTCTCTTCTCTGTAATGCGTAATATACAGTCGATGTTGTGTATAACAAAAGTCTTCACACTCCAGCATTTTGTTAACAATGTGTCAGAAATGAAGTCACAATGTGTTCCTTCAGTGCGTTTCTTTGATCGTTCCACTTGACGCATTTAAAGAATGTGTGATCTGCGTCATCCTTTCTCTTGCCTCATAGTACAATACACTCTACTGGAGTTGATATGATTATTGTTTTTTTGGTAATTTTTCCTATCTTCGATATATGTACATATATACATAAATAAAATGCATAATAATAAGGGTGATTTGACAATAATGAAAAATATGACATTAATACGATTAATGTCATATTTGCGTATAGAAACGTTTAAAGCTAAATTATTTAAATACGTATAGAAATGTTTAAAGCTAAATTATTTAAAACATGCTTTTGTAAAAATATCGTAATGGGAAATTTCTTTCTTTGTTACAGATTGTATATGAAATGATATCAAGGTGAAGATGAAATTGTGCCAGGTTTAAGCTGCATAAATGCGTGAACAGCTATGAATTCCAATACTGTAAGTGTTGGCTACGGCTTTAATAGCAATGCAGTACTTGAATGTGAATACAGTATAAATACATTAATTGTGAAGGCAGACGTAACTAACTCTCCTCCTTATTCTTGTAATCATAAATGCTTTTTGAAATATGAGATTACAAATAGTGAAGAAAATATATGCTGTATTAAAAATCACGATTTTGAAGAAGAGCAGCCCTATCACGTACAGTTGAATAACGTTACAGATACAGGCGCGTTTATAAGTACTAAAAAATTGGGTATTAGTTGGAGAAAACAAATAAACATAAATAAGCGGAAACGTCAGATGTTGCAGAATAAAAGAATGAAAGATGAAAATAGTACATCTCCATCCAGCCTATTAAGTGATCAACAACGATTTCTTGCCTGCCGGATACCAATTACTTATGCGCATGACCATCAACAACAATATTACAATTTTAATATATCCAAATGCAATTTTCGATCGATGTTATCTCAAAATGATATCTCCTTGATGCATGTTACTAATATATATGACTCAAAATATACTCTAATACTTAAAAAAGAAAATAATCATAATTTTCTTTTAAATGTAGAAACCGACGATAATATTAATAGGAAAGAAGACTTTTCATGTGCCAAAAGAGAAAAGTGGTGGTACCATCGCAAACATCGCACAAGGAGTAACAGTTTTATCCTTAATTATGTCCGACTAATATTATCATGTTCACATTTACTCCTACAAAATTGTAAAACTTTTAATGTCTTATTTATTTTGTTATTAACTTCTACACAATATTTTGGTTCGATACAAGGTTTGTTAGTTTCAAAATCATCTTCAGTTGTTGGTATAGATTTCAGTTCAATTGATTTCGAATATGCCAGCGATATATCAGCTTATAACAGCACCAATAACAACGCAAGAAACAACACCAGTATTAATAAAAAATTAACAAAAAATTCATACAGTGAAAGTGATGATAGACTGGAGTCGTATTTATCGGCGAGCAAAAACATTATTACATCCTCTACAGAGGGCGGAAGCTCTGGAGGTGCATACTTAGACAAATTGGATAACTTAGAAAGAAGTTTGGCTGCAGTATTAATAAAGGTGGCGTATGGTACAACTTCCACAACCAAACGTAGCATTCCGGAAAATAGTTTTGTGCCTAGCCTAACAACAATATCCACACCACTATTAACTACATTAAGGTGCTTAGTTCGCTTAAAAAAATTTATTTATTTATTATTTATATATGTTAAACATTTTTTGATAGATATCAAGATAAATCGCATCAATCCCAATTAAATGTGCATCATCGAAATTATGAACTGGATTTAGAAAGAGATCATGCTTTACCAACTTCAGCACCAAATGCCGACATTTTAAAAAGCAACAGTAATCCAACATACCCCAATCCGAATCGACATCATAATCATGAGCGTGATAGACATAGCCATTTAATTAATCCAACACCGAAGCCATCTTGTGAGTAAATATTTTTTTATATTATTTATGTATAGATATACAGGGTGAGGTGAAAAAACTGCAACAAAGTAAAGTGCCATAATTTTTTCATTTTTTTTTTAAATTTTATTGAATGAAAGCAAAAAATGTCGGAAATAGCATAAAATTTTAGAATAAGTTTAGATTTGTTCGAATTAGTCACCTTTGGCACGAATTATGGCCCTCAAACGGCCAATGAAACCGTCCCACGCTGGCCGAATGTTGCTCTGCGGTATTTTGGCCCATTCCCGGCGAAGCGCTTGCTTGAGATTATCGACACTTTGGTATTTTTTAGTGCCAACCTTGCTTTCCAAAATACTCCAGACACAATAGTCCAACGGATTGGTATCCGGAGATTTTGGTGGCCATTGTGCGCTGGAAATGAAGCGTGGAACCTCATTTTGTAACCATTCTTGGGTGGCGCGTGCTGAGTGCGATGGTGCTGGGTCCTAATGGAATTTCCAAGGTCTGCGGCCAAAATGTTTGCATGCCGAAAGCTTCAATACACTCTCCAAAATATTTTGGCGATAATATTGGGCATTTATTCTGATGCCACGGTCGATTAATACGAGCGGAGAGCGACCATCGGCTATTATGGCGACCCACACCATCACCATGGCCGACGCTTGAGTTCTGGTGTCCAACAGAAGGTGCACATTTCCAGCTGACCTCTTTTTACAAACTGCTGGACAACGAATGTTTTCTCATCGGAGAAAAAAAAAAACTTTTTTTTATCTCAGCCTGCATATTTATACTAATGAACATAAACACGGTTTAGTTACTATTATTAGATAATTTAATAACATATTTATTATAAATAAAATTATTTTATCTATATATTCACATCGCAAACTTATAAATATTTAAAGAGATCGAATTATGCCAACTGGTGTGTATCTAACAAAAGTCTGAAGCAAAAGTCTCTTTTTATAATAGATTAAGAAAAATTACTTCATATTACACTCAATATTCTCTATGCACAAAAACTTTTTTTGGGTTGCAGTGAAAACATTTAAAATTTTATTTTAGAAAATTTAATATTTGGTATTAGTTTCTTTAGGTCACAAACAGTCCGTGATAGGGTTGTGAATTGGAATAGTGTGCCTTGATAGTGGGTTTTCATAATCTTGATATTATTCCGGGAATATTTTTAGTTGCATTTAAAAATGGAATGTGAAAAGTATAAAATACAAATTCTATAACTGTATAACTTTCATAATAAACAGTTATAATAAACAGCAAGTTTTATAGAGTGGAGTTTAAAAAATTATTTAAAAGTATTTATAAAAGGAAAAATTTTTAACTTTTTTATCACAAATAGTGCGGGATAGGCTCGTGAATCGGAAAAGGGTACCTTGAAAGTAGATTTCCTAATCTGATATTATTCCGGGAATGTTTATTAGTTGCATTTAAAAATGGAATGTGAAAAGTGTAAAACACAAATTCGTGGCGAGACTGGAATACAATGCGACGGAGTACTATGCGGAAAGAAATACCATATCAAATCAAAATGTTCGGGATTAGATGAATATTCTGCTAAACTATTAGATCAAAACAGGCTACTTAGATTTATGTGCGAAGATTGCATTACATATATACACAACATGGATTCGGCAAAAAACATTAAAAAAGTAACATAACAAAAAGTAACATAACAAAAAATAATGCACTTTTAAAAGATTATAAAGGTGAATTCGATAAGGCGCTTAGGCATAATGAACGAGAGATCAAACTCCTGTTAGAGGCTATTGAAAATAAATACTGTGAGCGAATTAATGAAATGAAAAAAGTGCAAGAAAAGTGTGAGATTAGTATAAATGAGTTCAAAAAAATAGGGGAAGTAGCAGATAACTTTAAGAAAGACAGTGAGAAAATATTTAGTGAACTTGCAATAAATAATGATGAAAATAAAAAGTTGCAGAATGAAATTAAAGATCTAACAAATAAATCAAACGTGAGTAGCAATCAAATGTCATTCACTGATGTACTGAAAAATGATAAAAACAAAAGCCAAAAAAGGTTCTGCCTGAAATTAGAAAGGAGGTACCGCTAATAGTGAAGCCAAAGGTAAAACAAAACAGCAGTCAAACAAGAAATGATCTTAACAAGAACGTAGACCCTAAAGAATTGAAAATAAGTAACGTTCAAACAAAGTCAAATGGAATTATTTTAATTGAAAGTGAAAATGATGATGAAAGAAAAAAAATTAAAAGTGCTATTGAAAATCAAATTGGTGACAAATATGAAATAAAGATTCTAAGCGTTTTACTTCCAAGGTTTGTTCTATCGAGAATGAACTTTAAATATACAGACTTAAAATTAATTGAATTATTAAAAAAGCAAAATAAGTGTGTTGAAAATGGAAATATAAGAATAATTTCACGGTATGAAACAAAAAAATTTAACACAATTTATTAT
Source organism: Ormia ochracea (assembly GCA_963402855.1). Lineage (NCBI taxonomy): Eukaryota > Metazoa > Arthropoda > Insecta > Diptera > Tachinidae > Ormia > Ormia ochracea. The sequence goes on along the minus strand of OY727110.1, from coordinate 6,498,454 downwards.
AATGCACTAATTGAAGTAGATCCTGAAACTTTTCCACAAATAATTGCGGCTGAAAAATTGAATATAGGATGGGAGAGGTGCAGGGTATATGATGGTCTCGATGTGAAACAATGTTTCAAATGCAGGGGATTTAACCATAAAGCCGCTGAATGTAAAAGTGACGAAGTTTGCGTAAAATGTCTAGGCAAGCACAGATCAAATGATTGTAATTTTGAATGTGTGAGAAAGTGTATAAATTGTCAACGGGCAAACGAAAGGCTTAATCTTGGTTTAGATATAGACCATTTGACAATTAGCAAGTCTTGTCCAGTGTATCTAAATAAATTAGAAGCTAAAAAGAGAAAAGTAGGCTACTAGCAATCAAAATCATTAAATATACTCTACGCGAACATACAAGGTTTTCTAAATAATAAACCGGAATTAGAAAATATTATTGAAGAATACCAATATGATATTGTGATTCTATCGGAAACACATTTAACAGATGAAGTAAATACCATTGAAATAAAAATAGAGAACTTTAGAAATTTTAGCTGTGTATCTAACTCAAAGAGAACTGGTGGTGTACTAATCTATACGCGTAAGGAAATAAAAAAAAAGTTAATTGAGCACTTCGTTACTGATTCAAATACATGGATACTGACCGTAAGCTGTAAGATAAAAAATGATGAGCTTGTCATTATGGGAATATATAGATCGCCCAGTAGCAGTGAACGGGAGTTTTGCAACATATTAAGTAATAAGTTTGAAGTTATAATGGAAATGAATAAGAATACCATAATAGTTGGTGACTTTAATATTGATTGGTCTAAAAGTACATTTTATAAACGGGAAATAGAGAAAATAATAAATGATTCTGGTCTGACACAAAAAGTAAATGATTATACTAGAGTGACAATAAACTCGGAAACTTTGATCGACTATGTTCTTACAAACATTCAAGATTTAAGTGTTTCAGTCGAAAACTCGCAAAAAATATCTCACCATGAATCAATTGTAATTAAAAAATCTAGACGAGAATATGTAAAAAAGACAAGACGCAAAATAGTTGAGTATTTTCTTTATAATCCGTTTGAATTTAACCGTGAGCTTATTTCTAAAAATATAAAACACGTCGACTCGAATGATATAAATCAGAATGCATTTCTGCTTGAGAATTATGTTAAATCAGTAATCTTAAGCAATACCAGAAAGAAGATAGTGAATACGAGCTCTAATTGTAATAAATGCTAAGAAATTTAAAAGAACAAAAAATTAGAGCATATCAGACAGCACGGCTAATTAATAACCGTAATTCGTGGGAAGCTTTAATAATGTGCGTGATACTTACAAAAATGAAATAAATCGAGCGAAAAATAAATATGTGAAATTGAAAATTAATAATGCAACTGGCCAAAAAGAAATGTGGACAGTCTTAAAAAATCTAATAATCGGGAAAAGCAAAAATGAAGTCGAATATGTAATTTTTGAAAATGAAGAAATAAGTTGCGAACAAGATATCGCAAATGTATTCAATAAATACTTTAGTGATAATGTCCAAAGTATAACTCAATCAATTGAAGAAGTAAATTATATCAACTACATTGATCATGGTGCGGAAACATTTCGTTTCAAGGAAATTAAAATGAGTGACCTAAAACCAATATGTAAGAGATGAAAAATAAATCGGATAATATGAAAATCAACCCAAAACTAATTATTGAAAAGTGGAATGTTTTAGGGCCTTTCCTAATAAAACTAATAAACCAATCAATGACAAATGGAATATTTACAGAGATATGGAAGGATTCGTTAATAACTCCTGTAGAAAAGGTAGCCAATACGAAATTGTGTGATGAATTCCGCCCAATAAACACATTAAAAACATTTGAGAAAATATTAGAATGTGTGGTTAAAAAACAGTTAGAAAACTATTTAGAAGTGAATCAGTTATTATTTATAAATCAATCAGGTTTTCGGAAAAGCCACTCGTGTAAAAGTACGATAAATTATATCATAGGCGAATGGAAAAATTGTTCACGAAAAACAAACATTACGGCATTATTTCTTGACTTTAAAAGAGCATTTGAAACTGTTGATTTAGAAATTCTTATTAAAAAATTATACATGTATGGAGTAAGAGGAAAGAAATTACAATAGTTTAGAACATACCTCTTAAATCGCAGGCAACAAACTAAAGTTAACTGTTCAAAATCAAGTTACGTGTATGTGAAAATGGGGGTGCCTCAAGGATCAATTCTTGATGCACTTCTCTTTATAATATATATAAACGACATCGTAAAAGTAATAAAAAAATCAAAAATTGTAATGCATGCAGATGATACGCTATTATATACAGTAGGAGACACAATTGACGAATGCAAACAGTTGTTAGAATGCGACATACAGAATATAAATAATTGGTTGAAAATGAACAGGCTAAAACTAAATGAAAAAAAGACAAAAGTGATGTTAATAAATTGTGATAGTGAACTCAATCTAATCATAAAACAAAACAAAATCGAACAAGTACAAAAAATTAAATACTTAAGTGTAATAATAGACAATGAACTAAAATTCAAAGAACACATAGATTACATATGCAAAAAAACTGCAAAAAAAATTAGTTTTTTGAGAAGAATAAGAAATAAAGTTGATACTCTAACAGCCATACAGATCTACAACACAATTGTGAAACCCCATTTTGAATACTGCTCTACGGTATTATATACGTGTTGTAATCAATCACAGATCGAAAGGTTACAGAAATTGCAAAATAAAGCTATGCGATGTATCATTAAATGCAATCTCTACACCCCTGTAAATATCATGCTAGAAGCATTAAGATGGTTATGTATTGATCAAAAACTAAAGCTAAATGTTTTAATGTTTTTAAAATCATCATTAAGGCTCAACACACCTTAATGTATAAGGGTCTTAGCCTTTTCAACTCGTTACCAGCTGCCGCGAAAGCAGAAAATAATATACGGCAATTTAAAAAACTATGTTTATCGTTTGTAAAAAATTAAAAATTATAATGTATAATATTAATTTATGTCTGTTTAAGATGAAAATAACTTTTGTTTCTTTTTTGTTAATAAATTCTTTTGAATACTCGTTAAATATTTTATAAATAATTTTTAAACATTATACTTATTTAAGAAAATCTTAATTTGTTTTGTGAAACTTAAAATATGTTATCATGTTAATAATAAATTTTCTACTACTACTACTACTATTCATTTGTAGTTTCTGCCACTCTTCCATTACGGTTTTGAGCGATTCCGTACTTTTTAGCTGGTGCTTATCAAATGGTTTTTTCAAAAACAATCATTAATTCCCTATAGGACTGATGTTGGCAATTCTAGCGGCTGTATCGATAACGCAACCACAGTTATGTAACAATCATAACCGCACCATGGGCGGCTTATATTTTCGGACATTGTATTTGTAAAATTTAAAATTTGGTTTTTGCGCTAAGAAATCTGAATTTCTACGTAGTACTGATTAAATGGGTTCAGCAAATATATAAATATTAATGCGCGTCCATTGTTGACTGTTAAAATTTGACATTTCTCCAAATTGTGTGGTTGGAATGATATTTTATTGACATAGAGATGTAAAAGTCTTGCACCGCACCCTAGATGGTCCATCGTTGTAGTAAAGCATCATTTTATTTCATCACAAAATATTACTTGGTTCCAATACTGATTCGGCTGTGAAACTATCAAAATAACGATGGGAAATCTCCTTTCTACATTTGCTCCTGACAGGCATGGGTTTTTCTTCTTTCTCGGGACGAGTATCTTCATCGTTGTCTAACGAATTGTAATATCGGCATTTATAATATCGGCATTTTAGTATAATGCAGCTACTAAAGAGAAAATAGTGAAAATTGTACGTGTTTTTTGTAAATTTTTAAGTTTAGTTTTAAAACGCTTTAAACTTACGATTTGTGGAATGCAAAAATTTGTGATAAACGCCTTTCTCTGTATCTTATATAGTTTGTATATGTTGTTGTTGTTTTAATTCCTCAGGTAGAGGTGCACTATTTGTGCCTTCCATTTTTATGAAAATCCTGCTATATGTTCAGTTTTATTATGCGGTTCTAGCCACTGCTAAGCTATTGTTACCCATGCTCATTTCTTATTGCTTTCATTAATCTTAAACCTGGGTGCTTACTCCCGTTTGCGATGCGTTAGAAAATGCTCGCAAAATAAAACATTTGGTACTCTTGTTTGCGTTTGCGCATGTGTTAACGCATCTTATTTACGCAAGTCTGGTATCACTGTAGTCTGGTTTGCGTCTGCGCATGTGTTAATGCATCACATTTACGCAAGTCTTGTATCACCGTACTCTGGTTTGCGAAAGTGCTTGTCAAAACTATAAATTAAACAAATATTTTGCGCAAGCTATTTACTAAACGCAACTGAAGAAAAACATGCAAATCCTATAAGAGATACGTTATTTTTATTTATTTATTTTATACAAAAATTAGATTATAAGCTAATATTGAATTTTCTTACTTTTAACAATAAGTATATTTAAAAAATATGTATATTTTTATCGTATTGATTGACCTTTTTTTTATTAAGGATAAGTTTTGTTATGCCGACGTAGTGAAAAAATAATTTTTTTTTAAAACAATATTTATTTAACCATTAAAAAATTAACATGACTTTTATGATCTCAAAAAGAAATCATTTTTTATTTCATTTGTTTTTTTGCCTCGGTATAGTTGTTTGATCTTTGCGAGAATCATTAATCACTCCATTACCATTTTTAATTTTATGATGTCCGTATCGCCACTTTTTCAATATGATATGCGCAAAAACTTCCGTTAATGTTATAGAGTATCAAATTAGTTTATTAACGCATCTCACTTACGCATTGCAAATGCTTTCGCATCGAAAACGAGAGTAAACCCGTGATTTTATTAAAAACAGTTTGGTTCAGTCTTTTTTGACAGCATTTGAAAATGGAGCATCTACTACAGAGAAAAATAATGGTATAGATATTTTCTGAATTAATTGCAGAATATTGAACAGATAATACATTACTATCGTTGTAAATTGTTAATTTTTCCATGAGAAATGAAATAGTCAATCAGCAGATTCAAATATTTCTTTGTGGATCTAGAACCCAATATTATCTACCGAAATAATTTCAAAAGGTTTTCTACCAGAGCCTAAGGTGACAAGAAACCAAGTTTTTCTCTCCTCGTTTTATTTTTAATACATGTTTCACAGTTTTTGTAAATTCTTTTTATATTTTGAGATAAATTTTCCGCTGAGTAAAAGGGACTAATTTTGTTTTGTATTTGTTTTATTCCTATATGAAAATATTGCTTATTAACTTTTTTAATTAGCTCCAAATTGTGTCCCTAAAAGTATATATTGCTAATATATATTAGTTTCTTTTATCGCTAAGCATTTTAAATAAACATCCTTCTTTTTTTTTATTAACAATTTATTTCTTTGCAAAATAAGCAACAGGTTTGATATCACCATTTTCCTGTAGTTGCTTTAAAATTGCACCGACCTCTTGAATGATGATGTAAACGTATATCGACAATTCACTATACCCATATCATATTTTTCCTTCGCAAATATGCCTTTACTAATTCCAAAAATTTGTTTATGTAGCTGACGTTTTAGCCTTAAGTGGTGTAAATACATTTCGAAGTTTTCTACAATTATGTATTCATTAAAATTTACTTTATATTCTAAAATTCATTTTCATTTAAATTTCATTTTTTTATAATTTTTAGTTTTATCTGTATTATTTCCACTTGTAGTATTGTTTTCGTTATAACTGTTGATTTTTCCGTAATTTTTTATATATTTTTTGTGATGTAATTTGATATTTTTTTGTCACATTTTATACAATTAAAATAGCATATTTAAAATTTTCTTTATCAATGACAAATAAGTGTACTTCTTCTTATATTTCGAATATTTTAACTTTTAATTTTATAGTTCCCTCTGGTTTTTGTGTGAAGACTTGTGTAATGTACTTTAATTTTCTCATTTCGTAATTTTAAAAGTTTTCAACATATTAAAGAAACATTGAATCCCGAATTATATATTCCATCTGTTGCTACCTTATTTTTCAGCAATAGTTTGATTTTAATATATATATCTATATCTATCTGATATGTATACCTTTTCGGGCTTATACCCCTATCTCTGAATTATGAAAGTACCTTTGTTCATTCCTCTGTTCCTGTTGATTCTTCTCATTTAGTTTGATCCAGCATAATTGTTCAGGATGAAAACGAAACCTCTTTCTAATTTTTTCACTTACCTTGCAGGCTGTTTTTTTTTTTTGTTGTTTCTCTTCAAAATTTGTGTACATATTTTTTGCTTTACGGTGTAACCACTTTTTTAAAGCTTCCTGTATTCTCAAATTATTTAAAAGATCTTTGTTTTCAAGTTTTCCATATTTATTCTATCCGTCAACAAATCTGGTAACCCTGCTGCAATGAAGTAAGTAAGTATTTTCGCATCAATAGATTTATTCATTACCAAAAGAATTCCCTCTTTTTTTTTGAGGGCGTACTTCATTAGAGATTCATTATTATACTTGAAAAATAATGGATACTCCACTGGAACAGCATATGTTTTCAGAAGTTATTTTTCCACTCCATCCAATCTGAGTCCACATAATGTGTTTTTAATGAGAATAGAAGTATAATAATTTAAACAGGATCCTGTCAATAAAATTTTTAACATTTATATCTGTTTCAGTTTTCAACCGATTGCATTCATTTTCGAAGCAAACCATTCATTATCTTAAAGATAAAGATAAAATTTTCATACTAAGTTGACATACTAGTCGCGTTGGTTTGCGTATTATCTTTTTGTATTCCCACGTCACGTAGTGTATTTTTGAGAGTATCTTCGAGATAAAAATGTCTGAATTGAAAATTTCATTCCTCCACATCAATTTTTGTTAGTTGCCTATCCATTTTTATGCAGACTCTACTTGTTTGGTATCTTTTGTTTTTTATCTCTGTTTGCCCCTTTTTAGCACAGTAGTGCTCTTTCCATAAGTATGTGTTATATATCATAACATCTTGATATTGCTCCACACATAGTAGTGCTCATTCCTTAAGTATGTACAGTATTATATTAGTATTATATATCATAACAACTTGATATTGCTCCGGCATAATGAAAATTTTACCTTGAGTAATTCAAATTGTTCTTATGGCCAAAATATTTGATTTCCCATAGTTGGCTGCTGTAAGCAGAAACTAAAATGTTAGCTTCTCCAGTTTTCGTAAACAAAAATGGCGCTTTATATTGATAAAATAATTTTTTTATAAAGTAAAAAGAAAGTGCATTTAAAGTTTTTTAGTTACTGTTTTCTTTAAATCCCAAAAAATAATATTTTAATAAATACCAAAATTGCAACAAAATTACAACATTTTTTAATCCCAATACTGCTTTTCATCCCTGGCTGTTAATATTCTCTTTTGCAGAACAATGACAGAAGCTTAACTTGATTAATTTGTTTATAATTATCTTTATATATATATGTATATAGTAATAAATTACTAAAAGAAATCCAATGGGGAAACAAAATAAGAAGCAGGAGAAATAAACTATTTTGTATATTATATTATATATATATATTATATTATATATATTACTAGTTGCGTCCGGTCCGTGTGGTTGGCCTCCAATTTTTCTTTTATTTTAAACTGCCTCTCGGAAGTGTAAAAATTGAAAATCTTATAATTATAAATTATGTTTTAAATATTTTATTTAAATTGTAACTATATATTTACTGCAATGCTTCTTGACGCATAAAAAATATATTTTATTTAAATTATAACTATATATTTACTACAATGCTTCTTGACGTATAAAAAAATGCGATTGGTATTTCGTATTGCTGCTCTGGAGGCTCTTCTCGCAGAACGTTGTTCTTCGTTCCGCATTTCGCGATTTTTTTTCTAAAGAATTTTGGCCTAAAAGGTACATTCGATCCCCGGCTTGTTCGTTGTCTTCTGAGTGCTCCTCTTGTGTCTGCTGCGAGCGCAGCACACTCATATGATTTGTGTGCCAATATTTGCATGTGAGATTGGCATTTTGTACTCCAATATACGTTTTTTATAATTTAACTTTCTTTTGTTAGTTATTATTGGGATAGGGAGGCTGCCCTTTGTTATTTTACCTGTTGCTTGTTTACGCCCAACGCCTTTAGCGAAATAGAGCATGTGGTTATCGCGCTAAAAACCACAAAAAAAAGTATATAATGCTCTATTTGTCGGAAGAATTTCGAACAACTCAGAAACAATCCTCACGGCCCATAGAGCATGTATATAAAATTTGGTCAAAATCGGTTCAGTAGTTTTTGAGTTTATCTTGACTTGTATTAATGGCGGCACAATTAGTTTTTTTTGGTTATTTTCATTTAGTTCTACTTCCAGCTCTGAAAATAATATTAATAATAATCTTAATTATTTCAATTTTATCTATATCTTGGTCTATTTTCAACCGTAAGCATTCGCTTTCAAATACTTCCATCCATTGTAAAACATTTGCATTTTTTCCTGTAAACATTGCAATAACCATTTTATCTGAAATATTTTTTTTGTTTTGCTTATCAGATTTCTGTTCACTTGTTGTTGTACTTAATTTCTCCAAAATTTGTTGTAAAGTTTCTGTTGGAATTCTGGTTTCTGGAGTTTGGTTCTTTTCTACTTTAGTATCATCCACCTGTTCTAATAAATAATTATTAAAATGCATATTTTCATTAGCATCTTTGTACATTTTCAGCGCTCCTCATCCAAAGTAAACCATACTTTTCTTGAATTTCCTCTTCTGGTTAACGTTGACTTTACCTTTTGAAAAGTAGGCAAGTTTTTTAGGTTTTCATGCAGTGAAATGTTTTGGAATTCATTTGGTATGACAAAAATCTCATTTTTATCAGTTTCTATAGAGGTTATGGTAATTACATTCGTTTTGTTGTCATTTGCTAATGCTTTTACAGCAAACTCAAACCTCAGTTTTTCCATTTTAACGAAATGTCTGCGAAAATGCTGTGTTGTACTAAAGAGTTACTTCCAAAGAATAAACACAAAATTGCTTTACTAAAAATGAATTAGATTTATTTAGACTATTTAAATAATACATTTATTTATTATAATCATACCTAAAAATGAATTAGAAACAGCATTTAATGTTTCTATCCCGCATAACTGTTTCTCTACTTTTAACTGCTCTACTCCATATAACTGTGTTTTTGACAACACATATTTGACAGACTATAGTTATATTAAAGAAAATAGAGGCACAAGTGATGCCACAGGTACATTTTCTTTACATATATATTATATGTATTATATATATCATATGTACGGTTTTCTATGATTTTAGTGCCTAATATATTGAAGAAAACGAATGGCCAGATGCCTACAATATCTTTGCTTCCCATAGTCGGAGAATTGCCTTCGTATTCGCCGCCATCTAGGTCCTTTTTTACTCCACCCTTGCCTCCAGAATACCAGCATCCTTTTGCGGATAAACCGACTTTGCGTGGAACTAACAACGAAGGAGGAATTGAACTTAATAGTGCCGGCTACATAAATCGAAGACCTATACCTCCTCCTAGTTTAATGCCTGGTCATGAACGAATACCCTTTAGACCACCAGATCTGGGAGTTACCGCATCAAATAGCGATGGCGGTGCATCATCTCTAATACCTTCAATACCGAGTAGTACGGCCTCACCAGCGTTTTCTCTGAAAACGACAGATGCTCACCATGAAACCGACATTAAAAACCCTTTAAATACTCCATCGAGAACTGGTATAATTTCGGAAACTGTTTCTAACATCGATAGAATAAATATTTCATCTGCAGGTATATATTCAGATACAAATACCAATTTGTATAACAATTCGAAGAATCCTGAAGTAAGGAAAGAAGTTCTTCCTAGTATACGACGTATTTTAAGCGGTTCTAACGGCCGTAAAAGCGATATACCTGAGGTTTTGTTAAAGCAAGTAACAACACGACCCAATAATAATTACCATCATCCACCCTCGTCACCAGTTGTCCTTATTGATTCATCGTTATTGGCAACCAATGAAGGTACAATGGAAAATTATGATAATAAACAAAATATAAACAAAATTAAAGATATTGTAGAGTCAGATTTAAATAATAGTAAAGAAAAGTCTAAAGTTGCCTTAAAGTCTGGTGGCGATAATAATAACAATACAACATCAACACCATCCGCAGCTGCAGCTATTGGGGGAAGTGAAAAGGGTAAATCAGCTATATCAATATATGCAGTAACATCAACAACATCAACATCAACAAGTAATTTAGATATGTTGCCAGCAACTGGAAAAAATTCTGGTGACAGTTTGTCGTCGTCAACCTCATCGTCCACTTCGTCTATATCATCGTCAACATCTTCGTCAACGTTATCATCAGCATCAGCACATGCAACATGGTCTTTTGCATGGAATATACACGTGTATATGTCTGTTATACTCTTCACTATTTTATCGGTTTATTCATTTTATAAAATGATCACATACAACAAGCTAACCCATCTTTTTTCCCAGTCATATTTTCTATGCATTCATATCACCTTAATTGTAATATGTATAGCACGAACGTTTTATTTATGCTACGATGCGTACAATATTCATTCCAGTTTCCATATATTTGTATCAGAAATTTTACTTAACTTACCGGCCACATTGCTGACTATATCGTTTGCAGCTTTAATTTTGTTTCTATCTCTTAAGTCGCTTAATCATAAAAATAGTCGTTATTCGGCCTTATTACGGCCTTTAACGGTCGTTGTGGGTTGTGGAGTGCATGTAGTTCTGTGTATTACTTTACATTATGTCGAATCTTATACGTTACAAAATCACCAACAGCATTCGTACTATCAGCAACAACAACAATTACTTACAAAAAGGCAGCAAACTCAAGAGCAACAACAACAACAGCAACAACAACAACAGCAACATCAAAATATTGAATATAATTATTTTCAAAATCTGTACCCGTATTCAACAAATGTTATTGGCGTGGAAACAATGCCTTTCAGCTCGTCAGTGGCATCTGTGCAAGGAGCTAATTTTCATCACAACAATATAGCAACCAGTATATCATCCTTGCCTCCTCCTCCTCCCAGAGTATTATCTCTTATATGCCAAATAATCTATATATTTGTATGCTTTAGTTTGGGCGTGTTGTATCTTTACTTGTACCGTATTTTAAAACGCATTTTACGAAGTAAATCTCAAAACTATATACACGGCTTTCAAAATCTTTCATACGCCATTCACATAACTATTGCCACAGCTTTGCTTTTTGTTTTATTGGCGTCATTGCAAATTTTTGGTGCAATAAGCATTTCCGCCTCCAGACCTTTGATAATGCAGAAAACGTCAGAAATTGATTGGCTGCAGTGGGGCTACCAATTTTCATTGCGTTTAATAGAAATAGCTATTATAACACTTATATCTTGGGTAACAGGGCTTAAAATAGCCAATAGCCACAACACCGTTAATATTAATTTAACGAACAATGAGGGAAGAGGTAATGTAGGGCAAATGAATGCAGGGAATTCAATGTTTAATACAAATCTTAGTGTTAATCCGGTACGAGAAAAGCACAATGTTTACAACAATCAATACAATAACTCAAATATGACAAATTTTTTTTTGCCTTGCACTTCAAGCTCCAGCCAAGAACAGTTTGATACTGATTATCCGGCTGTTTGTAACGCAAATACAAATTTACATACATATACAATGCGAACGGGTAAATTAATATATGATGATACATTTACTTTGAATTCGCTTAATGCAAACAGTTCTGCTACGCCAGGAAATGATTTTCATCATCCGCATCAGGTTCAAGCGTTTTCGAAACAGCTAACACAATCTACGTATCAACATCCATATGATTCACAATCTCTACATAGTTCAGCTCACCACAATGTTTCCGAATACGGTTCCCGAATAAATTATCAAGCCGAAAATCACCTGCAATACAATGATTATTTAACGGATAACACTACTGATCACTATGAAAATCCTAATTTCGATCTAAGAGGTTCAGGGTCGGCAACATCGGGATCTGCTTTAGTGGTAAACTCTAACGCTGCTAATGGAACTATGCAAAAATTTGGAAAAAACACAATTTCCAACTCAACTACAACACCTTCAAGCAGTAATAATTCAAACATGGAGTCAAATTCGTCATCTGGTTCATCAGCAACGCTGCAACAGCAAATATTATTATTACATGGCGCGGGGGAGACTTGCTATTCAGAACCCATTCATGAACATTATGATTTCAATAATTTTGAAAAACCAAAATTTAAACAACAGGCCCATGATAATTGGCCCGACGCTCATATCCAAACTATACTTAACAAACGTGATAAGAAAAAATCTTTAACAACCTTAGAAAGGTGTGGCTATGACAAGCGAGAACGGCGAAGTTCAAATTCTATGCATTCCTGCAATGTAAATAACAATTCCACCAACAATGGCGTTGGAGGTAACGGTGGTGGATCGCGTTATGCTAGTTTTAACACCTTTGAAAGAGCACCTTTTAACAATATACGCAAAAGCGATACATTTAACAATATTACAAACAATAGTGTTAACATCACGCATGGGCGCAACAATTCGTCATCGTCAACTACTTCGGCTGCATCCGCCAGTGAAACCAGAAATGTTTCCTTAGGTGTACAAACTTTAGCATCAACTGAAAGGCATCATCACGTCACACACTCAAAAAATGTAAGAGTAAATGGAAGTTCAAAAGTTGTAGCTAATAATGTCTCAGGATTAGATGTATTTTCGCGCTCAACTATAGAACGCTTAAGTATCAATCAGACGCAAAGGCCTCTTCAGCAGCAATACACTAATCAGTCGCAATCGCAACATCATCATTATTCCGATGATGATGACGAGGGCAAAGATGATGACATAATGTTAGCAGGTACGAACTATTTCTTATTTTTATAAATTTAAGCTAATTGATGCAATATTATAAGCGCTAAAATATAAAATTATAACACAATGTAAAAATAAAAGTCACAGAGCTAGATGCTAGAATAATCCCGACAGTTTCATAAAGTTGGATTTTTGATTTACTAAAAAAAAGTAGGAAGTTAATAAGTACATGTGTTTACGTAGAACATACTAATTTAATTACAGAAACAAGTGTGCAGGCACTTATACGAGAAAGTATTAAAATTTACCCGAATTAAGTAATTTAAAAAAAAATTATTTTATATATGATAATACTTTTCTGGTACGTATTGCAGGTATTTGGGGTTTTTCAAAGAACTTAAAAAGCTTTATCCTATAAAGAAGACGAGCATTTTTTGAGCAATATATATTGTACTTAAATAAATGTTGGTCTTTTTTTTATTCCCTTATTTTAGACGATCTTACGCTCTTTTTGTACATAGAAACCATATAATTTATGATTTATGTAAAATATTTACCCCCTGATTATGTATTACAACTATAATAAAACTAGTTGTAATATTGCTCAGTAGTTGTCAGTTCGATATTATGATTTACAACTAAACAAAACTATTACTAGTTAGTTTTCAGTTGAGTTGCAAAATTTTTGGCTATTATGGATTTCAACCAATGTTATTACTGGGTGTGAGAACTGCCAAATTCTTACAACTGATCATTTGCAGTTGGCTTGTTTTATCTTACCGCCAAATTTGCATCGAAATGAAGAAAAAATTATAAGTTTAATATTTATGAAATATGGGAACAAAAATTAATGTATAAATGATATCTGCCTTCAGCAATAAAACCCAATGCGCAGCACAGTTTTAATATAGGGTAATCGGATTGCCTCGAATAGTTGGTCGCATACTGTTTTTTATTTCATTTAACAAATAGCAAAATGCATCTTTATTTATTATTATTCCTTATAGCTGATGAATCTGAATAATTAAGTTCATTTTTTTGTAATAAATGTTCTATTATGTTCAAATAACATTTCTTACTTTGAGTATGTAAAATATATCCACACTTATATCCTTTTTATATTATACTTATATACACTTTATTTATTTTTACTTATATTTTTCCATCGCAACGCCCTCTTGAAACGGCAATGAGTGTCAAATTGGCTGTCATATTTCCATTTAGTAAAGGAAAGGAACGAGTTAAATATAATGAGTAGGTTTTGGTTGTAATACATAACAGCAAAATGATGTTTGGTCTAGTCTACTTCAAGACAACACAACTAAACTGGTTGTCAATTCATTATCAGGGGTTAATTTATTTCGAGTAAAATTAAAATTAATCGTGGCATAATGATAACCATAGAAACCAGATTTTCGAAGCAAACTTATTGGAAACAATGTAATTAGTTGCACAGAGGCTTTATCTAAATTTCCTAACCATAGAACGCAAGTGAATTTTGTTTATTGGCCACAAACGTAAAAAACTGTTATAGTCAATTGTTTTGACACAGTGAACTCACACATTGACATTCAGACGTAGAGTTCGATATAGTCCTTGTCCAACTAACTATTTTATCAATGAAGCGCATTACTGTTTTAAAACCATATAGAATGAAAGATTTACAAGTATATAAACATCTCTCTAAATTCGATTCAATTCATATAAAAAACTATGAATTCAAAATCTCGGCGTTTAATTTTAAATTATCATAGTTGTTTCACATAATAAAAGAGTAAACTATGTAGTGTTTGGGAAATTGGCGTTGGTTGCTGATGTGCCTTGCCTGATTTTGTAAATATATACATAAATTGGTATAATTGTGTCTTAACAAAATAATTTTACTTACGAGAGAAGAACGTCTTTTAAGGAATGCAACATTTTGAAAAGTGCAAGTAGTACTTAAGGCGTTTTCTTTTCTACATTAAAAATGTTGCCCTGTGGAAAGGTGCCTCTTTAAAATGTTTTGCCCACCCTGTGAAAATGCAATTTTTATATAACGAGAAAAGAACACAAATTAGAAAAAAGTGCATAGCCTTTTTTTAACAACTGATAAAACATTTATGTATATTTTATGAAATGTGCAAAGAAAAATGTTCAGTTGCCAGATTGCTAATTCATCTGCTTGAGGAAACAAAAATTTTTTATTTTCACATCTCATATAATTACGCAGCCGCATAGTGGTTCTTTGTTTGTTTTATACGATACTAAATATAAAAATAATTATTAAAATCTAATTTTCTGACTATTTGAACCCAAAAGACATTTTTTGAGCATTGTCTGGTAACGCTGTGTAAGAATGAAAGCCATGTGTTTTACAGGGCAATTTCTCCCCTGTTGATTTGTTCAGGCCAAAAAGTGCAATGCCTTTTGCCTTGTAAAGGGGCAACATTTTTACAAAAGAACACGCAATCCTTTCAGAGGGCAACTTTTTTTTTGGGGATAGAACACAAAATTGCCCTCCCTGCGGGTAGTGTTGTATTTTTTTGTAGAAAAGAAAACGCCATTATTTCACAAGAAAGTGATATAAAGTCACAGCAATATACTTTATGAAATCCAATAACAATGGCGTATATGCTGATACATCATATTATCATATTATCAAAATATTTTATTCTATTTGGCGCTGTAGAAAAGGGTTGATTAGCATACTAATTAAAACTATAAACAAAACTTTACTTTGCGTCGCAAAATAATTTTTTTAACACCAGCTAGTTAATTCCTCTTTGTAGGAATGAATCAAAAAAAAATATTTTTATTTTTAGCTACATTGAAATGTGTGCTTCTTTATTCAATACATATATTCTTAAGACTGAGTTAATAACTATTACTTAACGTCTATTTAAACTAACAAGGATTATGTCGTCTGTATACCAGACAGTTTCTCATTCGTTTTACCTGCTATTGGTTTAGTTAATATTTATGATCGTTATTATCTTTAGTATAATGTCTATGTCTAGGCTATTATCTATTTATAATTATCTCATGGCATTCTAGTTATTATTACCATTTGCATTTGCATATTATTACCATGGCATTTGTGTGTCATGTATTCACTTGTATTAACTTGCTTGAGGTGCAATCAACTCTGAAACGACGAAATCTCTCATGTTATGAAAATTTTCAAAAACTTTTGCATGTGTTATTCGACTATCAAAAAAATAATACGGGTTTAGGTTACATTATAATACTTTTTTATAATACATGTCAAATTTGACATGTCAATACTGTATGGGATAGTGAAACAAGGCCTTTAGCAGCAATCAAAGTTTCCAATACGTGCCAACATTTTAATTTTTTTTGTGTGCTATGAATGACAAAGTATGTTACGTACAAGTTTTTCAGGAAAAAATTAAAATTTTATTAAAAACAATAATATATAAAAATATATGTATATATTGTTACAATTTTATACAAAAACAAGAAATATCCCATTTTTTGTCCACTATAATGTGGCCTAAAAAATTCTAAATAAACATTTTTTTTCACTAAAATTTTAACACAAACTTTATTTTAATACAAATTACATTATATTGTTTTTGTATAAATTTTTTTTCAAAATTTCAAAGATTTTTCCTTTCTATTAAAGCTTTAATTAAATATTTTCTGTGTTTTTAATGAATATAAAACATAAACAGGAGCAACTAACCTTTTTTTTAAGGAAATCATTTTATGAAGCAAAACAAGCAAAAACAAAGTTTATAAAATATGTCTTTATACTTATTTGGTGAAAAATAAAACAACGGATTGTTGGTGTTGCCATATGTATTTGATTGAAAAATAATTAATTGCCCCAATTTTTTTTAGTGTGCACCAATTTAGCACAATGAAAGTTGAATTCTATAATTCACGTAGCTAAAGCTAAAATGCTAAAAAATGATTAGGGCGAATAATTTAGCTACATCGCTAAATTTGCATTCCGTAAGGATTATTGCTTAGCTAAAATTTACTATATTCACCGTAGCTAATTTGCTAAAACCGGTCTACTCCTTCCTTCTTCGTTGGCCTAATAATGGTAGAAGGAGACGAATATATTTTGATTGGTTTTTGACATACCATTTTAGTACTGCCACTTTGTTTTAGTTTTTTTCTTTAAAAATTCTCAGCGTTTACTTTTAAAATTTAGTAATTAAGTTTTATTATTAGCTTTAAAGGTTGTTTTAATTGTTCTAATAGAAATTTATAAACTTTTTGCAAAATATATAAACAAATATATAAAAAATATATATTTTATTAAATTCCTATCCTTATAGGCCAACTATTTTAAATATATGTATATTTTTTTAAATGTGCCACTTACACATGTATTTAGCTTGTAAGGACTAACATCTTTTATGCCAATAAAACTAAATTTTATTGCATATTTCTCCCAACGTTTCGTGGATTTTTGTCCACTTCATCAGGGGATTGTCTAATTTATTAAAAACAAAAATTAAGAACAGGCTTTTCAATATTATTATTACAATATTTTACTTACAAACTAGTGTGATCGGCTGATAACTGTACTATAAATGGCGCTTAAGTTGTCAGTATCTTCTTTTTTGTTCATTGTTTTGTCAATTTTTTCTTGTATCCTTAAACTTTCCATTATATATCTTTTTTTCCAGTTATCTTCTTTGTCTAATATTTTAGTATTCTCAAAGTCTGGTAAATGTTTATGCATTTTAGCATGCTGCGATAATGCAGTGCTCTCTTTGTTTTTATTTATGTCTGCTTTGTGTTCATTTATTCTGGTATTTAAATTCCTTTTCGTCGTACCTATATACACCATTTCACAACCGTTATTATTATCACCTTTACATGGTATTTCGTAAACCACGTTGTTTTTTTCCATTTTTTGAATTCGTTGTGTGTGATTTATATCCTATCATGAAATTACTTGTTTTATGTTGTGCTTGTTAGTGAGACCAGGGACATATACTATGCTGACAAAACTTATTCCCTCCACAGTTGCGCTCCTACCATTATTGTTATTTCGGTGTTGTTGGGCATGTAATAGATTTTTGATTAGTTGATATGGGAAACTGTTCTTTCTTAAAATCATTTCAATTTTTTGGCTATTTGGTATTTGGTACTTAGCATCACTAATGTCCGTCACTTTTTTTATTAGGTTTCTCGCCGTATTTATCTTTTGTGCGTTAGGCTGAGTTGAGTAATAGTTCATTATTCTCCCTGACGCTATGCTTTTTGTATTCCAGTCAACACTTATACTATAGTCCGATCTATATAGTGTGGTGTCGAGATATGTTAACTTCTTTTCCTTTTCCACTTCAATTGTAAATTTAAGATGTTAGGCCTTACAAGCTAAATACATGTGTAAGTGGCACATTTAAAAAAATATACATATAAAAAATTTATATTTTTGCACATAATTTTTACGTAGTAGAAAAAATATTTCCTAAAGACGGAAACGCTGAAACTGTCCCTTAATATTTTGTAAACAATATATTGTTGTACAAATCCAAATAGTTGGTTTAAATACATAGCGTGAAAAAGTGAAGAAAAAAATGTTTCGGTTTGGACGTAATTATTTTATTGAGAGAATATTAGAAATAGTGAACTGCAAATTACGCAACACTAGACTTCCTAAACAATTAAGTCTTGATTGCGCTGCGATTTTTTGCACAGGGTAAGGTAAAACTACATGCATATAGTGAATAAAAATTAATAAGTCGTATATCCTTTAATTTCTTAGGAAGCTACAAGCTATCAGTGGCGCAAGATTTTTTACTGTGTGTGTCGCAAATCACAGTTAGCCATTGCTTAAGAGAAATTTGTTCGATTATGGATCAACATCTATGTACTAGCAAAATATGTAAAATTTCCACTAGTTATGAAGATTTCCAAATAATCAAACAACTGTATGTATCATACATATATTTTTTTATCTGATTAATATCAAGTAATATAACAGGTTTTATGAGAATTGTCATCTCCCGCGTGATGTCGGGGCAATAGACGGTATTCACATAAAAATAAAAGGACCAGGCGCTAACATTGGGCATTGAGGACATTCAATAAATTTTCAAGTTGTAAGTGATTTGTAAAATAAACTAATTATGTTATTGAATGTAATTTTTCTCGTAGGTATGTACCTTAGATTTAAGGATTATAGACTGCAATGCCAGGTTCGGAGGAACGGCACACGTGCTTGTGTCTGGAGAAGAAGTGCATTACGAGTCTTCCTCCAACAAAAGTACTCTAGTGGTGAGAGAAATTTCTATCTTATTGATATGTTCATAATACTTAATGTAGGAAGCCAATAAAAATATTTTGTTTTTCAAAAGGGGACAGTGGCTATCCGCAGCTACCATATTTAATGACTCCCATTCAAGAAGCTCATTTGACTGACGCTGAACAAAATTACAATATTCAACACCGTAAGACCAGAAATTATATAGAGCGGTATTTTGGATTGTTAAAGTTTCGATTTCGCTGCTTAAGTAGGAAAAGGGTGCAAAATAATAAATTCTTGTATTATTTTGCATAACATTCTAGTTGTAAATAGAATATTAGATGAGTAGATTGAAGATATTGATCATAATGAGAACAGCAATTATAAAAGTAAACCAGAAGAATCTTCTATTCAAAGGACAGCAGAACAAGTGGCTTCCGTTCTAGAAATTTATTAGTTCAACAATATTTTTCAGATTTGCCATACAATGAAATTTAATAATAAATTTTTTTTACTAAGATATGTATATTCCTATAAAAATATTTTTATTAACAAATAATAAAAAATAATAATGAAAAATAATAATGAAAAATAATAAAAACAAAAATCATGATCATAAGTTTAAAACTGAGCAACAAAAGTTTTATTTCCTATTTAGTATTTTATTTATTTGGTAGTTTTCTTAGAATTTGTTGAAGAGTTCTACCAATAGGTGCCTTTCTAGCTCCAAAAATTCGTCGGCTTTACTTTTTCTTGGAATTTTTTTTTTCTTTCTAGTCGGAATTATAGCGGTCGTATAATGAATTGCGACCAACAGTAAAATATTACGCTTACTTAAAGTGTGAGTTGTGGTGGAGCTAGGGGTGGGCTTATCACATTCATTCACGACAGAAATATCAGGAACAACACGTGCTGCTCTCTCTGTAACAGAACAAATTTATTTTAGTAGAAATTAAATAAAGATATAAAAGAAAACATACGAGATGTTTGCCTACTTCCTGTCCAACCACACGTTCGATTGTCATTAACGCAACAATTTTTTCGTCCAAATCTGTGAGTTTGTACTTCAAGGCACGATTTCTGGCGCGTCCTTCTACAGACTTTTTTTAATCTTGGCACTTTTGTTTTGCCTTCTGTTAATTTGAAATTTAAAAAATTATCATTAAAATTTATTACTTTAACAAAATAAAAATTACCTCATATTTGCCCATGCACTCTTCCAACTTTCGCCAAGCCGCCCCATTGCTCAGCGAAAAATTACCACATAAAAAAAAAAGATTTTTGTTACTTTTCACTTACTCGTTAGCTGCTTTTAGCACCATAAAATTATCGTTGCTAAATTTGTAGAATTTTTAGCCACCATTCAGCACATGCGATTCTTACAGAATACAAAACTTCAAGAATTTAGAGAAAATGCTAAAATTGCAGCGAATTCAATTTTTAAGAGATTGTCAATTTTATGACAACACTTACAGAATTCGATTCATTCATAGAAATGAAATTTGGAAATTTGGCTTTAGCGAGTTACAAAATATGGCTGTAGATTAGCTTATTTGCGCCAATGGTGTGGTCCTGGGTATAGATTGTAGAAGGTTCCTGTCGCAATTTCTTCAAAATTTACTTTGTAAGAATTATTTTATACTGTGGGTCCGGCCCGCGTTGCCATCTGCCGGGCGAACACTCCCTACAGTCCGGAGATATGTATATTTGGTCAAAATCGGTTCAGTAGTTTTTGAGTTTATCGATCACGAACATACATGTAATTTTTATAGAGTTATAGATAGATGAGATATGTAGATATGGATATAGATATTTACTGCAATGCTTCTTGATAAACTACGTTTTTGGTTTTGCCTTCATTAGCGAATACGAATAATGATGATGGGTTACCAACGCGTGAGCATCCAACGTATAATTGTCCATGTGAAAAGCATGGTGCTTCAAGATTCAATCCACATACTTGCAGGGATTGATCTTGGGATTTATTTATCGTCATAGCAAATGCCAGACGTACTGGAAATTGTATGCGTTTAAACGAAAATGGCATATCTGCGGGCATTATTGGTATATGTGGAATCAATATGACTTCACCTTTGTACTTTCCGGTTAATATAGTTGATTCTATAATGTTATTCAATAATTTCTTTATAACTAATTTTGTTCCATTACAAAGCCGGGCTGGATTTAAATTGTGTAATAGAATTATTGGTACACCAACTTTTAACTGCAGCATGTGAGGTGGAGTTCCTGGCAACTCAAGCGAATTTAAAAATTCAATTGGGTAATTAACAATTTCGCCAGGATCATTAACACAATCAATGGATTTATATGTTTTTATATATTTAAATGCTTTACAATAAACACATAATTGATCCATACTACCGATTTCAATATTGGGGATGGGCACTGTAATCAATTCTCGGATTGTAATTAAATAAAAGATGCATAAAAGAAATGCGACTGGTATTTTGTACTCCTGCTCTGGAGACTGTTCTCGCAGCACGTTGTTGATAGCGTAAAAGTGACATTCGATTCCTGGCTCTTTCGTTGTCTTCTGCATGATCCTCTTTTGACTGCTGTGAGCGCTGGACACTTACATGACGTGTGCGCCGGGCACGGCGACCAAGACTTGTACGTGTGTGTGGCATTTTGTACTGCAAATGCGTTTAATTAATTTATTAATTTTTTAAATTTTTTTTTTTTGTTTTTTTTAGTTCAATTTTTTTTTTTTTGAAAACAATTATTATAACTTTGTATATGTGCTAGGAAATGTATTGACTCTAGTGCTGTTCCAGACACCAATGAAAGTAATGGTTCCGTTTTGCTCTTTTTTAATTAATTTTTTTTTTTAGTTTGATTTTTTTTTTTTTTTGTTTGTTTGTTATTTTTGGTGTAGGGAGTCAGTTATTTTGTTATCTTACCTATTGCTTGTTTACTTTCTCCAACACCTTATAACAATTAATAACCTTAATAACAATTAATTTTTTTCACTAACACGTGGGATTTAAATAAAATAAACTTCAAATGAATTTTTTTTTGTTTGAGTTACGCTAAACGCCGTTACACGCAGATTAAGCATTTACCGCCGATTAAACACAAAATGCCACCGCACGGCGAATTAGCACTAAACGCTGATTGAACACCCAACGTCGTCAGCGAAACACGGCATAATGTTATCGCGTAAGTAGAAATTAAAAAACAGATTTTTTTTAATTTTCTGTCGGACAAACTTAAAAGTTATATAAGAACACTCCTCACGTCCCATAGATCAGGTATATAAAATTTGGTCAAAATCGGTTCCGTAGTTTTTGAGTTTATCGGTGACGAACACATTTCATGCATTCATTTATATATATATATATAGATGTAATACAGTGAAACCTCCCAATAGTGGACAGCCACGGTCGGCCCTCTGTTGTCCATTGTAGGGAGGTGTCAACTGATTGGAGGTGAAATAAAAAATCTTAAGCAACCCATACACGATACGACCGTTGGCAAAACTTCGGCAGGTCGTAAGCAAGGTCGTAACGTTAGTGGGCCTGTCGTATGGAGTTGTGTCTCGGTCGTATGAAAAATCAAAATTTTTTGTTTTTTTGGCAGGTCGTGCGAACGCGTCGTATAGTTTGTGGGTCAGTCGTGCGAATTCGTACCTCATTCTCATTTTAAATTTTGAGGGAAAAAGACGTGTCGTCGGTTAATTTTGTTTTTGCGCGAAGAAAATAAACGAAAGAAGTGTAAAAGAAAATAATAAAAAAAGTAATTCAAAATCGAAGACAGCTCAAATGAAACTAGAGCACAGTTCTACGATGAATTATTTAATGATAGCCAATATTAGTAAATTATATAAGTTTTATTTTATTTTTTTATATTTTTTTTTTTGTATTTTTTATTTTTGAAAAATCTTTTAGATTAAAAAAAATTTGAATGTCAATAAATATTTAATTTATTTAAAGACCTTTCAATTGTTTTATTGCTTCACAAAATTTAAGCCTAATTTGTTTTGCTTCATGGCATGCGTGTTTATTATTTGTTGTTTCCAGCTGTAAATTTTTTACAAAATGAAGTCGTAAGAAGAGGTCTTATCGTATGTGGGCACAACACACGACTTGATTACTAAACGTGTTTTGCCGACGGTCGTATCGTGTATGGGTAGCATTAAGTTACAAATTTTTTTTTATGTATGTAATCTTTTATTTTAAATAAATACAAAGAAATTAATTTAATTCTTTCTGAGATGAAAAATTATGTTTTAAAGAAAGTAAAAAAAACTGATAAAACAAGAACATTCATTGTACATTAGTTACTCTTTGCAAAAAAAAATTGTGGATTGCCTTTTGACGCAATATCGCTTGTTTCTCAACAATCAGGCGATCTTTTGTAGATGATTCTAAATATTTACATAGTTAAAAGCCTTGAAATCTGTTTGCAAAAATTGTTTTAAATTATGGAGGTATTTTAAAGCTCTGCAACGTTTGTTACTTTATTAGGAACCTCTTCGCAGTTTTCTGTATCAGAATTTTCTTCGAGTTCAATTTCACTGTCCGTATTGTCAATATTATTGTCAGTTATACAGTTATTCTCGGTATTTGTATTTTGATCAATGCATAGATATTCTTCAGTAGAAATGGGCCACTGCCTTGTGCTAATATTTGCAAGTCTGTTAAGGGAATATAATCTTCAAAGCAGTTTTGAATTGTATTGACCTTTTCTTTTAGGGTCAAACACTTTGAACTCACGACTTGAAGAGTCACTGACTAAATTAATATTCTCTCCTATTGAGCATACTCAATCAGCGATGAAATAAAAACATTGTGCGAATCCCCGAAGTAAAGGCCCATTGCAATAATGTGCATATGCAAACTTAAGCAACTGTCAAAATTGAAGGAAAAGCCTGTCAAATACAGCAGCAAACTTAATGAAACTTTTAAGTGGCTATAATAAACTTGAATTAATTTTTGTTCGAGTTGCATTTGTGTGTAAAAATGAACAAAAATTTAAAACAATTAAAGAATCTGAATTTAATAAAACTAGCACTAGAAGGGTTGTGCACATTAACAAATATAAGTGAATTGGAAAACAGAAGAATACGCTCCTGTTCTGTCAGAGAAATAAATCGTGACCGGAAGAAGAATGGGTTCTTCGTGCTGACAGTTCTAAGGATGAAGGAGATAGACCACCAACAATTTTTTATATATACACGAATGAGGCCTCCAACTTATAACCTTTTATTCAATCTGGTTAAGCCATTCCTTGAGAAGAACTCATTACGAGAACCCGTGCAGCCTGAATGTCGGTTGGCCGTAACGTTGCTGTAAGTTTCGTGTTGTAAATGTATACAAAACAATAAAAATTTTTCTTTTTATATTGGAAACAGATTTTTGTCGCAAGGAAACTCGTTCCAACCATTGGCGTGGTCATTTAAGTTGGGAAAGGAAACTGTCCGGCAGATTGTTCTAGAAACAACTGAGGTGCTTTGGACCGTGTTAAGCAGTACTTATGTGAGTGAGCCAAATGAAACCGACTACAAACAAATATCTGACGATTTCTGGACACTGTGGAATATGCCCAATTGTATTGGAGCTGTTGACGGTAAACATATTGCCATTCAATGTCCTCCTAACAATGGCAGTCAATTTTTCTGCTACAAGAAACATTTCTCCATAGTTTTGTTAGCGGCATGTGATGCCCAATATCGGTTCACGCACGTAGATTTTAGAGCCTATGGAAGCCAGAATGATTGAGGTAAGTAAATATTGACAAAAAAAGTAAATCTATAATATAAATTTTACTTTATTTTGCAAATAGGAATTTTTCAACTGAGTCGATTTGGTAAAAGTCTGCTAAATAAGAGCCTTCCAATTCCTCCTCGTAAAAATTTGCCAAATACGGATAAACAATCCCATATTTTTTTTGTTGGTGATGCTGCATTTCCTTTAGGAACAAATTTAATGCATCCTTACCCTGGCGTCCTGCTACTGAATGATAAGGATATGTTTAATAAAAGATTATCGAGAGCTCATCGCACAATCGAAAACGCATTCGGAATTTTAGTGTCTCGGTGGCGAGTTTTGCTTACTACCGTGCACTTATTTCCAGAAAATGCTGAAAAAATTGTATTGGCCTATTTCCTTTCAAATAATTGAATAGATTGAAACTAGAATTTGAAAATTCTTTCCATAATAAATGAAATAAAAAAAGTTATTATATTTTTATTTTGTTAAATATACTAATATAATGAAAAAAGTTGTACGGGCTAGGAACTCTTCCTTCGACTTCTCAGATAGATCTAGCAGAAGACTGCTGACTGTGTTAGCAAAAACTTCAAAACATGTAGCAATTAAACAAAATATTCCCTCGATTCAGTATAATATTCCGTACATCAATATGGTGGGAAAAGTTCAACAGAAATTAGAAATACTTTATGTAGATTCTTTAACCAGCCATAACAAACCTAATAGAATACTTTTTGCTTCTACGCTTACCGAAAGTAAAAAATTGGAACTATTTTAAAATTCGAATGTTAGTAAAAAATTTAAAATTTTTTTTTTATTAAAGTCTTGAGCTCGCAGCCTTCTTTGGCTACTTACAAACTAATAACACAAACAAAAAAGACTTCCTTGGCTACTTACAAACTAATAACACAAACAAAAAAAGCCTTCCTTGGCTACTTACAAAACTAAAATATGTAAATATCACAGTTATTTCTGGTTCCTGCATTCTTTTCGAACCTGGTAAAGCTGAGTCATAATAGACATCTGAAAATCATCCTTTACATTAATAGGGGGTTCTTCATTAAGGAAACCACATTTTTCATGAATACTTCATCTGCACTCTCCTTATCAACCAGTTCCGATAATTTTTTTTTTCTATATTTTCTATAGTTTCACTAAATTTTTCATATAAGGTATTTATGTTTATCTTGGTTTTTTTTTTTTTTTTGTGGCTTTGTGGGAGGTGGCGAAACACATTCTATTAAATCCCCACTGCACGCTATGCCCGCCTCGAAATCCTCCTCAACGTTATCACGGGAGCTACAAGCAAAAAGCTTGCATTACAAAAAGAATCAATATTAAAATCTGTACTTACAGGCGCGGTGCGAGAGAATCTTTGAGAAATTGCATGGGCTGCAGGAAACGCCACTCATTCCTGTAGCACATGCCACTTCCTGATGGTGCATTCATCTTTTTCACCTCCTTACAAAAACGTTACCGCAGCAACTTCCACTTGTGTTTGCAGTCCGTTCCTATAATTGAAGTGAATTTAAAATAACAAAAACACAAACAAAAATTTTAAACAAATATATACTTACCACTTTTATTGCACTTTTCCCCTACGTCCATACGCCCCTTCTCCTTTACTGATTTATTAAAATAAAAGGGGTCTCTTTTATCATAGAGACATTTTTTACTTTCTATGGTTTCAATTAAAGTTAGAATAAAACTTAGCTCGTCGTTTTCCATTTTTTTGAACAATAAAATAATAAAACAAATTTTAACAAGGTAAAGGAAAAGAAATAAAAGGCAAATGAAACAAATTAAATATTTTACTCTGCATCAAAAACAAAAACAGCTGATTCCGTACGGAATGTACGACCAGTTTCGCACTTTGCTTAAGCAAATGTCTGTTGACAAAACTTAACGAAAAGTTTGCTTATGTACATTATAGTTTATCCCATATGTTTTATATGCATTCGCACGGTTGCAGAAGCTGACTTCTGCTAGCATATGCACATTATAGTTGGGCCTTAGTCACAACACATTCGTTGTTATTTGAATGAAACATCAGCTCATAATAAACGGCGTCACGGTTATCATAGTCCCCGTCTACATTGCAGCTTTGTTGCATGCAATTTTTTCAAATTCTGCTATGAAATTGCATGAGTGCCCACATTAGAAAAATCTAGTATTGGAATTTTTGTATTTCTTTATGCCTTCTTTTCCCTTCTTGTTATTATATTTTGACATTTGTAAAAGTAAAACTGAAAAAAACAAATTGTATGTAAAAATGGAGGGAATAAAAAAAATTTAATAAATGATTTGATATCATATTACATTTACATATTTACATGTACATATTACATTTGTACATTTATCTTACTTATAGTATTTTATTTGGAACTTATCACATTTCATAACAAAATAATAATATAAAAACTTAAATGTTGTAAAAAAAAACCGTTGAGATCTTTAAATAAAAATAATTATTCAATAACATTTCACTTATAATAATAGTTGAGGTCTTCCCAAAATAAAAAATAAAAAAAAAATATAATAAATAATTCTATCAAATTGCATTCATTCACATTTCCTAAAGGGAAACTTTTTGAAAATCGGGTTTGTGTCTGAAAATACGTTTAAATTTATAAAATATTTGACCAAAAAAAAAGTAAGCACTAACTGCCAATAAAAAATATACAATGAAATAGACAATACTCCGTACGTTATTACTTCATTTGTTACCAATGAGAATAAATAAATAAAACAAAATGTCGAAAACAATCACACCAAACTTCAAGTTGAATAGTGCGAGTTTCAAAGCAAAAGAAAATTGCAGAGTACACAATACTCTGTACCCCTCCTCAAGCTTCTCACCAAGTGACAGACACGGGGACATAGTTTGTTAGTATCATTATTCATAATACATAAAACTTTTTGTCTAGTTTCAAGATTTTTTATAATTTGGTTTCATATTTTGTCCACATATTAGAGGTTTTTCGAACAAAATAACGTTCAAAATTATGTCCATGTCCATATGAGAGTGTCCACTACTGAGAGGTTTACTTCCGTGGAATTTCGATGTTAAAGCTTTGTATATTGATAATTGTCCATTGAAGGGGGTGTCCACCTGAGGACACTATTGGGAGGTTTCTCTGTACTATCTTGTCGAAGGCTATTCGTAATTGTTGCCAAACTTAGGTCAATTAACAAAAACTAAGCTGGGTACAGTCAATCGCTCCACTAATATCCTACAATGTATGTAAGTTAACAAAAAACAGGGTCTTCATTTTTTCTAAGGTTTTTAGTAATTAAAAATGTATAAAAATAAGATTATATAAAAGTAAACTTCATTCTGTTATTTCGCAAATGAGCCGTGCACAACTCAAAAATCAATACAAAACTTCCACCAACATTGTACCCAAAAACCACTGAGTTTTTGTTTGGTGTTTTGTTTGTTTAAAACCTTTCTCATCATTGCTTCACAATTGTAGAAGAAATGATAGACTTGTTGATGTGATAATTGTTGACGCTTTCGTATTGCAACATTATATCTGCTTCTTCATTCCTCAATCTAAACTCAGTTAAGAAAACCTTATTTTATTATTTTACTTGTTTTCTTTATAAATAGTAATAATTATATTACTATGTAGCCTTCACCATTTCTCACAGTTAAGAAAACCTTATTTTACTTATTTTATTTATCAGTAAATAAAGGGAAATTAAATTATATTGTAAATTGGCTGATTGTTTATTTCGTGCTATTGGGATTGGTTTGACAATCACTGAGTCTTGTTGGTTTTGGTTTTGATTATGGTTTTGCTTGGGTGTTTTGTGGTTAGTAGTATTACTGATGCAGTTAATTTCAGTGGCATTAATGTTTATTCAACTTAGAAAATTTGCTATTTTGTTACCTTTCCCTTTATATGATGTATTATGATATTGTATTCCCCTAATGTCCTTAGTGGACTTCTCCAAACCCTGTGGATGTTTGAGCTGATGGTATTTTTGCTGTTATTGGTGGAGATTATTGACATGATTTCAGCTTTTATTTTATTTCGGTTGAATTTTTTTGAAATTTCTTTTCTACAATAAAGAAGTTGCCTGTGAAAAGGTGCCTTTTTAAAATGTTTTGCCCGCTCTGAGAAATGCCATTTTTTATTCAGCGACAAAAGAACACAAATTAGAAAAAAGTGCATAGCCTTTTTTTAACAACTGATAAAACATTTATGTATATTTTATGAAATGTGTAAACAAAAATGTTCAGTTGCCAGATTGCTAATTCATCTGCTTGAGAAAACAAAAACAGCCGTATTGTTGTCTTTTGTTTATTTTATGCAATACTAAGTATAAAAATATTTATTAAAATCTAATTTTTTTGTCTATTTGAACCCAAAAGGCATTTTTTGAGCATTGGCTGGTAACGCTGTGAAAGAATAAAAGCTATGTGTTTTACAGGGCAATATCTCCCCTGTTGATTTGTTCAGGGCAAAATGTGCAATGCCTGTTGCCCTGCGAAAGGGCAACATTTTTACGAAAAAAAGCAAGCCTTTTAGAGAGCAAAATTTTTTTGAGAAAAGAACACAAAATTGCCCTTTTTGAGGATAATGTTGGCTTTTTTTGTAGAAAAGAAAACGGCACATGTGTCACACTTTTTCGCGTTAGCATTATTCGTTCAACTTTATACTTGGATAAAGATCCGTTTGACTGTGTCCTTTTTTGAAAATAAATTGTTCTTTGAAAACAAAACGAAAAAAAAACTACAAAATTAGTTCAATTTCAGTTGATGTTTCTCATATTACAACAATCTTAATTATAATTAATTTTGCTTTCCTATTCCTATAAAGATTTTGGTTTTTGTTTTTTTGTTTTTTATGCTTTCCTAGTTCTCTTTGACATTGCGGTGTATTCATTTTTGTTTATTTCTCTTTTTTCTTTGTTTTATGTTTTTCTGATTAGGCTTGATAATCGTACTCTGTTTTTAAAATTATATTTTTTTCAGTATACCTTAAGTATACTTAGTTGTCTTCAATTCTCCGAAATCCTTTTTATTGTATTTTAGTTTTCCGACTAAAAACCACTGAATTAAAATTGTTCATTGGGGAAAGTGTTTCCTTTGTAGTTTCGTGTATATGTGAATGCAGATATGGAGAAACGGTTTTTTACCCGTAAATAAAAATGTTAGAAGTGCTTACAATACCAGTAAAGTACTATCATATCCCGCGTATTCTGCTATTGGTTATATCTGTTTTTGAAAGGTACTCTA
The DNA here is from genome assembly GCA_963402855.1 of Ormia ochracea. Lineage (NCBI taxonomy): Eukaryota > Metazoa > Arthropoda > Insecta > Diptera > Tachinidae > Ormia > Ormia ochracea. Next base: position 6,468,335 of record OY727110.1, on the reverse strand, counting down.
TATTAAGGGATGAACTTATAAAAAAGAAAGTATCAGTTATTCCCATTTTCCCATTCTAAAAATTACGCTTTAGGGTGGAGCATATGCTTTTGTAGGTTGTCAGCTGCATGCGTATCAAATTAAAAAAAAAAAAAAATAAATTTATCTTGTACTTAAATGTTGTTACATAATTTCTCTTTTACAGGATCTTCACATCAGTAGCCAAAATGCATTGTGTCCATCGCAATTAGTGAAGAAAACATTTTTTTTAAAGTTCATGGTCAACAAGTTTACAGCTCAGGTATTTTTCATGATGACATCACATGTAGCCAGAAACAATATGAGATCTAACTATGTTCGCAACTAAGTAAGGTTTCGCGATAATTTGTATGATTACAAGTAATATATAGTTATCAAATACAAATGAACTCGAAACTTTTCTTGACTTAAAATAACAATTACATGACAAAAAACTAATAGAACGGAAAAAAGGTGAACAAATGGTTTAGAATAGCCATACATAATTTTATTTAAAATTTCATTCTTTTTAAATTTTGACTAGAATTTTTTATGTTACATGTACATTATATAAAAACAAGTATTTTTTTAAAAAACAAAAATTTACATTTAATATTAAACCATCTCATACTTTATTCTGCATTTTCCAATTACATTGCAATTAACACTAATATCTTTTCCATTGTAAACTAAAATAACAAAAATGGCTTTTATCAAGCTATACATTAATTACATCAATTACTAGATAACATCATAAACTACAAGTGAAGTAGGTTAAAAAAGTAATAATAGAAAACACTTACATTTTTATACATAAATACATTTAAATTTATTTAGTATATATGCAAATATTTAAACACCGAACAAAGTTTGCCAAACCTTGTTAATAATTGTGTTGGTATATTCCCGATTATCGTATACAATACCAAAATGTATACGATAAATAAATGTTGTGCTGTAGCTAAGGCAACAGCACAACATTAACCTTATTTTATTTTCTTAAAAGTTCATATTTGACCTAAAAGAATTATACATCCACTTTCTGCATTCGGAAATTAAATTTTTCTCCCAAAAAGGTATTCTGATTTACATTTTTACTTAAATTTCCTGATATTAAAGTATATGTTGACAAGTCGCGGATATTACGTTATACATAGTTATATTATTGTAAATGTAGTCAAAGATGAAGCAAATACGATTTCCAAGAAGTCTTAGTAATATTAAAGTTGAATGATAATTTTCGAATTCAGTGGTCAAAAATCCCAGTCAAAGTGACCTCTAGGATTTCCCAAGTAAGATAATAACAATTTTTCAGTATAATTGAATAAAACTTAGTGAGATGATAGAATTTCAAAGTTAAATTTTTATGTATCTTCCAAAGTCTAAAAGCTGAAATGATAATTTTTCATCTACAGTAAATTGGTCAAGGTTTGGTGTTATCATAAATTCACTATATTGGGAAATTATAATTTATTTAACGCTTTTTCGTGCCAATTTTGGGATTTTTGCAGCATGCATACACTATAACAACACTTGAGTTCAGAAGTAACCATTAACCATGATGAAAGTTGCTTAAGTTTTTTAGTATTGCATGATGATACGTTATTAAAAAAGACTAATTATTAGCACAGAATTTTAGTTCTAACCCCCTGATTATGTATGAAAACTATAATAAATCTAGTTGTAATTTTGCTGAGTAGTTGTCAGTTCGGTTGCGCAAAAATTTCAATTTCCGATTACAGATATTCAAAATAAGAATCCCTTGAGTTTCATTTAAAAGAATAAAAAAATTAAATGAATATTTGGTTACCAAATAAATGTATTAGAAAGCTTTTACTTGAGGATAAAGATTTATATAAAAAATTGCAATAACAAATTTACCTAATTCAATATTTCGACATTACTTTGAGTGTCTTTTTCAGGAATTTTTTTTAAATGTATAATAATATTTATAAATAACAAATTCAATGCTTCAATAACTACAAAAATTGTCAATATTGAAAAAATAAAAACTTTCAAACAAATGTACATATTAAAAACAAAGCTGTATCATACCTTATTTTCTGCTCTGACCTCTGTCCTGATAACGTAGCTTTAAGTTTATTCCCCGTTGGCCCCTATTACAGTTTTAACTTGAATTTTTCGATTTGTAATTTTATATATCTATCAAGATTCTTAATTCTGGATGTTCCATTCTGTATTATCAAGTATATGTAAAGAAATCTGAACTCATTTTGTTGTGCTTTATTTATAAAAAAATAGTTGGACCTGCTGGGTCATATAACTAATGATTGATTGGCTTGATTGTAGGCTCTTTTTCATTTTTTAGCTTAGCCAAGTACAAAACGAACGTATGAAGTGGTTGTAAAATATTCTACTTTTAAGCAGTTGTAGTTCTTCTGTTTCCTATCGATTGTTAGTTGTAGTTCTTCTGTTTCCTATCGATTGTTAGTTGTAGTTATTGTTTCGTTGTTTAATCAATCCCGGTAATAATATTTAATATTTAAAGTGCTTTTCTATCAGCGGGGATTGCGGTGTAGATGCTCTAGGGCTTTCAATGCAAAAGTAGCTCTTAAGATACTCATGTATTTCTTCCTAGCGCCGTTTACAGGTACATGTGTGTATGTTTAATATGTGTTGAACGGGACTGTTTGTTTTATCACCTTGTATTGTCCATCAAAGACAGTCTTTACTCGCTATGGGTTATTACCATTTATTCTCGCAAACTTTTAATAGTACACCTAGCTTTCTATTATTTATAGCGATCAGAATCGTAGGCCTCACGTTGCTATATGACTGGATTGGTAAATTCTTCAGTTAAGGAAATAATTTAACGATTTCGTACATGTTACGGGACAGTATAAATTTCTGTTCATATTACAACCCGGGACAGCACATTCGTTGTTTTTATGACATTTATCTTTATGCTGGTTGACGGCACAAATGACTTAACTTATTCGGTACACTTTTACATACATACATACGATATTCCATTAATAACGCATAATACATACGATATTCCATTTTTTTTTTGTCCATTTGGAAATCCTTGAAATTACTGCACTGATGTATTGTGGTTTAATTTACAGACGATGCACATTTTATTACCATTGTGTTTTATTAATGTGTGAGTGTTAACCCTCGTTGCTACTTTGATAGGATTTGGCATCACCATTTTGCTAGCCCTTTCAGCTATCTTATAAAGCCTCATACTAAATTTCTTTATCCAGTGATAGGTGTGTTACTCTTAAATCTTGTTATAAAAATCGGCAAATGTTCCGAATAGCAGATGCGTATGCGGTATCGAGCGTCTAGCTAACATTTGGAAGCACGTGTCGTCGAGAAAAGAGCAATATCGGGTAACAGTGCTAAAATAATAGCATTGTATATTTATATGGCTGGAATTAAGTTGATGATGTCCTGAGCTTCGCTAATCAATTTAAAAGATTAAAAAAATTCTTTTTTATAGGCATCATGGTAAACCTCTTTCGTTTGCATACTTAGATTAATGGTAGTCCTTAGCGGGACCAGGCACATCTTCATGTTGGACTAAACTGCTGGATTGTAGCTCGAGCCCGCTGCCAGTACTGCATAATCAGGTCGCAATCGGAAGAAAGAAATAGGCTCACTTTTTGTGTGTTATTTTTATTTCCAATTGTTATAGCTGTTGTGCCGAGGTGTACCTCATTGAATCTCATTCGAAACGATCTAATAAGACCAGGTCTAAGGACCTCCTTTGAGTCCTGGCAGTGTCGTTTGAATCCTGCCATAGTTTGATATTTATGGTCCATATCACAGAGGTAACTACGGCTATCCCATATATTGCATCGTGTACCACTCCAAAGTCAGATGAAAAATATTGGTGCCAGTGCAAGATTATTAAAATTATTTTTTTCTTCGCTGTTATATTTGGAGTAGGTCTCTGTCTTTTTGGCCTCTCCACTTTTTCGGCGTCGACAATAATCGTCTTGATAGCCAAATTGTTCGCATTACTGATTCAATGTTACACGGCTTTCTTGCTTATCGGTTTCTATTTTGTTAACGCTTTCTTCTGTAGCAGAAGCAAATAAAGCACTGGCACTCGATTGGCTTATTTTTTTCAATTGAATATATTCTTTGTTGTTTGTAAGGTATTCTTCTATTATTTTACCATTAACTTTAGTGCATGGACATGTGCATATATGTATGGATATAAGAACGTACTAAAGGCTACGATTCACCATCCTACACAATTGTACGATTTGCCAAATATGGCATGTAGACTGAAAAAGAGTGTCCTTTAAATGTATCTGTGTGACAGATTTTTGGACAATTTTCATACCATGATAGTTTTTATGTGCTTAGAGTTAAATTTGCTTCAATCCACAAGCAGAAACAGTTTCCTTTTTTTTAGTTATATATGTAATAAACACGTATATTTCAAAAATTTGTAGGTCTTTCGTTCCAAAACCATAGAAAAAGTGCTTTCATACTTTTTCCAAATCGTCCATTAAATCATAAATCTATTGAATTTATTTTCGGTGCGAAGAATTTTCTTTATCGGAAGCGCAACAGAGCACTGGGAGGTTTTACGTAGTTGTCTGTAAGCTCCTCGTCAAAGGATGGGCACGAGAGATAAGGTTTTATATACAACATTAATCAAAATGAAAACGATCCGATCAACTTGCATTTTAGTTTAAAACTGTGATTTCTTTATTTAAAATTAATTATTCTCACTTAAATATTAAAATTTATGCCTAAACAGTTAGTGTTGTTGTGTTGTGATAAATATTTGAAATATTTCTTGCCGTTAAATTTTATTACTAGTTGTTGTGTTTACTGTTTTTGGTGCAAAAATAAAATGAATTATGACAAATTTCAGCATAATTTTGTGTTCTTTTCTCAAAAATGTGTTGCCCTGTGAAAGGGTTGCGTGTTCTTTTCTAAAAAATATTGCCCTTTCGCAGGGCAAAAGGCATTCCAATTTTGCCCTGAGCAAATCAACAGGGCAGAAATTGCCCTCTAAAACAAATGGTTTTTATTCTTGCACAGCGTTACCAGAAAATGTTAAAAAAAAGTCTTTTGAGTTGAAAGAGTCAGAAAATTAGATTTTAATAATTATTTTTATATTTTGTATGAGATATTAAAAAAAAATTGTTTTCTCAAGCAGATGAATTAGCAATCTGGCAACTGAACCTTTTTGTTTACAGATTTCATAAAATATACATAAATGTTTTGTTATGAGCTGTTGAATAAAGTCAATTCACTTTTTTCTAATTTGTGTTCTTTTCTCGTTATATAAAAAATTGCTCTCTCACAGGGCGGGCAAAACATTTTAAAAAGGCACCTTTTCACAGGGCAACATTTTTAATGTACAAAAGAAAACGCCATTAGTAATTATTATTTCATAATAAAATTTAAAAGGTATATATAGTGTGAAAACATCACTCGAATTGATTCAAGCACAAACCCTTAAATATCTCAATATATAGATAAATGGACTTATACCAACCATTTAAAAAAAAAACAGCTCATTTGTCGTCTTGGTTTTACCGACGCATTCACTTTTTTTATGTAAAAGGTAATAATGCTTAAGTTGGCAATTATCGCCACCACAGAAGTTGTTGTTATTGAATTTTCCGAAGTGTCTACGTAAACATTGTTTTCATAGGTCTAATTCTCTCACAATATTCCACATGTTTGTTATCTCTGCCGTTTAACATTTTTGGCAATTTTCTACATTTTGCAGTCGCTATAGCAGACAATATAAATTTTTCTACTTTGTACTTTGTGAGCGTGTATGTAAACATTTTTCTGCTTACTACGTGAGAAGGCCTCTGCAGATTTGGAACTACTCGCAATGTTTACGCTGCCTGCAGAAACACCAATATAAAAAATCCATTCAGCGAATTCTGATAGATTCACATTTTTGTTTTGTTTTGCTACATTCAACTTATACGTTCCCCAATTTATCTGAAAATGTGAAATCAATTTAGAAACTAATTCTTGTAGTAATGACGGGTTATTGAATTCATCGAGAAGTACACAGGCGCCAGTTCTGGCTTGAGGCTCTTTTACTTGTGCAGCAAACGAGGTAATTGTATCCAGCTTATTAACATTAATTATTGGTAATGATCGTATCTATTTTTTCAGTGAATACAGAATCTTTTCCGGCTTGCCGTATAATCCCTTCAGTGTTAAAATTGTCGCTGGAACGCAGGATGGATGAATTAAAATATATTGAACAGACTTCAAAGCATCTCCTGGTAGTGCCTTTTGTAGGTGAACTAAATTCTCAGCAATGGTCCGCCCGCTTAGTGTTGTGGACCAATCAAAACTGGAGCGAAAAAGAGGTCACTCTTCTGGATTCCCACTAAATAGTGGTAAGTCCTTGGGAACCGTTTGTCTCCAGTTTATCTGTTGATGGGTAAGATTTGAAGACATACTGCTGCAAAGTGGACCAGAATGATAGATGAAAGCTGTAATTAGCCGGGTGGATGAAAGCTGTAATTGATGAAGTGTGTGGTGTTTTATTTTGAAAATTTGTATTTGTATGCCCTATTGGTGTATGATTTTGAAACCATTGAGCCTTTACCTGACCTTGATATGTGATTGGGGGTTTAAAAGTAACGTTATAATTTTCTGTTGAGCGCTAAAGTTAAGCGGTGGTATAAAAGTTTGAAATGTTTCCGATACATCTGGGGCACTAGGTTGATTCCTTAGCCATTCATGTACGGAGTTTATATCTACGGAGCTGCAATCGTCAATTTCTTCTTCGGTATGCTGTAACAATTGATATTTTTGCTTTGAGATTTCAGCGTCTCGTTCTTTACCAAGCTGTATATCTTCTTCTTTTACTTGAAGAGCTAAGTTTTGTCTTCGTATGGTTGCGTCTATTGAAGCGTTTGAGGCTTTGCTCTGGTAGCTTCGCTGAGTCTGGAGCTTGAATTGCACTAGTGCAATTGTTGCATGTGGAAACTTGTTCGCCGTTTTCAATATAGACACAATTCAAGTGAAAACGTTTTTAACATTCATAGCACTAGGTTGATTGGACTGTTGGTGGCTTATTGCAAACCGAACAATTAGCTGTAGATGGTGATTCTGTGGCATGTTCTTGTGGCGGTTGTTGTGTTGGTTGACCCTGAAATGAAAATTTATCCACATTTTGGGACTTACTGTTTCTGACAGTTGGATGTGCAGTCCTTTTGGGTGTGCTTGAACGGCTGCCGGAGACAAAGACGGTAAAAAGAATTTAAATTTTGTTGCGCGAATTAACTCATGCGTGCAGTTTTCATTAGATTTTAAACACCAAATACAAAACACGAGTTTAATTTTTTATAGGTTTTATATTTGTATATGGAAATTCCTATAGGAAACACAAAGGATTTAAAAATTAAAGTTACAAAAAATAATACGCAATATTTTATAAAAAAAATTCCTTTCGGACTTTCCACTGTTTAACATTTGTTAACAACTGTTTCGTGTGGTGATTCCCCTAAATACAATCTCTCCTCTTTCCTAACCAAACTCCTCCCCGGAACTGCTTTCTGTACTACTTCGGGAATGAGATGACTGATATCCCCATACAGGAAATGCACCCGTCGGGTGGATCCATAATTTTTGTACCGTACCTTCGGTTGGCTAAAAATAAGTATTATAGGTCTAGTAATCAACAGATTTATTAGTGAAAATTAAATTAACCCCTGATTATGCATTGACAACCAGTTTAGTCTAGTCTACTTCAAAATAACTAAATTTCATTTTGCTATTATGTTTTACCACCTAAACTAGTATAGTCTTCAACCTGCTCGTTTATTTAACCTTTATGTCAACAGCAGAACTTCTTTACGCACGTCAACAGCAACATACCCGGGTATGTGCATACGTTTTATATGAGAAATGGCAAGCCGTTAGCATATCTCGTTCTTTGGAATTGCTGAGTTTTTTTTCTATTTTTTTTGAAAAAAAATCTCAAAACTTTGTAAGTTTTACATTTTTGTTTAGTCATTGTTTCTGGAAAAAAGTTGTTTTGTAGGTACACACACCTACAAGCATATATATGATAGAGACAGATATTGATGCAAAAATTTCACTCTTTGTAGTTTCGTCAGCAAACTTAGTTTACATTTCTGATTCGAAGTGAAAAGACGTTTGTGTTTAATTTGTGAAAATAAAAAAGTTAAGTAAAAAAAAAAGGTAAAATGGCTGATAGTGAATGGCTTTCTCCACGACAACTAAAAGCACTTTCTTACGAAGAACAGCAAGAATATTTTCGTAAAATTCCTGAAGAGAGCCTAGAGAAATAAATGACCACGATTCAATAGTTGGTGACGCGGCTTTAGATATTGCTTGTGATGATATTGGTGGGGATGACTCAGACTTTGAATATGACGATTATTACGTTACCAGAATATGACTCAGAGGATGACAGTGATTCTGATGAAGAACTAGAAAATGCACCAATGGAAGCTGGCGAATGTTTTACTGCCAGAGATGGTAATGTTTGGTCTTCGATACAACTACAACCTGTAAGATACCGTTCGCATAACATTCTTAGAAGTGCACAATATGGACCAGTGCGCGCAACGCAAGGTTGGAGAAACGTTCAAATTGATAATGTCGGATGAAATTTGCGACATAATTATTCGTGAATCAAATCGAAAGGCAAGGCAATTCTATGATGATGATAATGCCAAACATCCAACAAAAGAATAGAGATCATGGACTCCCGTAACAAAAAGTGAATTTGATGCAAATTTGGGTGTACTTTTGCTAAGTGGCGTTAGACATTCTGGTTACGGGCATACGAAAGATTTGTGGAAAACTACATCACATCCATTATATCGTGCTGCAATGAGTGTACGACGATTTTGGGAAATAAGCCGCTTCATACGATTTGATAATGGAAATACACGCCAGCAACGTGTTTATTATCTTTACTTAGGTACCTGCAACAAAAGGCGTACATTCGTGCCAGCAGCATTTGCTAACCCCAAAGGACGTGAGGCTGAATCAACAATGTTTGGGTTCAATAATAATGTTACGATGTGCTCATACGTGCCCAAGAAAAACAAGGCAGTTGTAATATTGTCTACCTCACATTATACAACAGAAACGGTCGGTCCTAAGAAGAAGTCATTGCTTATATTGGACTACAACAAAACCAAAGGTGGAGTTAATAACATGGACATGTGCTTGTCCGAATTTAGCACCACGCGGCGCACAAATAGATGGCCTTTGGCATTCTTTTATAATATTGTGGACGTTGCTGCGTTTGCTGCATATGTAATATACGTTGACAACAATACTCACCTAAAGTCATGTACAAGCCGCTCTAGGATGTTTCTCCATCAGCTGAGCGAGCAACTATGCAAGGCAGAAATAGAGAAAAGGATGAATAACAGCAGAATATCCAGAGTGTTTTCAACGAGCAACGCCATCGAAGCCATGCTAGGTGGGCCCATCCGAGTTGCGGATGTTGGAGCACATGAAGCAGAGGAACGGTATAGTACGGGACGCCTAAAAGTAAAGGGGAATTGCTACATCTGCTCGAAACGACGCCCTACTCGTAAACCATGCACATTATGCAACAAACTAGTGTGCGCAGAGCATTCGAAAGACTGGCGCAATGCGACAGATGTACTTGAACCTCAATAATAACAAGTAGTAGTAGTAGTAGAAAAATTTACTATTAATATGATAACATATTTTAAGTTTCACAAAACAAATTAAGATTTTCTTAAATAAGTATAATGTTTAAAAATTATTTATAAAATATTTAACGAGTATTCAAAAGAATTTATTAACAAAAAAGAAACAAAAGTTATTTTCATCTTAAACAGACATAAATTAATATTATACATTATAATTTTTAATTTTTTACAAACGATAAACATAGTTTTTTAAATTGCCGTATATTATTTTCTGCTTTCGCGGCAGCTGGTAACGAGTTGAAAAGGATAAGACCCTTATACATTAATGTCTGTTGCGCCTTATTTGTCCTTTGGAACTCCAATCTAAAATCGTCCGCGTTCCTAACGGGGTATTAAAACGTTTAGCTTTTGTTTTTGATCAATACATAACCATCTTAATGCTTCTAGCATGAAATATACAGGGGTGTAGAGATTGATTGCTCATCATTTTTTATCTTACAGCTTACGGTCAGTATCCATGTATTTGAATCAGTAACGAAGTGCTCAATTAACTTTGTTTTTATTTCCTTACGCGTATAGATTAGTACACCACCAGTTCTCCTTGAGTTAGATACACAGCTAAAATTTCTAAAGTTCTCTATTTTTATTTCACTGGCATTTACTTCATCTGTTAAATGTGTTTCCGATAGAATCACAATATCATATTGGTATTCTTCAATAATATTTTCTAATTCCGGTTTATTATTTAGAAAACCTTGTATGTTCGCGTAGAGTATATTTAATGATTTTGATTGCTAGTAGCCTACTTTTCTCTTTTTAGCTTCTAATTTATTTAGATACACTGGACAAGACTTGCTAATTGTCAAGTGGTCTATATCTAAACCGAGATTAAGCCTTTCGTTTGCCCGTTGACAATTTATACACTTTCTCACACATTCAAAATTACAATCATTTGATCTGTGCTTGCCTAGACATTTTACGCAAACTTCGTCACTTTTACATTCAGCGGCTTTATGGTTAAATCCCCTGCATTTGAAACATTGTTTCACATCGAGACCATCATATACCCTGCACCTCTCCCATCCTATATTCAATTTTTCAGCCGCAATTATTTGTGGAAAAGTTTCAGGATCTACTTCAATTAGTGCATTATAATAAATTGTGTTAAATTTTTTTGTTTCATACCGTGAAATTATTCTTATATTTCCATTTTCAACACACTTATTTTGCTTTTTTAATAATTCAATTAATTTTAAGTCTGTATATTTAAAGTTCATTCTCGATAGAACGATAGAATACTTGGAAGTAAAACGCTTAGAATCTTTATTTCAGGCAGAACCTTTTTTGGCTTTTGTTTTTATCATTTTTCAGTACATCAGTGAATGACATTTGATTGCTACTCACGTTTGATTTATTTGTTAGATCTTTAATTTCATTCTGCAACTTTTTATTTTCATCATTATTTATTGCAAGTTCACTAAATATTTTCTCACTGTCTTTCTTAAAGTTATCTGCTACTTCCCCTATTTTTTTGAACTCATTTATACTAATCTCACACTTTTCTTGCACTTTTTTCATTTCATTAATTCGCTCACAGTATTTATTTTCAATAGCCTCTAACAGGAGTTTGATCTCTCGTTCATTATGCCTAAGCGCCTTATCGAATTCACCTTTATAATCTTTTAAAAGTGCATTATTTTTTGTTATGTTACTTTTTTAATGTTTTTTGCCGAATCCATGTTGTGTATATATGTAATGCAATCTTCGCACATAAATCTAAGTAGCCTGTTTTGATCTAATAGTTTAGCAGAATATTCATCTAATCCCGAACATTTTGATTTGATATGGTATTTCTTTCCGCATACTCCGTCGCATTGTATTCCAGTCTCGCCACGAATTTGTGTTTTACACTTTTCACCTTCCATTTTTAAATGCAACTAATAAACATTCCCGGAATAATATCAGATTGGGAAACCTACTTTCAAGGTACCCTTTTCCGATTCACGAGCCTATCCCGCACAATTTGTGATAAAAAAGTTAAAAATTTTTCCTTTTATAAATACTTTTAAATAATTTTTTAAACTCCACTCTATAAAACTTGCTGTTTATTATGAAAGTTATACAGTTATAGAATTTGTGTTTTATACTTTTCACATTCCATTTTTAAATGCAACTAAAATTATTCCCGGAATAATATCAAGATTATGAAAACCCACTATCAAGGCACACTATTCCAATTCACAACCCTATGACGCACTGTTTGTGATAAAAATTTGCAAATTTTTCTTTTTATAAATATTTTTAAATAATTTTTCAGTCTCCGCTCATGAAACTTGCTGTTTTATTTTAAAGAAGTAACTGTAGTAAGTAATTATAAAATAATTACATAATAATTATAATATATAATAATAATAACATTATAATATTTAGAAAAATTAACTCAAAATAAAAAATAATTTTCAATTATATCATCATATTTATTTTATCATCATATATATACCCAGGTATGTATGCTGTTGACGTAAGGGTGCAACTTTGAAAATGGGGCTTATCTTCCAAAGGGATGATCCAATCCTTACCAAACTGACGGCTATTGCGTAAAACAGTTTTGGCTAGGATATCATGAAATTTCAAGTCAATCTGGTTATCCAGTTCAGAGCTACAGCGTTTTGAAAACGCAAAAACGGCACAGGTATGTTGCCGTTGACATAAGGGTTAACTCCTTCTTTTCCTTTACTAAATGGAAATTTGATAGCCAATTTGTCACTCATTGACGTTTCAAGAAGGATTTGGCGATTAAAAAATATAAATAAAAATAAATAACAAAAAATTTTCATTTACAAAAAAATGAAATTAATTATTCAGATTCATCAGTTAATTTTGGCTGAATAAAGATGCATCTTCCTATTTGGTAAATGAAATAAAAAACAGTATGCGACCAACTATTCGAGGCAATGCGATTATTAAAAACTCCTCCTATATTAGAACTATGCGCATTGCGTTTTTTGCTGAAGGCAGATATGATTTATACATTAATTTTTGTTTCCATATTTCATAAATATTAAACTTACAATTTTTTCTCCATTTCGATGCAAATTCGGCGGCAAGACCACAAGACAACTGCAAATGAATAGTTGTAAAAATTTGGCAGTTCTCACAACCAGTAATTACATTTGTTGTAATCCACAGTAGCCAAAAATTTGCAACACAAATGAAAACTAACTAGTTGTATTTGTTTTGTTTAATTGTGAATCATAATACCGAACTGACAACTACTCAGCAAAATTACAACTAGTTTTATTATAGTTGTCATACATAATCAGGGGGTAAATCTAAGTAATAACAAGCAAGACTTCATATATTACATACCTTTTACTATGAAAACAAAGCGGTAGGTATTATGTATTGTTCTACAAATATAGTTTTAAAAAACCAAAACTTTTGGAAGAAACTAATTTAAATTTTTTAATATTTTCCAAATTTAATGGCGGATTTCTTGTAAGGAAAAGAAAATGTGGTTTTCTTGTTCTTTTTACGTTTGGGATTTATCTCCAGTAATCGGTATTGAGTAGTTGGTATTAAGTTACGTAGAAACTCATCTACAAGGTAAATATATATCGACACTGCCGGCGACAGGAACAAAAAAAAATTTATTTAGGTGGATATTGCGGATGGCAACTTTCTAAAAAGTTGAGTTGCCTTTCATGCAAGGCAACCATTTTACGATTATGTGTGGCAACTTGAACAGGCAACTGATTATTTCGTTGCCTTAGGGGTTGCCTGCAATATTTTGTTGCGATTATGAATGGCAACGTTTTTTAGTGGAGTTGTCAGAACTGTCAAATTCAAGCAAGTGCTTATTAGCAGTTGCCTGTAACGGCATTATTGAATAAAATTGAAAATAAGTAAGTAAAACATAAAAAATGAATTAAAAAATTAATATATAAGAAAATTATTTTAGTATGAGGGTGTTTTTTTATATATAAAAACTTAGCTTGTAAGGCCTAACGTTTTTTATGTCAATAAAACAATTTTTATTAGATATTGCATCCCGACGTTTCGTGGATTATTTGTCCACTTCTTCAGGAGATTTGTTTAGGGAATCCCAAACTTTATTGACTGTCTGAATAATGCACTGTAAAAAGGTCGGTATACAATATGTGAAAAAAATTGTTTTATTGACATAAAAAAAGTTGGCCTTACAAGCTAAGTTTTTATATATAAAAATACCCTCATACTAAAATTTAAAAAATTGGCCAAGAAGATAAATTATAAGAAAATTTTTTATTAGAAATATCAAAATAACGGCGAAGCAACAGTTAGGAAAATTCTTGGACCTAATGCAGCAAAATCCAGATGTAGGATGTGGGAAGGTGGCATTTGGCTTACGACCTCCTTTTAGAACGGGAGGTGAATGGCGGAGGGTATGTGTAATATTGATAATTTTTGTTTTTATTTATTTTTATATTAGTTAAAAATGTTCTATATTTGTAAAGATATGGATTCATTTCAAAGCCAACACCAAAAAGAAGTTGGCCAACGATAGAGTGAATGTTTTGGCAACAGGAGGTGGTCCTTCCGAGGAAATTCAACTAAGCTCTTTGGAAGAATCAGTTATAAGTTTAGTGGATATGACAAGGCAAATACAACCAGAAGAACGGGCGTTTGGTGTCGAAAACGTTGAACCGTCCTCAACTGCATCCATGTCGGTCATAGAAGAAGCAGAAATCACTTCCGGCAGCAAAAGAATGACAATTACACCTCGCAAAAGAAATGGCAAAATGATGGATGTGGAACAACAAGGGCTACAAATTTTAAAGCAGCAGGAGAAAACTCCGGAAAAGATACTCGAAAAAATGTTAAATCTTGAAAAAACTTGCTACAAACAATATTTGTTAGCTAAAGAAAAATTTGAATTTAAAAAGCGAAGATCAGCTGCGGAAGAGGAACTGCTTAATCTTATGGCGTTTTCTTTTCTACATTAAAAATGTCGCCCTGTGAAAAGGTGCCTTTTTAAAATGCATTGCCCGCCCTGTGAAAGTGCAATTTTTTATACAACGAGAAAAGAACACAAATTAGAAAAAAGTGCAACGCCTTTTTTTTACAGCTGATAAACAAACATTTTCTGTATATTTTATGAAATGTGTATACAAAAATGATCAGTTGCCAGATTGCTAATTCATCTGCTTGAGAAAACAAATATTTTTTTTTAAATATCTCATACAAATAAGCAGCCGCATAGTGTTCTTTTGTTTGTTTTATATGATACAAAATATAAAAATAATTATTAAAATCTAATTTTGTGACACTTTCAACTCAAAAGACTTTTTTTGAACATTTTCTGGTAACGCTGTGCAAGAATAAAAACCATTTGTTTTACAAGGCAATTTCTGCCCTGTTGATTTGTTCAGGGCAAAAGTGCAATGCCTTTTGCACTGCGAAAGGGCAACATTTTTTAGAAAAGAACACGCAACCCTTTCACAGGGCAATGCATTTTCGAGAAAAGAACACAAAATTGCCCTCCCTGCGGGTAGTGTTGCCTTTTTTTGTAGAAAAGAAAACGCCATTAGATTGGAGTATGAAGGAAAACAGATAGCGAAGATAGACATGGAAATGCAGTATGAAATTTAGACACTGTGCTGCCTGTTTTAATATTGATAAGTAATTTTATAGATCCATAGTAGGGAGGCTGTTTTTTTTAGGATATTTTTATTTTTTTTGAATAAGTGATATGCTGAATGTGTCTGTGTTAATATTGATGTGACTTTTTTTTTGTAGATCTATAGCTAGGAAGTTTTTTTTAAGATGAGGTTTTTTTTGCAATGAATTATGTATTTTTTTTTAATTAGAATATACATATATATTCGACAAAAATTTTAAATGCCTTTTATCATAAATTCCAAGACTTTTTTGTTATTTTTAAGATTATGATATTATATTCCTATTATGGTTCAAAACACCTAAATGTTGTGTTCTAGAGGAGACAACACAACACTTATACTTTTTCTGATTATGGTTTACCACATCTAGATGATTTGTGTCACAGGGTTGTTCTTCAATGTTAATATAGTACACAAAACCGACAGTTGAAAACAAAATTAATACGTTTCAATAAATTTAGAGCAAAGTGAAAATATGAAAAAATAAGCAGAAGTTATTTTAATTAATATACAAAACATAAATAGCTAATATAAATATATGTAATATATTTATAAGTAATATAAATAAATAAAAATTTTAAATAATGGATATTAGCGTCGAGTTATTCTTTGATAGTGATGAGGATACAAATAAAACGCCCGCATTCGAATACGAATTCTATGAAATACATAGAAGGAAATAATAATAAAATTATTTTAAATTGGAAAAAAAATTATTAAACCTAAATAAATATGAAAAATTTTTAAAATCAAAAATGAAGGCACATAAAAAATAAAGAGGAAATCTTTAAAATAAATATAAAAACATTCACTAAAATAAAAGTTATTGAAAATAAATAGTAAGCAGAAAAATTTGCCATCGAATAATTTCAGAAAAAATTTTCTCTTCTTACAGTGAATTATATTCAGAAGAAATTCTTTTTTTAACGACACAACACCTACTGAGCTGTTGTAAATATTTGACAGAACTGACAACACTTAAAAATAACTGTTGTAAACCATAATCGTAATTTCAAAAATATAACATCAAATTTACAACCATAGGGCATTAATTTTCCAGTCTTTTAAATAATATTAAATAAAACAATATTAAAAATTACAACGCCGGTTTCAATTATGAAAGAGAACGCATAATGTTGTTGCGAATCATTCGTGCTGTGTCTAGATCGTCTTCCATTTGCGCATCTCCAATTGAATGGCCTGTGGATTCGTTTGCAGATTTTTCGCCTGACAAATCAACATTATAATATTTGCAAATGTTATGCAGTGCACAACATGCGTTCACAATTTGAGTCGCCCTTTCTGGTGTATAGTGGAGACTTTGTGATGATAATAAGCATCGAAATCTGTGCTTAAAAACACCAATAGTTCGCTCGACTATATTTCGCGCTTTCACGTGCACTGCATTGTAGTGGGCTTCTTGGGAGCCAGCTTCTGTGTCGCGAAACGGTGTCATCAGATACGGCCTTAAGGTATAACCAGCGTCTCCTAGGAATTTGAAATTTATTAGGTTATTGCAATACTTTGTTGACACACAACTCACCAAGAATGTATGAATTTTCTTCAGTGTTTCTCTGCAAATGTAGTTTGAAGTCACTCAAGTTGAATACAAATCAATCGTGATTACACCCAGGATGTCTTGCGTATTCATATCGAATCCCCATTTCATAATCACATACCTAATTTAAAAACAAATAAGTTACAAAAAAGTTACAAATACGATCTGAATAAATCGATTTCATACTCTTTACTTACAATCATCACATTTAAACTGTAAAATCCTTTGCGGTTTAAATACAGATGGTGCAGCTTTTTTTTCAGACCCACAATTCGGACATGCGTGCCATCAACGCAACCTAAAACGCCAGGAAGCCAACTTCGAAGCACCTCTTTCTGCGTCGGTCATTTTCGCCTTTATCCATTGGTTCCATATTTTTTGTCCGAAAATATTTAACATTTCTTTGATCACATTGAAATCGTTGCCACCTTCTCGTTGATAACTTCCCTCAGCAAAGAATCTTAACACAACTAAACAATGGATGGTATGCCGGTGCTTCGTATACTTTCTTTTAAGTCTTCGTTTCTTTTCTCTAACAAATAGCAAAATGCTTTTTGATTTAGACGGAAATTTTCCCGAAATCTGTAATATATTTAAAACATTCCGTTGAAAATATTGAAAACATGATTATGTTAATTTTTTTGGTTTACCCTGAGCACGGCAGCACCAACGGAGTAGGTAAATCGCGACTTCTCCTGCGCGTACGCGATAAGCTGACATTGTTATTTTCAGCTTCCTCCAAAAACCAAGCTTCTCCCAAACAGTCCATGTTTTCTTGAATACAATTAACAATTTTTATTTTCCACAGAATACATGTTTTTCTGTCAAAAATTCTGGGGTTCAACTGCAATTTCTGATTATGAATGGGAACTTAAAAAGGTTGCCATTTGCGTTGAGTTGCCAACTGAATATCTCAGAGTATTGCATAAAGTTGCTAAATGAACCTCAGAATTTTTGACAGAAAACATGTATACTATGGGATAATAAAAATTGTTAATTGTGTTTAAAGCGAAGAAGTTGAAAACGAATCAACAGGTCATTCAATTGGAGAATCGCAAATTGAAGACGATCTAGACACAGTATAATAGATTCGTAACAACATTATGCGTTCTCTTTCATAATTGATGATGGCAATGTAATTTTTAATATTGTTTTATTTAATATAATTTAAAAGGATGGAAAATCAATATATTAGCAAAAATTCAAGTGTAATGTTTATTATTTTTTAGATATTTTAAATGTTATCAAATATACAAAGAAAAAATTGTTGGCTTCAAAATGGGTACTTGAAATTCCTCAACTTCTGTACAATAAAAAAAAATTGTACATTTTCCGTACCACTTATTTTATAAAAATAAACAAAAATAAATACATAATTTATTGCAAAAAACCTTAACCTAAGAAAACCATTCTTCCCAGCTATTTATCTATACAAAACAAAGTGACTTATTAATATTACAACAGGACCATTCCAACACATGACTTATTCTAAAAATAAATCAAGGATAAATAAATTTCATTGCAAAACCCTTAACCTTATCCATTTTGATCATTTATGTTGTTACAGGCAACTGGTTATAAGCAGTTGCCTGAATTTGACAGTTTTGTCAATTCAACTAAAGTTGCTATTCATAATCTCAACAAAATATTGCAGGCAACCACTAAGGCAAGGAAAATTCAGTTGCCTGTTCAAGTTGCCATACATAATCGCAAATGGTTGCCTTGCATGAAAGGCAACTCAAGTTGTGTCTAATCATTCAAAGCAAGCCGAAGTGTTCTGTATGTGGGCTTTTGCGACTTGTTATTTTATTCTTTACAAAACAAATATATATATAAAAAAAAAAAAAAAAAAAAATAAATAAATAAATAAATAAAAAAAATAAAAAAAAGGACTGCATTGTACTGCACTTTATTACAGTAAACTAATAGTGTTTTCATACCTAAAGTTAAAACCTGGTTTTAACTTAATACCTACAAACAGCTGATCTTGTGTTCACATACAATTTTTATAAAACCAGGTTTTATAATACAGTTTGTCAAATAAATTTGTTAGTGATAAAATAATTTTTTTGTAGAAATAGATGTGTTTGTTGTAATTATTCTTCCCACACTTATTTGAGAAACTGTACGATAGCTGTTATTGTTTATTTAAAAAATAAGAAATTTTAAAAATGTGTTCTAAAATTGAAATTATTTTACATTTTGTGAATGAATATTTCAAAATTGTGGAACAATTAATACAAAGTGAAGAGATCCTTGGAAATCAAGTGGTTAAATTTAAAAAACGAAAATGTATTCTCAAGCAACAAATGCTCTTTTGCTTAAATCAACAATGGATAATTTTGCAATTGCTAATGGAATCGAGAAATGTGTGGACTTTGGTAAGTAGAACCAATAATAATGGTTTGTAGTTTGCTATATTTATGTATATTATATGTACTTGCTTAGAGTCGAACTGGGACTTTTTGGGAAACTGAGTGCAATGCAAATGGTGCAAATTATTTCAAATCGTGTATGCGGATGGAACGAAGCAGCTTCAATAAATTGTGTATTTTGTTAAAAAATTTGGAAAAAAAATATTAAAATATTCGAAAAGCTATTAGTTTAGAGAAACGCATAGCTATAGCCCTGTACGCCTTGGCCTCATCTGCCGAGTATCGTACTATTGCAACAATTTTTGGAGTTGGAACATCTACTGTTTGTGCCATTTTGCTTGAGTTTTGTGAAGAGGTTTGGAGAATACTTCGACCACTTTATATGAACTACTTTCCTCTTGATAGGGAAACTATTGCACGTTCTGTAAATAGTTTCTTGCAACTCGGGTTTCCACAGTGCTTGGGAGCGATTGGTAGTATTTTTTTTTTTTTTGTATACTTTATAAAACAAATAATTTATATTTGTAGATGGATGTCATATCGAAGTTCATCCTAAAAGCGAACATGCCTCCGATTATTTTAATTATAGAGGATGGTATTCCATTGTGCTTTTCGCGTTAGTTGATGCAAAGTAAGTTGTGCGCATCTCAATTATGTGTCCTAATAATAACATCGTTTATTTCTTTTTCTAGTTATAACTTTATGTACATAAATGTGGGAAATCCCGGTCGCTGTAATGATTCCACCATTTATGAAAAATCTTCATTAAAAGAACAACTGGAAAATACACGACTTTTAAAAGAGTTGAGCTCACCAATCAGCTCCGTTAATGTTCCTGTCGTTATTTTGGCTGATTCTGCTTTTCGACTATCGCCTTCAGTAATGAAACCATATCCTTTTCGTGTCAATAAAACGGAAAGTCAAAAGCAATTTAATTATGCTTTGTCGAAAGGTCAAAGAGTAGTTGAAAATGCTTTTGGGCATCTAAAGGGCAGGTATTAGTTATATACATAAGCATAGAGATTAGGGGTTTCTAAGATTTATGCTCTTATTCATAAAAAATACTTTGTGCTTATTAAGGGTTTATTGGACGATATTCCATAGAAATATGTCGAATAAGCATTCAATAAAACTTATACATTGTTTATGAATAAGGGGGTTAATATAAAACATATTTTTAGATTTCGTCGTATTGGAAAGGGCTTGACAACCAAATTTCCAATGTCAACAAAATTGTTAAGCCGTGTTGTCTTCTGCATAACTTTCTAATTAAAGAAAAAGATGAAATAGATCCTTCTTGGATGATTGATATCAGCTCTTCAACCACGGAAAGAAGGAATGGCCCAATTTATGACAACAGCAAAGAAGGTGAACAAATAAGAGAAGCATTTCGTTTATACTTTTGTAAGTTTAATTTATTTTTTATTACTTTAATTCATTAACGAACACAAAGTTAAAAAAGGCTTAAATATTTCATGTTCATATAAGCTTAATTAATTAAAAATAATATTTAATAACTACACATAAAAGAAACAAAAATAAATTCAATGTAAAAAAATAAAAAATAAATTCTAATTATTTGGGCAAATAGTAAACCTATGTATGTATACATGTACATATGTATATATGTATGTGTATATTTCATGGATCTTTTGAAACGCTAGTTTTCAAAAAATACAAAATTCCACTAGTCAATCTATCTATGCTAGTGCTTACATCCTTGAATACTTTCAATTTTTCTTTTTCAATAGCCATTAGTTCTTGCGTACACTTTTTATGCTCTGCCATTGCTTTTTCAAAGGAATTCCCAAGATTTTCAAACATTTCTAATAATTTTTTGTTTTTAGCTCCACGCGAAGTTGATGGTACGTCAGGAGATGACATATCTTGTGATGAAGTGGCCGGCGATTGACATTGCTGTGACCTATATGTTTCATTCATTGAATCTTCAGATACCGTTTCACTGATTTCTACGTCGTCATTTTGTAACTCTTGTGTATCTAATTAAAAAATGTGAACATATAAAAATAAAACTTTGTAATTACTGATTTACATACTGATTTATTTATGTACATATAAAATAGATCAACTAACCAGGTTAAAAATAAAACTTTTTTATAATTAATTACCTAATATGCTATCTTCAACAATTGTTTGTGTGTTGTTTATAGGGTGGGAACCAATTATTCTATTTATTTGGTCATAAAGCGGCCAGCTAGACGGGGATCCACCAGAAGCTCTAATATATGATTTGCATTTTCTGTAAAACCAATATTTTAAATTGTATTATTCACTGTAAATAAAATAAAAATAGCATTATTTACTTACCGAAATTTGATAGTCAGATTGGTAATTTTTTTTTCCTGATAAATATGAGAGTTTTTTCTTCTCCCTCTAATTTCTTCAATTTTATCTCCCCACAATTCCATGAAGAGACTTTCGTTGGAAATTGTCCAAAGACTTCTCTTTCTTTGGCATTTTTTGGGAGTTTTAGCAGCTGCATCCATAACTGATATTTTAAACTGCTTTTCGTTTTAAACAATTTTTTTATTGACAGTCACTTTTATTATTGACAGTCAGCTGTTTTCAATCTTTCTAACTTGGTAGCACTGAATAAACCACAGTTGTATTTCATAAAACCTACTTAAAACCAATTCAAAAAAGGTTTAAGATGGTTTTATGAGAATTATTTTGTATGGTAAAACCAGGTTTAAAGAGTTGGTTTTAAAGTTAAAACCAAATTTTGTTTTAAAACCAGGTTTTATCCTCAGTGTGAAAACACTATAACGGTCAAGCTACCAACAAAATACACTTGCTTTAGCTATGTCTTTAGTCAGTGAAGATGAGTGTAGCTCTAGTGATGATAATTTACTTAACTGGCAAAATGTTACAACAAAACGTAAGAAATTAAATACAAAAACAAATGATCCAAAAAAGCAAAAGAATTCCGCTAATGAACCAAACTGCTACACCAACAAATTTGCTGAACTTGCCAATGATATTGTTGATGATGATTATAATAGTGACGAAGATGCTGATGCTGACGATGGGAAATAATAATAAAGATCAACCTACTGCTAAGCCTTTGTTTATCGATAATGTTGTGAATATAAACAAAATTTTTAAATGCGTAAATACTGCATTGCCAATAATGAGTTTAATTATAAAGCTTTACATGATTGTCAAGTTAAACTGAATATTAGAACTGTTGATTCTTATCGTAAACTAATAAAGTATTTTGATGCAAACAATATATCTTACCATACGTATCAACTTAAAAATGAACGATCCTACAGATTTGTTGTTAAAGGTCTTCACTACACTACCAAGATAGAGGAGATCAAAGCAGATCTTCTAAATAAAGGTCATTTTGTCAGACATGTTAGTAATGTTAAAAGTCGATTTACTAAACAGCCCTTACCCATGTTCTACGTTGACATTGATCCAAGTCCCAACAATAAAAAGGTTTTCGAAATACGAGAAATAAACCAATGCATAGTGCAAATAGAAGCGCCGAAAAGTACAAACGATTTAGTTCAATGCTACCGTTGCCAACAATTTGGTCACACGAAAACTTATTGTAAAAAGCCATTTATATGTGTAAAGTGCGGACTTGGTCACCCTTCGTCCAACTGTCCCAAGGATCTTGAATGTCCTCCTAAATGTGCCCATTGCTTAAAACAGCACACTGCCAGTTACAGAGGTTGCGAGGTTTATCAAAATATAATAAGGAAAAGATTACCAGCAAGACCACACGTTCACCAGCAACAGTTCTCTTTAAATAAAAAGGATTTTCCTCATGTGAATCATAACGAAGAAAGCAATGTTTATACAAGAGGTAAAAACACACACTCGGCTGAATCTTATACTAATATTGTAAGCCAAAATGTGAATAGTGATATTATGAAAAATATTGAAAATCTATTGAACGAACAAATAGAATTAACAAATACCCTGTTGAATATGATGTCACTTTTAATCAACAAATTATGCAAATAAATCTAATGGCGTTTTCTTTTCTACAAAAAAAGGCAACACTACCCGCAGGGAGGGCAATTTTGTGTTCTTTTCTCGAAAATGCATTGCCCTGTGAAAGGGTTGCGTGTTCTTTTCTAAAAAATGTTGCCCTTTCGCAGTGCAAAAGGCATTGCACTTTTGCCCTGAACAAATCAACAGGGCAGAAATTGCCTTGTAAAACAAATGGTTTTTATTCTTGCACAGCGTTACCAGAAAATGTTCAAAAAAAGTCTTTTGAGTTGAAAGTGTCACAAAATTAGATTTTAATAATTATTTTTATATTTTGTATCATATAAAACAAACAAAAGAACACTATGCGGCTGCTTATTTGTATGAGATATTAAAAAAAAAATTATTTGTTTTCTCAAGCAGATGAATTAGCAATCTGGCAACTGATCATTTTTGTATACACATTTCATAAAATATACAGAAAATGTTTGTTTTTCAGCTGTAAAAAAAAAGGCATTGCACTTTTTTCTAATTTGTGTTCTTTTCTCGTTGTATAAAAAATTGCACTTTCACAGGGCGGGCAATGCATTTTAAAAAGGCACCTTTTCACAGGGCGACATTTTTAATGTAGAAAAGAAAACGCCATAAGAATTGCAGTATGCAACGCTAATGGATTAACGAACAGGCTTAACGAAGTAGAATATTTTATGAAAAATAAATACATTGATATGTTCTTACTTTGTGAAACTCACATAACTACTAAGTCATATATAAATATAAAAGGCTATGATTTCATCTTTACAAATCATCCTGACGGTAGAGGCCATGCTGGGGCAGGCCTATTTATCAAATCCACTCTCCAATACAATGTTGGAAAAGATTTTCAAAAAAATTATTTGCAAGCTTCTGGCATTAAAATAATTTGCAACAATATACCAATCACTATTTATTCAATTTATTCTCCTCCAAGACATTCTATTCAACACGAAGATTACAAAAATTTTTTTAAGGGCAAACAACTTTATAAATGTCTTTTGCTCAACAATTATAGTGCTTTATCAGGAAATAGTCCAACTTACTGGCCCTCCGACCCAGCAAAGATATTGAATGTTGATGAACTAAGCTCGGTTCATTCCCCTTTTATTGTCGACTACAATGTTAACGTTAAACTGATTCCTAAAAGCGTAAAATTAATTAAAGCAAATTCTAACTTGGACCTCTTTAGCAAATTTATTGAAACTAATGTGAATCTGAATACAAAAGTTAAAAGCCCCGACGATTTATATAATATGGTTGAAACTCTCAATACATGAAGCTGCATTTTTGTCTACCCCTTCAAATGCTTACGATAACAATTTAGGACTGAAAGTTCAAGCATCCGCAGCAGTAAGAAGTATGGTCAGAGAATCCAGACGTTTAAGAAGAGTTTGGCATCGTACACGTAACCCAAGAGACAAAATAAACTGGAACCTGGCAATAAAGTTATGCTCGGAAATGTTGGCTAAAGAGAAAAATGATTCCATAAATTCCTTTCTTCGAGCTTTAAAACCTCATAATAAAAACAAAGATTTTGAACTTTATAAGGCAACAAAGTGCCTTAAAAGACCATCACGAAGAAATGCTCCCATTAAGAATTTTGCCGACTCATGGTGTAAAACGGATGAAGAAAAATCTACAGCTTTCGCTACTCAGCTGGAAAGTACTTTTAAACCCCATTTGATCAACACTGATGATGGCGATATAAGAGATTTTCTAGATGTAGCGTGTCAATTGCATTTAACTATAAAACATATCACACCAAAAGAAATACAAGACGAAATAAAAGTTTTAAATAACAATAAATCTGCGGGATATGATAAAATAGATGCACTTACTGTTAAATGTTTACCACTTAAAGCCATTACATTTTTGGCATTGATATTTAACTCCATTCTAAGGCTCCAACATTTTCCATCATAGTGGAAGTACGCTGAAATAATAATGGTGTTAAAACCAAATAAACCTGAGAACATAGTCTCTTCTTACCGACCAATCAGCCTACTGCCTATTCTTTCCAAAATATTTGAAAAGATATTATTAAAACGTCTAACAACTTTTCTTAATGAACATAATATTATACCAGATTATCAGTTCGGATTCAGAAGTAAGCACGGCACGCCAGAACAATGCCACCGAATAATACAAGTAATTACAGATTCCTTCGAAAACAAAAAGTATTGCTCTGCTGTATTCTTGGATGTACTGCAGGCTTTTGATTAAGTTTGGCATGAGGACCTTCTATACAAGATAAAAAGCACTCTTCCTGCCCCTTTTTAATTATTTTTCGCGTCGTATTTGAGAAACAGATGTTTTTATGTCGAGGCTAAGGTGGAAAGCTCATATAACAGCCAAAAGAAAATTACTCGACAATAAATTTTAACAAATGTACTGGTTACTTGGAAGAAAATCTCAACTCTTTCTAGAAAACAAGGTTCTCTTACTAAAAACAATTATAAAACCTATATGGACCTACGGCATAGAATTGTGGGAGACTGCCAGCAACTCAAATATAGAAATATTACAAAGGATTCAGTCTAAAGCTTTACGGTCAATTACAAACGCGCCATTTTATATATCAAATAAATCCTTACATAACGACCTTAAAATTCCCTTCATAAAGCAACCCATACACGTTTCAACCGTTGGCAAAACTTCGGCAGGTTGTAATCAAGGTTGTAACTTATGCGGGCCTGTTGTATGAAGTTGTGTCTCGCTTGTATGAAAAATCAAAATTTTTTGATTTTTTGGCATATTGTGCCAACGCGTTGTATAGTTTGTGGGTTAGTCATGCGAATTCGTACATCATTCTCATTGCGAGAGAAAGACGTGTCGTCGGTTAATTTGGTTTTTGAAAGCAAAGAAAACTAAGTGAATACTAATAAAAAATGGAAGACAGCTAAAATGAAACTAGAGCACAGTTCTACGATGAATTATTTAATGATATTAAATAATATAAAATATTAGTAAATTATATGCAATTAAGAACAGTTCATTGAAGTTTTATTTTTTAAAGTTTTTCATTTGAAGTTTTATTTTATTTTTTATTTTTATTTTATATTTTTTAAAAATTTTTTAGATTAAAAAAAATTTGAATGTCAATAAATACTTAATTTACTTAAAGAGCTTTCAATTGTTTTATTGCTTCAAAAAATTTAAGCCTAATTTGTTTTGCTTCATGTCATGCGTGTTTATTATTTGTTGGATCCAGCTGTAAATTGTTTGTAAAATAAAATTGTGCGAAGAGGTTTTATCGTATGTAGGCACAACACACAACTTGATTACTAAGCGAGTTGTGCCAACGGTTGTATCGTGTATGGGTTGCATTATGACGATAATAAGCACCGAAATCTGCTCTTAAAAACACCAATAGTTCGCTCGACTATATTTCGCTCTTTCGCGTGCACTGCATTGTAGTGGGCTTCTTGGGAGCCAGCTTCTGTGTCGCGAAACGGTGTCATCAGATACGGCCATAACGGATAACCAGCGTCTCCAAGGAATTTGAAATTTATTAGGTTATTGCAACACTTTGTTGACACACAACTCACCAAGAAGGTATGAATTTTCTTCAGTGTTCCTCTGCAAATGTAGCTTGAAGTCACTCAAGTTGAATACAAATGAATCGTGATTACACCCAGGATGTCTTGCGTATTCATATCGAATCCCCATTTCATAATCACATACCTAATTTAAAAACAAATAAGTTACAAATACGATCTAAATAAATCGATTTCATATTCTTTACTTACAATCATCACACTTAAACTGTAAAATCCTTTGCGGTTTAAATACAGATGGTACAGCTCTTTTTTCAGACCCAGAATTCGGACATGCGTGCCATCAACACAACCCAAAACACCATAAAACACTGCTTTTAAAAAAGGCCAACTTAGAAGCA
>OY727110.1:6113713-6433713 GCA_963402855.1 Ormia ochracea | reverse complement strand
CAGATGAAACTCAAAAAATGGAAGCAACTTCCTTCGTCGTGATTCTTACGGTCGTGATGGCGAAAGAAAGTACTAACACCGAATCAATATACCATGAATTTTCACACGATGCAGTTGAATTCCACATTTAGTGTCATAAGTCGTAGTATTAATTAAAACCAAAATTTCTTTTTTGGTTTTTCCAAAAAAAAAAAAAAAAAATTTGGAAATTAGAACAAAAGTATTCATACGTTGATCTCTATCCTAGGGGATATTAAAAATGAAAGGTCTCCTCTGTAATTCAGCAACAAAAATAACTATAAAAAATTAAAATTGTTTAATATTATGTCAGTCAGAGTTTGTATAATATAAATTTATTTTTTAAATATATTTACTAAAAATTATATCCTGTGAAACTCATAAGTCCCTCCAGTAAAGCTAATAAGAGTCAGCCATTCGGTCGGTGGTATGTATTGAGCGGTGTATGCTTGTCAACGGTACGGCGGTCTAGTAGAGTATGATAAATGTTCAAGCTCAAGCTAGACCTATCCTCCTTTAAAAGTACGAACACCACTCTGACGAAAAATTACATTCACCAAACCTAAGTGCACTGTGTAAACTTAATTTTAAGTAAAACTTAACTTCAAATTTAACAAATTTACTTTTTGTGCTTGTGAAAAGTATCACTGAAGGGGAACATAACTGTTCTAATATATTAAAATATATCTTTGATAAATTTTTTATACCTGAAAAAACCCATTTTATACGAGGAAATGATGTAATTCTTTAAACAATCCGAGGCTTTCCAAAAATTATAATAAATCAGTATTATGAGTAATATTGCACCAAAAAAAAACTAAACGAAATGATATTGAATTAAAGAAACAACGATTAATGTAGAATTTTTAGGGCGCATATAAAACATGTTATTGTATTGCGGTAACAACACTGTTTGAAGTTAGACATGTTCTTACTTCCGATTAAAATAAAATAAAACTTTTTATTTAAAGTGTCTCTCTTATATGAAAACAATTAATTTATGAGTATTTTGGTTATTTATTTTTTTGTTAGATTTTATTTTGTTTAGGCCCTGGTTAGGTTTAGGTCATTTTGTGCTTGATTTCAATCATATTTTTTAAAATCAGTCGGTTTAATTTTATTCTTCTGACATGAATAAAATTAAAATTGGTGGTTGTGATAAACTATTGAAAAGTATTACCAATTCAACTTATAATAATGTTTAGATTCTGTCGTGTCGAACATAATTAATTTACATGTTCAACATCTATAAAAAAATGGAATATTAATTAAGTAATAAAAAAGTTTATAATAATAACAAATAAAAAAAAATTTAGTTACAGTTAACAATAACAAACAGTTATTAACACAACTTATAAAGAAATATCTTTGATTAAAAGTAAACATTTATATAATAAATTTTAATTTAAATATGTAGAGTGTATTTAAATATAAATTGTTCAATTTCTGGAAATGATCGAATGGTGTCATACTGGTTATGTTTCGGCAACTGTCATTAAAATGTTGTGGGTTCAAATCTCGTGATGCTGATGTTTTAACTAGGCCTGCAAAATTTATCATTGGACAAGTTCGAGATGTAAAAGCATAAGTATTGAATCCAACGACCATTTGAGAGCTTTGATTTTACATCAATCTGATTGAAAGGGAATACGTCATCTGATGTGTTCCCTAAGATATATATTTCTTTTGAATTTGAGAGAATATCTGAGAGCTGCAATTATCCAAATATTTAAAACTATAATATCGAATTCGAAATATTAATGTATATATAAAAAGCTACCTACATCAACCTTTGTAGTTTACAGTTAACTTTTTTGGTTTCTGTAATTTAATGTTTCCAAGAACGAAAAAATACATATGAATACTCGTATATCTATGAACATGTCATTTAAAACTATCAAGGATTGAATAGATTTCTCCCGTTAATTAAATTCCACAGAACACATAATAATTATACAAATATATACAATACGAACAAAATCTTACTTAATTGTTTCACTATCCTATACATGGCAGTGTAAAAAGCAAACATATTATTTCTGGACATGAAAAATTACATTACATGTGTGCTGAAAAAATACAAGTGTGACATAAAAATGTGAATATTAAGAAAATTTTCATAAAATGATTCTGCCAAGAATCCCAAAGACAGAAAAAGTAGTGCTAGCATATCTGGTGTAATATGATTATGAGTCGACCTTTTAATTTCTATAAGTCGACCATATCTTAAGATAAAGTGCTAATCATCATTCTTTTATTATTTTCTGTTAAACAGTTTAACGACCACTCATAAATGCATAGCCGCACAAAGTGACAGTCATCATTTTTACTTTGCCGCGTGCGCGAGTTAATTCCTCTTTGTGGCAATGAGCCAAAAAAATAATTTTATTTTTTTAACACTCAAAAGTGCGTGTCTTTATTAAAGGTATTCTTAACACTGCTTTAACAATTTTTACTTAACATCTATTTATACTAACAAAGATCATAAAGTGATGAGTAATTATCCTGTCTGCATACCAGATAGTTTTTTATATGTTTTATCTACTATTAGTTTACTTAATGTTTATGATCACCAGTACAATTTCTATGTCTGGACTCATAATTATTCGTTAGTATAATGTCTTATGTATATTTCCTTAGTCTAGACTATTACAATTATTTTATGTTCCTTATTGGGTATGTTGTGCGTTAACTCTCCCCTGTGTTGAAAAGAAAACGTCCTCGTTTTAAATCTAAGTCTGAAGTCTAAGTAATTCCACCTGATAATATCTGTTATATAATTCCTGTATCTTTTTCTTTTTTTGTTCTCTGTAGTATTTGCAGAGCTGTACCAAAGAATAAATTATTGTTAGAAGTGCAGTAAATATTAAAATAATGTATAGTGTTGTTTTAACTGGATGTTCTTCCAAAGGGATGAATAATGTAGATATTTGCTGAATGTTTGTAAATTTATTTGCAGAGTTTGTATACAGGATTTCAAGTATACTTAGTTCCTCGTTATGTCTTTTATGAATGATGTCATAAATTCTTTGTTTTTCGTTAAAGTATGACCTGTCGTCTACGGTTATGTTTAAATCAAACTGCACTAAATGTGGTCCGTTTATAGTTAGTTTATTTAATATATGTTCATTATCAATGAAAATGTTCCCATTGTCTAAGTCTTCGATGTCTGGGTTATTTTCAAGTTTTGTTTTGCATTGTGCAGGTTCGTTGTTTAAAATAGCTAGTGTACAATTATCTTTAGATTCAATTTCACATATATAATTACCAATAATATTTTTACATTTAGTTATTCTTTGATAATTAGTTTTACATAGGGCAATTTTATCATCTAATAATGATTTTCCTAGTTTATTTGCTAAGGGATAAATATTGTACAGTTTGCATTCCTTTTCAATAATAGGATATTTATATATTATAATAATTGCTTTTTTGAATTCACAAACATGTATGTCTGAATATTCAAGTATATTGATTACAGGTATTTTTATTTTTTCATTTTTTATAATGGATTCAATTTCTTGTATGTTTAATGTTCCTGAATAAAAATTATTATTTTTCGCAAAATTAATTGTATTAGTTAATGTCATTAGTTCATTGTGAATTTCGTTTAATATGAATTCTTCATTTATTTTTTTAATATTGAAATTATCGTATTTTTTCAAATTGTGAGTTAATTATTTTTTGTTGATTATTATTTTCTACAAGTTGGTTTAATCTAGTTTTTATTTCAATTTCATGATCATGATCTGGAGTGCCAGTGATGAATTTAAGAACTGATCCTAAAAAATTTAGAGATCTTTTGTTTCTATTATTACTTAATTGTATTTTTAAATTTTCAATTTTCTTGATTAAAACTTGAAGTTCTACATTTTCTTTTATATTGTATGCATTTTTCATTATATCTTCATATGGTTCTAATATTTTTGTAATATTCGTAACATGATACAAGTATTCATAGTTTTTGTGTAAATATACTTTGTTGTCTTCAATTAAGACATATTTTTTGTCTTTTAAATCAATTATATTATTCGCTACTATGTCTTGCGTTATTAATAATAGTATTACTATCCTTGTTAACATTTTTGTTTCTAATGTTATCCTTATGTATTATTAATTTCCTAGATGTGGTAATTGTTTTACCGTTGTCTAACTCGACAATATGTTTAGCAAATTTAGCTACGTTTTTATTTCTTCTATGGGTCCTAGAGTATATAATGTCTCCTTTCTTATATTCTATTTTTTCTTTAAAAAAATGAGATTTCTCGTTTGAAATTTTCATATTTGCTTTATGCAGAGCATTGACTATTGTTTCGACATGTTCAATATGTTCCTCAGGTGTGGAAGAATATATGAGCACATCGTCAATGTAAACGTATGCAAATTTACCTATATATGGCCTTAAAATATCATCTACGCATCGTTGAAAAATTGAGGGAGCATTCTTTAATCCAAATGGCATCCGTAGGAATTCATACTTAGCGCCCTTGATTGAAAAGGCAGTTTTTTCGCGGTCTTCCTTTTTCAGTTGGATTTGGTGGAAGCCTGACTCTAAATCTAATGTTGTAAAGATCTTTGCTTTACCTAAGTTTTGAATTGTCATATTTACATCCGGTATAAGATATCTATCTGTAATTGTTTGTGCATTTAATTTCTGGAAATCTACAACCATTCTCCTTTTAGGTTTACCTTGGTCATCGGTACCTTTTTTTGCTACAGTCCAGATGGGACTATTGTAGGGACTTTTACTAGGTTGGATAATTTCGTTATGCAACAAATCTTGGATTTCTTTATTTATAAATTCATTATCAGAATACGGATATGGATATTGCTTTGTCCATATAGGTTCATCTGATTTAGTTCTAATTATTCCTTCAATTGTAGTAGTATATGGAAGTTTTTCATTCGTGTAAAAATTTTTATTCATTATTTCTTCTATTCTTTCTTTATACTCTTCGTTATCTACTGTGAAATTAATTTTGTGCATTTTTTCTTTATTCTTATAATTGAGTTTGTTATTAATTAAGTCTATAGTTGCACCTATCTCTTTTAGTCCTTGCATTCCTAATATCATGTCTGCGCTTGACAATGAATCTAATTCAAAGAATGTCAACTCGTAATTTAAAAGGTTTATCAACTTTTTACTTTTCACATATGAATACCCGTGTAATGTTCTTACTTTTTTAGGGGATTCTAATTTTTTACTATAACCTATCTTACAATTTATGTCTATATAATTATTCGTTGCACCAGAGTCTATTAATATATTGATGGTCTTACCCGTTTTCCTATCGTGTCTTTGTAGATGAGGTAGGCCATCCTTTAGTCTAAAAAAGCTACTGCGTTGTCTTCATCATGGTCATACTCGGCTTGTGTTGAATTAACTTCATCTTCCTCTTGAGTATTATTAACTCTCTGTTGTTTGTTGGGATTAAAGTTGTTGTTGGAATAGTTTAGTTCCCTCTTCAGGGATTGATGTTGTTTGAAGGGATTATTGAACCTTCGGTGGTTTCCTTGAAATTGTGTTGGTTGACGGATATTTCGGTCGGTTGTGTCCACTTCCATTGGTTGTACTGGCGGCTGTCTTTGAAAATACGATGGCTTTGGGTTTGTGTTATACTGTACATTTATACTGTACATTGTTGATGACGTGGTTTTTGTTGAATCCGTTCGGGAGCCGCTGGATGTAATCGATGTGTTTGCGTTGGTACATCAAATTGCAGGCTTCTATCATCAAGATAAATGGTACTGGCAATGGCATATGCAGTCTCTAAATCCTTTGGGTTTTAGGCGTAGAGAGTGCCTATTGTGTATTTTGAATTTAACCCAGTAATGAATGTCCTA
Organism: Ormia ochracea; assembly: GCA_963402855.1. Lineage (NCBI taxonomy): Eukaryota > Metazoa > Arthropoda > Insecta > Diptera > Tachinidae > Ormia > Ormia ochracea. The sequence continues at coordinate 6,427,851 of OY727110.1, read as the reverse complement.
ACTGCTTCTTGGTTGACGAACGTTTTCATGGTTTTATCGCCTTGCTCCATTTCAATTTTAGATAATATTAGGTTTAGCGCCTCATTGATGCATGAGTGGTATTCTGCTAGGTCCTTCCTTCCTTGAGAAATCTTTTTCATTTCTTCAAGTAGAACATACATTGGCCGTTGGTCGGCATACGTGTAATCAAGTCTATTGATTATCGAGTAAAAATTAAATATGGTATTGTGGTTGATAAGGATGTCCGCCGCAACCCCTTGAATTTTAGCTCTAACTATGGCTAGTGCCGTATAATATGTGGGAGTATTTTGGAACCTCTTGATTGTTTCCATGTGAGTCCATGCTGCGGATCTCCATGCTCTATACTTTCTTTCGTCACCATCGAAAATGGGAAGGATCTTGAACACTTCTAAATTAATTTGGTTTTCCGTGGTTATTCCGCTGGAACAAGCTGCAAGTTCTACCGTTGGTTCGATGTTGAGTGCTCCTCTATTTGTTAGTGCATTTATTGTTCGTTGGGCCTCTGCTTGAGCCGCTATTAAGGAAGTAATTTGCGCTTGGATGGTTGCCAATTCCTGGATAGACATTTTTGTTGAATATCTTCGCCTGTTTGCGTCGTAAGCTTCTTGTCTTTTATTGGGTTTGGTCTCCAGTTTGATTTAGGGATTGTCGTGAATGTGGAATTCTACTATATCCAAATGGGTTTATTTATTCCGCTTTTTCAGGATACGTGGTGCTTTTTTGTGTAGCTGTTGAACTGATCCTTTTACTATTGGATGTCCTTTACCGTACACTTCACAATTTATCACAGGATTCACTCTTACCTTTTTTGGTACAGCGTTTTCTCCAGTTGACTGAGTTGTAGTGATGAACTCTTAGTTGGCGTGGGAATCCTTGCTTATTACATAAGTATCCCGGTTGAGCCCCCAGTTAATTCCTCTTTGTGGGAATGAGCCAAAAAAATAATTATATTTTTTTAACACTCAAAAGTGCGTGTCTTTATTAAAGGTATTCTTAAGACTGCTTTAACAATTTTTACTTAACGTCTATTTATACTAACAAAGATCATAAAGTGATGAGTAATTATCTTGTCTGCATACCAGACAGTTTTTTATATGTTTTATCTACTATTAGTTTAATTAATGTTTATGATCACCAGTACAATTTCTATGTCTGGACTCATAATTATTCGTTAGTATAATGTCTTATGTATATTTCCTTAGTCTAGACTATTACAATTATTTTATGTTCCTTATTGGGTATGTTGTGCGTTAACTCGCGTCTCATATTTCATTGTTTTGGTCGTTTCACTTAAATTTAATTATAAGCATATTTTGCACATGTTTAAGCATCATGTTACACTAGCCCAAAATTCGATTGTAAATATTTAGTATATAATAATTACCGATTAAAGACATTCACTTTCGAGAAGGAAAGCAATAAAGAATATTATTAAAATTAAAATAGAAAATATTACATGCCGATCATGCCAGCCTAATGCTTGACAATCTGCATAGCTGGATCAACAACAATACGCGTTGAAACTATCAACAACAATACGCGAATCTTATTTTGCCTGGTACTCACCCATAGGACTTGTGTATGCAAGTCCTGGCGTAGTGTAGTGCGATACAAGCCGTCTGTATAACTTGCACTAAGTAGCACAACACAGCAGTCATAGTTGCCTGCATTGAATACATGTGGAATACATTAATTTCATTCACACATGTAACGGTCATTTGATTCCCCAAATATGGACTTGAAAAGGCACATGTTAAACATTCCAAACTGTTTATGATTGTCTGTTTGGAATGGAGTTACCCGATACTTTCTCATGGCCATGAAAACTATAATTTAGCTAACTAAGTTATTTTTGAGTGACTTTAGGAAGTCACTCAACTCTAGACAACTAATTATATTTTCATAAATTATTTATAAGCAGAAGTAAGTAACAATGTAAGAACAGAGACAATAAGATTAAGCCAATGAGCAGACTAGATCTGCTTTAACAACACTTTTAACTAAAATGTTAGGCGCCTAGTTCCGTTGCTTAAACAAATTTTTAAATATTTTCCTTGTGAGGAAAGTTCCTGGTTGGCCAATAACCAGAAGAAAAGCTTAAAAAAAACCAATTTTGGAAACACCTCACTACAACATAGATGTCAGAAGACCCAAAGGCAATCTCCATCGAGGAGTGCAGAAGGAGGAACCAAAACCAACCAACGCCAAAGTCAGACATATCCATACCACACCATACCAAAAGAAGCCAAAGAAGCGAGGTGGTTGCACAAAACGGCTAAAGAGATAGAGTGCATTCCTAAGCAGGGAAATTCATTGAGCCCCCTCCATTCCATGATTGGGAACCAGCAACATTGATGTGGGAGCGGATAGACAAGCTGCAGTTCCTATTAAAACAAAAATAGTCAGTTAAGTAATAAAAACTTTTCCACATAAACTGTGCATGTTTCATGCAAACAGTAGGGCTGACCACGCCCGATGAAACCATTTTTTCTAACTAAAACTAATAAATTATCAATTATAAATTCAAAAATGGAAAAAAAATCATTTTTTAAGAAACAAATTTAAGAATTAGTAATTTTTTTTAAAAATTAATTTTAATGTTCGCTATAAGGAATTATTATAATAAAGTTGTGAGATATAAGGCCTTGGGATGGTAAAGATAGTTTCAAAAGTAGAGAAAGAAAATGCCAATGTAGTTAATGAAGTAGTTGTAGACACTTCCCATGGAAATTTGTTTACTTCTCCTTACAATTTTGACATCATTAAAGAGCACCAAAGCGAAGCATTAGATTTGTTCCTGAACTTGCCAGACCAATTGATTAGAATCTTAGCGAGGTACAATTGTTCGGAAAAATTACCTCATTCTTTAAACAATCAAATTCTCATAAGCATTGAAGAAATACTAGCTCCAAATTGGGAGACAAAACTAGAAGCCGTGGAAGAAGAAACGGTAAAAACAAACACTAATTCGGACATAAAAACCGACCAATAAGGTGAGATGCCTCAAACAGTAGTAGAATTTCTCAGCACAGCTGCAAAGCTTGTGACTGATTTTGACGGAAAACCAGAAAATCTCCGTTCATTCATAGATTTCTTAACATTATTAGAAGCAATTAAAGGAGAGTACGAGACAGTTGCAGTATCTTTAATAAAAACTAAACTTAAAGGAAACACAAGAAACCTTATAAATAAAGAAAGAACTATAGAAGAAATCATTGAATCCCTAACAAAAACAGTAAAAGGCGAATCAGTTGAGGTAATAGCAGCCAAAATCATGAACATCAGACAAAATAGTAAGCCAGCCAATAATTATTGTAATGAAATTGAAATCCTTGCAAAATCGTTGGAAAATGGTTACATTTCAGATGGACTTCCAATCGGTTTAACGAGCAAATACTCGTCTCAAACAGCGGTAAAAACAATGACAAAGAATTGCAATATAGAAAAAGTTAAGCTGATAATGAAAGCAGGTAACTTCCTAAATATGAACGAAACTGTAGTAAATTCGTATGTAGCTGTACTGAAATTACAGGCCAGCGAAACACACTTTTAGACTTCGGCCAAAGACCATTCAATAATAGATTCCAAAGATAGAATTGGTAGATTCCAAGGAAAAAATTATTATTATCGAAGAAACCAAAACAGAATAAATTATAACAGTTCTGAAAGTAACAGCAACAGCAATTTTAACAGAAACCGTTATCGTAGCTGACATTATAGTAGAAATACGACGAATAATGTCAGAGTTACCCAAACGGACGAAATCAGTCCGGAAAACTAACCAGTTCCTCTAAGATATATAGCCTCAAACTTAACTATAGTATTTTTATTCAGCTCAAAATAGCAGATTCCAACAGACACATAGCTTTACTAGAGATACAGGAGCTCATATTTCCTTATTAAAATTAAATAAATCAAATTACAAAAGAATAAACACACAATACACAACAACGTTAAGCGGTATAGAACATGGCAATATCAGATCAATAGATACAATATTTTTCGACATAAAATTCAAAAAAATTTTTGATTCCTCATGAATTTCACGTTACAAAGGATGACTTTCCTATTCCTTGTGGTGGAATAATAGGCATAGATTTCATGAAAAAATATAATTGCGTATTAAACTTTTGCCAAGATCATGACTTTTTTATCCTAAGACCAGAAAATCAATCGCAGGATATAGAAATATCAATCACTACAACTTTTAACAACGAAATTATCATACCAGCAAGGTCAGAGGTAATACGAAAAATTACTATGCCGAATTCATGTGAAGAAGTACTAACACCGAATCAAGAATCACAACCAGGCATTTTTATTGCCAACACACTATTCAAATCTAACACGGCCTTTGTCCGCATACTAAATACCAATTACACAACAATTACTTTAAATGCAAACAAAATCATAACTGAAAACTTTTCAGATTATGACATAATAACAAACAGCCCTAATAAAACACAACGAAAATCTGAAATTCTTAAAAAATTAAAGAAAAATTTTCCTAAACCATATGAACAACAACTAACCAAACTATGTTCCGAATACAGCGACATATTTGGATTAGAAACGAAAACAATTTCAACTAACAATTTCTATAAACAAAAGTTGATGGTTGATAACACACAACCGGTATACGTAAAAAACCATCGCATACCACATACGCATAAGGAAGATATTGAGAAACAGGTGAATAAATTAATAGAAGACAAGATTTTCTGAGCACAATGGTCCAATTCTATTAGTACCCAAAAACTTTTAACACTCGGAGAAAAAAAGAAGGCGACTCGTAATCAACTACAGGCAAATAAACAAAAAATTAATAGCCGATAAATTCCCGCTACCAAGAATAGACGATTTTTAGATCAACTCGGAAAAACTAAATTTTTTTCATGTCTAGACCTAATGACCGGATTTCACCAAATAGAACTTGATAAAAACTCTAGAGACTTAACAGCATTCTCAACAAGGAATGGTTCTTACAGATTTACAAAATTACCGTATGGCTTACAGATAGCCCCAAATTCATTTCAAAGAATGATGACTGTTGCTTTTAGTGGTTTAAAACCAGACCAAGCTTTCTTGTATATGGATGACTTAGTAGTGCTCGGTTGCTCCGAAAAACATATGCTCTCGAACTTAACAGATGTTTTCAAATTATGTCAAAAAACAAATTTAAAATTACATCCTGAAAAGTGTTCCTTCTTTATGCACGGCGTAACTTACCTCGGGCTTAAATGGACAAATAAAGAAATACTACCTGACGACAGCAAATACGCGGTTATAAAAAATTACCGAACACCTACTGATGGGAATAGTGCAGAGATTCGTAGCATTCTGTAATTATTACAGACGATTCATTAAAAATTTTGCTGAATACTGTTGACATCTAAGAAGGTTATCAAAGAAAGTAGTTATTTTCCAATGGGCAGAAGAATGCAACAATGCATTTGAGTACATTAAAAAGGCACTAACGAGTCCTACTTTGCTGCAATATCCCGACTTTAAAAAACCGTTTTGTTTAACAACAGACGCCAGCAAACATGCTTGTGGTGCTGTCCTTACTCAGGAATATGAAGGAAAACACCTACCAATAGCATATGCTTCTAAAAGTTTTACAAAAGGAGAATTTAACAAGTCCACTATTGTGCAGGAATTAACAGCCATTCGTTATGCAATCACTCATTTTAGACCATACATTTATGGCACAAAATTTTTAGTAAGAACTGACCACAGACCATTGTCTTACCTATTCTCAATGAAAAATCCAAGTTCCAAATTGACACGAATGAGGCTTGATTTAGAAGAATACGATTTCACGGTCGAATATCTTAGAGGAGAAGACAATCACATAGCCGATGCTCTATCCAGAATTACAAGAAATGAATTAAAACAAATGGCTGAAGGAAACAGCAAAGTATACAAAATAGTGACTAGATCAATGTCAAAAAAGAGCGGAAATCAGAATACACAGCAGCAAAAGGGGTTACTCTCGTATGCCGTGCTTTATGAAATGCCAAAATGCACATGCGAAAGCAGGCAAGAACTTTTGTCAGCAATTGACATTAATGATTTTAGCCATGATCAAATAACTATACCGAGGCAAAAACCAAAAGAAATAAAGTAATTTGTTTTTGAGATCATAAAATCATGTTAAAATTTTGAATGGTTAAATAAATATTTCTTTATAATAATATAGAAATTAACTTTTTTTGCACTTCGTCGGCATAACAAAACTTAAACTTAACAAAAAAAAGACACTCAATACGATAAAAATATACATATATTTTTTAAAAATAATTATTGTTAAAAGTAAGGAATTTCATTATTAACTTATAATCTATGTTTTGTATAAAATAAATAAATAAAAGTAACGTATCACTTATAGAATTTGCATGTTTTTCTTCAGTTCCGCAAGATATTTGTTTAGTATTATAGTTTTGGCAAACACTTCCGCAAGCCAAGTTACGGTGATACCCGACTTGCGTAGATGAGATGCCTTAACACATGCGCAAACGCAATCAAGAGTACCAAATGTTTTATTTTGCGAACATTTTCTAACGCATCGCAACCGAGAGTAACCCCCCGAAACTCTTTAATATTTACTTTGTTGGTGGGCACCATAAAAATTCATACTAAAATGATGTTGATAAGTGTAAATTGGTTATACATAAGTATCATTATCATCTTCCATTATCATTAAAACAATTTTTCATGACTCGAAGTTATCTTTGGCCCATGTTCAGTATTTAAATTTAACGAAAATAATATTTTCAATTCAAAAGTTCTTCATATAACAAGGTAGTAAACATTATACTATATTATGACAGTTCAGAACGGAGAGCAAAGAATTCGTTTCAAAATTTATTATACCACAAAGAAAAATATATTTTCTAAATATAACCAAAATTTTGTTCTTTGTAAATACAAAATTAGCAATATTTACAATTTTAAATAATTTAAATTATTTATTAATTTAATTACTTTCTTCTTTCTAAGCATACTTACGGGCGCATACCACTTTGGCTAAAATTAACCAAAGACGTCTTCAATTTTTAATCATACATACATACATATATATATATACATATGTATGCATGTACATTCATGGATATTATATAACTTTATTATTATTTATTTTTTTTTTGTTTTTGTTGTTTTTTATTTTCTTACAAGTATTTCTTAATGTTAATCATGTGTCTTAATTAAAATTAAAAAAAAAATTAAAAGAAATAATAATAATTGTAAAATTTAATCCAAATTATATAACTAAAGATAATTAAATACACATTTAAAAATAAAACACAGTAAAATGGAAGAACATGTTTTTGTGCTAATCATAATTTGTTTAGATTTTGCCACTTTTTTTTCACTTTTCCTTTTTAATTAAAAAGAATATTTTAACACAAAATAAGAATAATCTATAGAGGCATGAATAGAGGGGAAGGAGGAATTCAATAGTCAATAAATTATAAATTTATTTTTTGTGAAATTCAGGAAAGAAAAATAATATTTTTTTGAAGCTTACGGAATGAATACATACATATAAAATAAATTTGTATAAACAAATTTTAAAACTATCGTCGGGTGTCACTGCTTTACTTGCTTATCAATTAAATCTCTATTAGTATGTTAATTACAATTTCAAAACAAGATAAAGATATTTCAGGGATTTTATAAAAACAACCTTTGTTTTTAATTCAAAATTAACTATTTTTGGTAAAATTAAAACTTAAAAATCATTTCATCCTAATACCCATGCTTTATTATTTTATTCAAATTGAATCTCATGAATCCACCATTAAGTTAAAATTTTATTCAAGTACAAAGTATCCTTTTTTTAGTATGCATTTAAATGAATCTTTTTAGAAAAATTTAAACATTTTTATATGGTTTGAACCTTAACTCACTCTTCCATACACTCTCTCGATGTATTTAAAAAATAAAATTTCAATTTCCCAATTCTGTTATGTCACACTATAACACAAAAATGATGCACATAATGCATAAAAAAAATCTTAAAAAATAAAAATAAAAAAATTTTCATTTTCTTTTATAAACATGTTTACAAATTTTTGCAAATGCGTCAGATAAATTCAATTGTAATTCCCATTTTTATATGTTTTATTAACCATTCCATATTTGAGAAATTACACCATTCTATGTAAAAGGCACGAGAAATACAGAAAATAAGGATAGTTTTATACGAGAGCCGAGTTGTAATTTGGATTGTTGTAGCTTCACAGGGAGATCTTCTCTTTCAGACGAGATATCAACTATGAAATCTGCTAAAGCAGAATGATCCAGATTTGATGTTCATATTTATATATCCACTGGAAGATACAAAAATAATATTTAAAGACAGGACAGGACCACATGAGTGTCGGTCGCCAATTTAAATCTATTTATATATATTTAGGTATATCTATTTTTAGGTACATTTTATTTTTATTCACCAACAATTCAGAAAGGTTTTTTAAATTCAGCATATTGTAAGTTTGTGTGATTTTAAATAAATATTTTATTTCTTGGGAACATGTAGACTCTTATGCTGTTGCTGCTTATTTAGATATAAATAATTGTTGGTATTTTTTTTTTTTTTTTTTGAATTGTATGCACGCTGGTAACACAGCAACCCAAACACATCTCTATTTTTCTCTTTCTCTACTTCTTCTGTTTTTCTATTTTATGATTCATAATTCATTCCAATAAAATTCGTCAAAGAAGCAGGCGGTATTTTTATTTCAGGAGTACCAACACTGTCTTTTGGTTGTTTTATGTGTCACCCTTTAAGAGTGCAGCATTTTTTTGAGAAAAGATCACAAATTTACCCTTTTTGAAGGTAATGTTGCCTTTTTTTGTAAAAGAGAAAACCCCATTAGTTACCTATTTAAGAAGGCTTAGTGAGCATGAAAATGTTCTTTACATAATTAAAGCTACAACATTGTTGCAGTGGTGAATTGGCTTTTAAAATTGGTCCACGGCACCCTGTTTCATTTTGATGTCAGCATGCAAGTAAGCTTGCATAAAGCAAAGGAAACAAATGTTGAAATAAACAAAGGCTTTGTCAGTTGAAATTCGTACGTATAAATCAGGAATGGTGTTCTTAGTCGATAAAATTGATAAAAGGGTACCGTGAAAAATTAGCAAGAAGGTGCTAACTAGGTCATGCTTGAAGGTTCTAGTGTTGTTCCTGTGGGTGTTGCAGTTGGTAGTACATTGATGGTAGCTCGCCTGGTGAAAAATTAGCAAGAAGGTGCTAACTAGGTCATGCTTGAAGGTTCTAGTGTTGTTCCTGTGGGTGTTGCAGTTGGTAGTACATTGATGGTAGCTCGCCTGGTGTCGAGCGTATTCAGATAGTATGAGGTATTAATGATGAACCTTGTGCCCGAAAATGCGAGACTGAACAGAGGTTGGTAGTGTTAAGTTAAGAGATTACGTTCGTGGATAACATGGTAAGTGTCACAGACTTTGTCCATAGCGCAAGTTCGTTCCGACTTGATAGCAATGACTGAAACTGTGACCGGTTAATGGTGAGGTCTCCTTGAGTGGCTGGTATCGCGTTGATGCTAATGCTCGACACGATCCGGTCAAGCGATTAGTTATATAGAGCTTAAGCAAACTCGAACGCCTTAGCAAGGCGCTTGGTTAAAACTGAATCTTTTGGCTAAGAATTGCCACCTGTACTTGCACAGGCGGCTTAGTAGCATTAGTTTACGCAGCGTGAAGTTAGGCCACATTGCCAGGTATTCCCGTACACTGTAGCACATCTGTTCCTATTTATTCCTTCCTTGTTGGACAAGCAAAGTGTGCGGACGTATTTTTGTATGCGCAAAAGTGGTAGTTGTTGTGAAATGAAAATTTGTCGAAAAACTTAAGATAATGTTAAAAAATTATATGTCAAATTGTTGGCCTAATTTTTGTGAACAAAACTGTGTAATTATTTTTAAAATGGGACCATTGGTTCGGTTTTTATTAATATTTAAAAAAAAAGTGAAATTATTGGAAAATCAATGAAACGTTTTTGATAGTGATATAGAAACAAAAAAAGGAAAACACTGAGTAATAGTTGTACTACTATTACATATTGTATTACCGATTTTTATGTGTTTTATTTGAATATGAGAAACAAACATATTTGCTGTGAAATTTAACTAAATAAACGAATAAGGGGATTGTGGCATTGTTAAATTACTGAAGGTTGTGGTTGTGGCAAATAGTTCTTTTATTTGAATAAGAGTAATAAACAGAGTTGCTGTGAAAGAAAACTAAATAACAAATAAGTGGAGTGTCCATTACTAAATTACTGAAGGTAGTGGTTGTGGCAAAAATAAAATAAGACGTGCTGCGAAGCGACTTCGCTAAAATTGAACATTGGATTGTAGCATTGCTGATTACTATAGTTTTGGTGTGTACGAACAATAGCTGAATATTGCCAGATAACTGAGAAAAAAAGGGGAATTATGTTATAAACAAAAATTACCAAGAGGTGATTGTGACGACGGGCTTATCCCATGTGGTGTCCGATACGCGGTCGATGCAGTCTCCGGCTGCGAAAAAGAAAAAAGGCATGCAGAGAGACGCGGAAGCTAGTGATAGCGATAAGTAAGGGTAAATTAATATCTAAGGAGATGGACGTATTGGTGTGTCTTAAGGATATTACCAATAGTCCGATTGATGTTGTGCTACCTGAAAGAGTTGAGAAGTGTGTTGCCCGGCTAGTTAGTAGCATCTCGTCTAAGTGTGAGGTGCTAGTTATGCAGCTTATTGCCGAGAACGAGAGGCTTAAGGAGCGGCCAGAGGCCTACTATGCATGCTGTGGTTGGCGTTACAGGCAATGTAAAATATGTGCCCGCGTCAGTTTAGATGTGGTCGGTGGTGGTTACAGGTAAACGTGGGGCGGCTTCATCTATGGACGTCGTGGAGAAAGTGGTGAAGAAGGTGGGGGCTATGTTGGGCGTTCGTGTGCACGATGTACGATTCATAAAATCTCCCCTTCGGTATCGGAGAGGCAGAAGATGGTTGCGAATAAGAAATTTGAGGAGGTGGGGCTAACGGTGTCTGTGAAAGACAAGTTGGGACCGAGGGTGGTAATTCAGAAGATGCATGCAGAGATATTACACGATGAATTTATGAATGATTTGACTTCAAAAAATTAATGACAAAAGGGGAGGTGTCGGAATTGCTACTTGAAGGGGATGCCGGCAGATCACAGGACGTTGTCGATGGTGTGTACTATTTACGCTGGCAGAGTTGGTGGGGTGAATGCTCGTCATTAAACATGGAAGGAATCACTGTAATTCAGCAGAACTTGCAGAGGGCGTATTCGGCAACTTTCGAGTTTTGGCAGGCAACGCGGCGTCGTGGGCTATTTCCCTGTGGCTTGGAAGAAAGCTCGCGTTATAATTCACCACAAGTCTCCTGATAAAGAGAGGAGTAATCCGCGCTCTTATCGAGGCATTAATCTCCTCCCAGTGCTTGGAAAAATTCTAGAGAGGGTGATGGTGACACGACTGAAAGAATGCTTCACCGAGGGTTTATCTGAGTACCAATTTGGATTTAGGGAAGGGAGGGCAGTTGAGGACGCGTGACTGCATGACAGGCGTTGCGTCAGTCACTCTTCTGGTAATTATGTCCTTGGTCTATTTGTCGATTTTAAGGGTGCGTTTGACTATATCTCATATGTGCATATGCGGATGACGTGCTGAGCTTGAGAGAAGAGGAGAGCAGGCTATGTGTGCTATGACTGAGTGGGGAGGTCATGTTGATATCAGTGTCGTGTTGGTATCTGCTGAAGGGCAGATTATCTTGGGGCTGTCCCCCACTCATTCGGTCTAGCGACATTAGTCTTAAGTATGTGACAAATGTCAAGTACTTGGGAATAATTGTGGCGTAGAGAATGAACTTTTTAGTTCATCTCGCCTATGTTAAGGAGAAGTTGAATTCCGCTCAGCTCTGTTGCCTTCAGGTTAAACGGGAGTTGCCGCTTTTGGGTCACGACTGGATTACTGCTGGAGATCTAGTACAGGGTGAGGTGAAAAAAGTGCAACAAAGTAAAACGCCATAATTTTTCAAGGTACAACCTTGCTTTCCAAAATACTCCAGACACAATAGTCCAACGGATTGCTATCCAAAGATTTTGGTCGCCATTGTGCACTGGAAATGAAGCGAGGAACCTCAAAGCTGACCTCTTTGACAAGTAAACACTATCATTTTGTTTGTTTACAAACTGCTGGACAACGAATGTTTTCTCATCGGAGAAAGCCAAATTCGGCACTTGCGGCCAAGCGCAGCAACCCTTTGGCTCTTTTGAGTCTATTTTCTTTCTGTTGCGGTGTAAGTTCTTGCACTTTTTGGAATTTCAATGGTTTTACCCCGGGCTCATTTTTCAATATTTGTGTTGCGTTTCCAGACCATGACCTTTGGCAGACACCGGTAAAACTTGTCTGCCACTCCCCAATCCATGAAATAACATTGCAACGGGCGTGCTTATAAGTAATTAGAAGGTAAAGGCAAGCTATGCTTGTTGATCTGGGATTAGGTCCAGCATAACCTAATCGATTCAGGGTTGAATATTGTAGGAGAGTTCTCTCCAAAAGCACCACCAGTGGCTTTATACTGGCACTACAGGTACCGGCAGTCCCACAATGGATTTCTATCGCGTTGGTTAATAAGTGATTTTGTGTTTGCACAACACCTGAACCGAACTATTATCGAGGACGCACTTAGTTCACACTCCACGGACTTAATTGATTATGGTCGTGGATAAATTTGTGCGGCTTTAGTGACTTTGTCCGTAGATCAAATTCGCTCCAACCTACACCGTTGAATGAAGTTGTGGCCGGTTTGTGGTGAGGCCTCCTTAGGAGATCACGTGCTGGTTTGTGGTTGATACCAAAAGTTGCTTGGGAGATTTCTCTTGAATGGGTGGTATCGCATTGATGCTAACGCTCGATACGATCCGGTCAAGCGATTAGTTATCTAGGTGCTGTTGCCATTCAACAGACGCTAGTAGGCAGTGAGATGGTTCTCCCCTGTAAAGGACGGCCTCTCTGTAATTCTTGTATTGCTATATGATTTGTTGCATGAATTGAATAGACAGATGTTGTTTACCCCGAAGATGGCGGGAGAGTTATTCTTGCGAAGTGCCTATTGGTAAGACGTGGACAGTGCCGAACGTCATAGCAAGGCGCTTGGTTAAAACTGAATCTTTTAATCAAGAAATGCCACCTGTGGTTGCACAGAGGGCTTAGTAAATGCATCAGTTTACTCAGTGCTAAGCGCATCGTGAAGTTAAGTCTCACAGGCAGGAATTCACGTACACTGTAACACACCTGTATCTCCTGACTGATGTTGTGGCGCGGTCGTAGAGGACTGGCGTCATGTGTTGACGAAGTGCTCTATTTATGATTACATTAGGGACTTAGGTCGCCGGGAGTCATGGTTTCTGAGGAAAGCGTACATGTGTCGGGAGAACTACTTGATCAGCAGTCACCTCCTTGAGCGCTTGCAAAGCCGCCGTACGTGTGTTCGCCCTTACTGCGCACCTTGCTTTTGTGGATCGTTTATGCTGTTTGTTGGTTGTTTTGTGGTGAATTTCGAAGTGTTTGGTATGTGGTGTTTGTACTGCGGCTATGCTGTAGCTTTCATTTGGTTTTTCTCATTAGGTGGTGTTGTAATATGATTATGAGTCGACCTTGTTTTACTTATAATTCTTATAAGTCGACCATATCTTAACATAAGGTGCTAATCATCATTCTTTTATTATTTTCGGTTAAACAGTTTAATGACCACTCATAAATGCATAGCCGCACAAGCGCACAAAGTGACAGTCATCCTTTTTTATTTTGCCGCATGCGCGTCTCATATTTCTTTGTTTTGGTCGTTGCACTTAAATTTAATTATAAGCATATTTTGCACATGTTTAAACATCATGTTACACTAGCCCAAAATTCGATTGTAAATATTTAGTATAAATAGTTGTAAGAATTACCGATTAAAGACATTCACTTTCGACAAGGAAAGCAATAAAGAATATTATTAAAATTAAAATAGAAGATATTACATGTCGATCGTGCCAGGCTAATGCTTGACAATCTGCATAGCTGGATCAACAACAATACGCGAATTTTATTTTGCCTGGTACTCACCCATAGGCACTATTTGTGTATGCAAGTCCTGGCATAGATCAGCCACAAATATCTGCCAGTGTGTGAGGAAAGTTCCTGGTTGGCCAATAACCAGAAGAAAAGCTTAAAAAAACAAATTTTGGAAACACCTCACTACAACATAGATGTCAGAAGACCCAAAGGCAATCTCCATCGAGGAGTGCAGAAGGAGGAACCAAAACCAACCAACGCCAAAGCCAGACATATCCATACCACACCATACCAAAAGAAGCTAAAGAAGCGAGGTGGTTACACAAAACGGCTAAAGAGACAGATTGCATACCTAAGCAGGGAAATTCATCGAGCCCCCTCCATTCCATGATTGGGAACAAGCAACATTGATGTGGGAGCGGATAGACAAGCTGCAGTTCCTATTAAAACAAAAATAGTCAGTTAAGTAACAAAAACTTTTCCACATAAACTGTGCATGTTTCATGCAAACAGTAGGGCTGACCACGCCCGATGAAACCATTTTTTTCTAACTAAAACTAATAAATTATCAATTATAAATTCAAAAATGGAAAAAAAATCATTTTTTAAGAAACAAATTTAAGAATTAGTAATTTTTTTTAAAAATTAATTTTAATGTTCGCTATAAGGAATTATTATAATAAAGTTGTGAGATATAAGGCCTTGGGATGGTAAAGATAGTTTCAAAAGTAGAGAAAGAAAATGCCAATGTAGTTAATGAAGTAGTTGTAGACACAGAATCAGACTTCCTTCCCATGGAAATTTGTTTATTTCTCCTTACAATTTTGACATCAATCATACTGGTACTAAAATTATACGATATGCATAACAAGAGGTTAAAGAAAAGATATTTGAGTAGGGCCAATGCGTTAGATAAAATATAATACGCAAACGGACATTATTGCAAAAAAATTTTACACAAAAAAAGCAAAACTTTAGAAAATCTTACAAGTGCATTAGTAAGAACACTTATATAAAACCAGAAACCGTAAGAAAGCATAGAGGAATTTTATTCAGTACACTAGAATCGGTAAGAAAACTAATTGTCGACAATTTTGAGAGCCTAACTAAAGAGCACCAAAGCGAAGCATTAGATTTGTTCCTGAACTTGCGAGACCAATTGATTAGAATCTTAGCGAGGTACAATAGTTCGGAAAAATTACCTCATTCTTTAAACAATCAAATTCTCATAAACATTGAAGAAATACTAGCTCCAAATTGGGAGACAAAACTAGAAGCCGTGGAAGAAGAAACGGTAGAAACAAACACTAATTCGGACATAAAAACCGACCAAGAAGGTGAGATGCCTCAAACAGTAGTAGAATTTCTCAGCACAGCTGCAAAGCTTGTGACTGATTTTGACGGAAAACCAGAAAATCTCCGTTCATTCATAGATTTCCTAAAATTATTAGTAGCAATTAAAGAAGAGCACGAGACAGTTGCAGTATCTTTAATAAAAACTAAATTTAAAGGAAACACAAGAAACCTTATAAATAAAGAAAGAACTGTAGAAGAAATCATTGAATCCCTAACAAAAACAGTAAAAGGCGAATCTGTTAAGGTAATAGCAGCCAAAATCATGAACATCGGACAAAATAGTAAGCCAGCCAATAATTATTGTAATGAAATTGAAATCCTTGCAAAATCGTTGGAAAATGGTTACATTTCAGATGGACTTCCAATCGGTTTAACGAGCAAATACTCGTCTCAAACAGCGGTAAAAACAATGACAAAGAATTGCAATATAGAAAAAGTTAAGCTGATAATGAAAGCAGGTAACTTCCTAAATATGAGCGAAACTGTAGTAAATTCGTATGTAGCTGTATTGAAATTATAGTTTTGGTCTTCGACCAAAGACCATTCAATAATAGATTTAACAGCAACAGCAATTTTAACAGAAACCGTTATCGTAGCTGACATTATAGTAGAAATACGACGAATAATGTCAGAGTTACCCAAACGGACGAAATCAGTCCGGAAAACTAACCAGTTCCTCTAAGATATATAGCCTCAAACTTAACTATAGTATTTTTATTCAGCTCAAAATAGCAGATTCCAACAGACACATAGCTTTACTAGAGATACAGGAGTTGATCTCTAAATTATAATTAAAAGTAAATAAAAAAAAAATTTTAATAAATTAATCAAATCAATTATTAAAATTAAATAAATCAAATTACAAAAGAATAAACACACAATACACAACAACGTTAAGCGGTATAGAACATGGCAATATCAGATCAATAGATACAATATTTTTCGACATAAAATTCAAAAAAATTTTTGATTCCTCATGAATTTCACGTTACAAAGGATGACTTTCCTATTCCTTGTGGTGGAATAATAGGCATAGATTTCATGAAAAAATATAATTGCGTATTAAACTTTTGCCAAGATCATGACTTTTTTATCCTAAGACCAGAAAATCAATCGCAGGATATAGAAATATCAATCACTACAACTTTTAACAACGAAATTATCATACCAGCAAGGTCAGAGGTAATACGAAAAATTACTATGCCAAATTCATGTGAAGAAGTACTAACACCGAATCAAGAATCACAACCAGGCATTTTTATTGCCAACACACTATTCAAATCTAACACGGCCTTTGTCCGCATACTAAATACCAATTACACAACAATTACTTTAAATGCAAACAAAATCATAACTGAAAACTTTTCAGATTATGACATAATAACAAACAGCCCTAATAAAACACAACGAAAATCTGAAATTCTTAAAAAATTAAAGAAAAATTTTCCTAAACCATATGAACAACAACTAACCAAACTATGTTCCGAATACAGCGACATATTTGGATTAGAAACGAAAACAATTTCAACTAACAATTTCTATAAACAAAAGTTGATGGTTAATAACACACAACCGGTATACGTAAAAAACCATCGCATACCACATACGCATAAGGAAGATATTGAGAAACAGGTGAATAAATTAATAGAAGACAAGATTTTCTGAGCACAATGGTCCAATTCTATTAGTACCCAAAAACTTTTAACACTCGGAGAAAAAAAGAAGGCGACTCGTAATCAACTACAGGCAAATAAACAAAAAATTAATAGCCGATAAATTCCCGCTACCAAGAATAGACGATTTTTAGATCAACTCGGAAAAACTAAATTTTTTTCATGTCTAGACCTAATGACCGGATTTCACCAAATAGAACTTGATAAAAACTCTAGAGACTTAACAGCATTCTCAACAAGGAATGGTTCTTACAGATTTACAAAATTACCGTATGGCTTAAAGATAGCCCCAAATTCATTTCAAAGAATGATGACTGTTGCTTTTAGTGGTTTAAAACCAGACCAAGCTTTCTTGTATATGGATGACTTAGTAGTGCTCGGTTGCTCCGAAAAACATATGCTCTCGAACTTAACAGATGTTTTCAAATTATGTCAAAAAACAAATTTAAAATTACATCCTGAAAAGTGTTCTTTCTTTGTGCACGGCATAACTTACCTCGGGCTTAAATGGACAAATAAAGAAATACTACCTGACGACAGCAAATACGCGGTTATAAAAAATTACCGAACACCTACTGATGGGAATAGTGCAGAGATTCGTAGCATTCTGTAATTATTACAGACGATTCATTAAAAATTTTGCTGAATACTGTTGACATCTAAGAAGGTTATCAAAGAAAGTAGTTGATAACTACTTTTAACTTTTGTCAGCAATTGACATTAATGATTTTAGCCATGATCAAATAACTATACCCAGGCAAAAACCAAACGAAATAAAGTAATTTGTTTTTGAGATCATAAAATCATGTTAAAATTTTGAATGGTTAAATAAATATTTCTTTATAATAATATAGAAATTAACTTTTTTTGCACTTCGTCGGCATAACAAAACTTAAACTTAACAAAAAAAAGAAACTCAATACGATAAAAATATACATATATTTTTTAACAAGTAAAAGTGCTATATTCGACTGTGCCGAATCTTTTATACCCTTCTCCATGGATATGTTCTCTCAAAAAATAAGCAACATAAAGAAGAACTTAAAAACGTACCCATATCGTCATAGTATTACTTCGTGAGGAGGTGTTCACCGATTACTACTTTCTAAGATTACCTTTCTTTCTCTTTCTGCTGCTCTCTGCAGCGCTAGGAATTCTTTGCGACGCCACCCACCAAATTCAAGATCTCCATTGATAACAGCTCCACGGAGGCTCTCATGGCTCCATATCGCAGGCAATCGAAACACAATAGCTATATATAGTTGGAGAAATTTTTGCAACACTGTGTGCATGCATGTACAAAAATGCTTAAGAAAACTATGATGGCAAAAAAACACTTCATATGCCAGAATACTATACAATCGTATTGCAAACACATAAAAGTATACACAAATAAAACCACCACCAAATGAATTTGCGTTTGCTACAACAAAAACAAAAAACAAAAACAAAAACAAAAATTTTCTATTCATATACATAAGCATCCCGCCACGGATCCCCAGTGGCTCCGTTGCTTTACAAATATACTCAAAAAAAAAAATATAGCACATATGTCGTTCAAAAAGGGTAAAATTAAGAAAAAATAGTCGTTTATCTACCCAACTTTATAGTGAAATTTAAACAGCAAGTTTGGCTGCAAACGTAGACGTGCTTGTCAATACACATGCTCTTGGTTTGTTACTCAGCGTGGGTTTTTTGCATTTTCTTCATATAAATATTATGAAATTATTTTTTGGCTATATTTTTTTTATTTATCGGCCGATTTTGCTTTTTTTTATAAGTGGTACTTTTGAAAGAAATTAGAACAGATAGGTAAAAAAATATTTGATTTTAGACAAAATTTAAGGTCAATTTTGAGCGCAACAAAATTACCGGAAGGAAATGAGGACAGACAGACAGACAGCCAGACAGACAGACGGACAGACGAAATACTCCCCTTCTTATAACGATCCAGAATATATATACTTTATATGGTCGGAAATCAATATTTATTGAAATTGCATCCCCTATATCAAACTTATTTATACCCTTCCATCCTTTTTGGAGAAGGGTATAAAAATAATTATTGTTAAAAGTAAGGAATTTCATTATTAACTTATAATCTATGTTTTGTATAAAATAAATAAATAAAAGTAACGTATCACTTATAGAATTTGCATGTTTTTCTTCAGTTCCGCAAGATATTTGTTTAGTATTATAGTTTTGGCAAACACTTCCGCAAGCCAAGTTACGGTGATACCAGACTTGCGTAGATGAGATGCCTTAACACATGCGCAAACGCAATCAAGAGTACCAAATGTTTTATTTTGCGAACATTTTCTAACGCATCGCAACCGAGAGTAACCCCCCGAAACTCTTTAATATTTACTTTGTTGGTGGGCACCATAAAAATTCATACTAAAATGATGTTGATAAGTGTAAATTGGTTATACATAAGTATCATTATCATCTTCCATTATCATTAAAACAATTTTTCATGACTCGAAGTTATCTTTGGCCCATGTTCAGTATTTAAATTTAACGAAAATAATATTTTCAATTCAAAAGTTCTTCATATAACAAGGTAGTAAACATTATACTATATTATGACAGTTCAGAATGGAGAGCAAAGAATTCGTTTCAAAATTTATTATACCACAAAGAAAAATATATTTTCTAAATATAACCAAAATTTTGTTCTTTGTAAATACAAAATTAGCAATATTTACAATTTTAAATAATTTAAATTATTTATTAATTTAATTACTTTCTTCTTTCTAAGCATACTTACGGGCGCATACCACTTTGGCTAAAATTAACCAAAGACGTCTTCAATTTTTAATCATACATACATACATATATATATATACATATGTATGCATGTACATTCATGGATATTATATAACTTTATTATTATTTATTTTTTTTTGTTTTTGTTGTTTTTTATTTTCTTACAAGTATTTCTTAATGTTAATCATGTGTCTTAATTAAAATTAAAAAAAAAATTAAAAGAAATAATAATAATTGTAAAATTTAATCCAAATTATATAACTAAAGATAATTAAATACACATTTAAAAATAAAACACAGTAAAATGGAAGAACATGTTTTTGTGCTAATCATAATTTGTTTAGATTTTGCCACTTTTTTTTCACTTTTCCTTTTTAATTAAAAAGAATATTTTAACACAAAATAAGAATAATCTATAGAGGCATGAATAGAGGGGAAGGAGGAATTCAATAGTCAATAAATTATAAATTTATTTTTTGTGAAATTCAGGAAAGAAAAATAATATTTTTTTGAAGCTTACGGAATGAATACATACATATAAAATAAATTTGTATAAACAAATTTTAAAACTATCGTCGGGTGTCACTGCTTTACTTGCTTATCAATTAAATCTCTATTAGTATGTTAATTACAATTTCAAAACAAGATAAAGATATTTCAGGGATTTTATAAAAACAACCTTTGTTTTTAATTCAAAATTAACTATTTTTGGTAAAATTAAAACTTAAAAATCATTTCATCCTAATACCCATGCTTTATTATTTTATTCAAATTGAATCTCATGAATCCACCATTAAGTTAAAATTTTATTCAAGTACAAAGTATCCTTTTTTTAGTATGCATTTAAATGAATCTTTTTAGAAAAATTTAAACATTTTTATATGGTTTGAACTTTAACTCACTCTTCCATACACTCTCTCGATGTATTTAAAAAATAAAATTTCAATTTCCCAATTCTGTTATGTCACACTATAACACAAAAATGATGCACATAATGCATAAAAAAAATCTTAAAAAATAAAAATAAAAAAATTTTCATTTTCTTTTATAAACATGTTTACAAATTTTTGCAAATGCGTCAGATAAATTCAATTGTAATTCCCATTTTTATATGTTTTATTAACCATTCCATATTTGAGAAATTACACCATTCTATGTAAAAGGCACGAGAAATACAGAAAATAAGGATAGTTTTATACGAGAGCCGAGTTGTAATTTGGATTGTTGTAGCTTCACAGGGAGATCTTCTCTTTCAGACGAGATATCAACTATGAAATCTGCTAAAGCAGAATGATCCAGATTTGATGTTCATATTTATATATCCACTGGAAGATACAAAAATAATATTTAAAGACAGGACAGGACCACATGAGTGTCGGTCGCCAATTTAAATCTATTTATATATATTTAGGTATATCTATTTTTAGGTACATTTTATTTTTATTCACCAACAATTCAGAAAGGTTTTTTAAATTCAGCATATTGTAAGTTTGTGTGATTTTAAATAAATATTTTATTTCTTGGGAACATGTAGACTCTTATGCTGTTGCTGCTTATTTAGATATAAATAATTGTTAGTATTTTTTTTTTTTTTTTTTGAATTGTATGCACGCTGGTAACACAGCAACCCAAACACATCTCTATTTTTCTCTTTCTCTACTTCTTCTGTTTTTCTATTTTATGATTCATAATTCATTCCAATAAAATTCGTCAAAGAAGCAGGCGGTATTTTTATTTCAGGAGTACCAACACTGTCTTTTGGTTGTTTTATGTGTCACCCTTTAAGAGTGCAGCATTTTTTTGAGAAAAGATCACAAATTTACCCTTTTTGAAGGTAATGTTGCCTTTTTTTGTAAAAGAGAAAACCCCATTAGTTACCTATTTAAGAAGGCTTAGTGAGCATGAAAATGTTCTTTACATAATTAAAGCTACAACATTGTTGCAGTGGTGAATTGGCTTTTAAAATCGGTCCACGGCACCCTGTTTCATTTTGATGTCAGCATGCAAGTAAGCTTGCATAAAGCAAAGGAAACAAATGTTGAAATAAACAAAGGCTTTGTCAGTTGAAATTCGTACGTATAAATCAGGAATGGTGTTCTTAGTCGATAAAATTGATAAAAGGGTACCGTGAAAAATTAGCAAGAAGGTGCTAACTAGGTCATGCTTGAAGGTTCTAGTGTTGTTCCTGTGGGTGTTGCAGTTGGTAGTACATTGATGGTAGCTCGCCTGGTGAAAAATTAGCAAGAAGGTGCTAACTAGGTCATGCTTGAAGGTTCTAGTGTTGTTCCTGTGGGTGTTGCAGTTGGTAGTACATTGATGGTAGCTCGCCTGGTGTCGAGCGTATTCAGATAGTATGAGGTATTAATGATGAACCTTGTGCCCGAAAATGCGAGACTGAACAGAGGTTGGTAGTGTTAAGTTAAGAGATTACGTTCGTGGTTGGTAAGTGTCACAGACTTTGTCCATAGCGCAAGTTCGTTCCGACTTGATAGCAATGACTGAAACTGTGACCGGTTAATGGTGAGGTCTCCTTGAGTGGCTGGTATCGCGTTGATGCTAATGCTCGACACGATCCGGTCAAGCGATTAGTTATATAGAGCTTAAACAAACTCGAACGCCTTAGCAAGGCGCTTGGTTAAAACTGAATCTTTTGGCTAAGAATTGCCACCTGTACTTGCACAGGCGGCTTAGTAGCATTAGTTTACGCAGCGTGAAGTTAGGCCACATTGCCAGGTATTCCCGTACACTGTAGCACATCTGTTCCTATTTATTCCTTCCTTGTTGGACAAGCAAAGTGTGCGGACGTATTTTTGTATGCGCAAAAGTGGTAGTTGTTGTGAAATGAAAATTTGTCGAAAAACTTAAGATAATGTTAAAAAATTATATGTCAAATTGTTGGCCTAATTTTTGTGAACAAAACTGTGTAATTATTTTTAAAATGGGACCATTGGTTCGGTTTTTATTAATATTTAAAAAAAAAGTGAAATTATTGGAAAATCAATGAAACGTTTTTGATAGTGATATAGAAACAAAAAAAGGAAAACACTGAGTAATAGTTGTACTACTATTACATATTGTATTACCGATTTTTATGTGTTTTATTTGAATATGAGAAACAAACATATTTGCTGTGAAATTTAACTAAATAAACGAATAAGGGGATTGTGGCATTGTTAAATTACTGAAGGTTGTGGTTGTGGCAAATAGTTCTTTTATTTGAATAAGAGTAATAAACAGAGTTGCTGTGAAAGAAAACTAAATAACAAATAAGTGGAGTGTCCATTACTAAATTACTGAAGGTAGTGGTTGTGGCAAAAATAAAATAAGACGTGCTGCGAAGCGACTTCGCTAAAATTGAACATTGGATTGTAGCATTGCTGATTACTATAGTTTTGGTGTGTACGAACAATAGCTGAATATTGCCAGATAACTGAGAAAAAAAGGGGAATTATGTT
This sequence comes from Ormia ochracea, assembly GCA_963402855.1. Classification (NCBI taxonomy): domain Eukaryota; kingdom Metazoa; phylum Arthropoda; class Insecta; order Diptera; family Tachinidae; genus Ormia; species Ormia ochracea. Next base: position 6,404,475 of record OY727110.1, on the reverse strand, counting down.
ATAAACAAAAATTACCAAGAGGTGATTGTGACGACGGGCTTATCCCATGTGGTGTCCGATACGCGGTCGATGCAGTCTCCGGCTGCGAAAAAGAAAAAAGGCATGCAGAGAGACGCGGAAGCTAGTGATAGCGATAAGTAAGGGTAAATTAATATCTAAGGAGATGGACGTATTGGTGTGTCTTAAGGATATTACCAATAGTCCGATTGATGTTGTGCTACCTGAAAGAGTTGAGAAGTGTGTTGCCCGGCTAGTTAGTAGCATCTCGTCTAAGTGTGAGGTGCTAGTTATGCAGCTTATTGCCGAGAACGAGAGGCTTAAGGAGCGGCCAGAGACCTACTATGCAGGCTGTGGTTGGCGTTACAGGCAATGTAAAATATGTGCCCGCGTCAGTTTAGATGTGGTCGGTGGTGGTTACAGGTAAACGTGGGGCGGCTTCATCTATGGACGTCGTGGAGAAAGTGGTGAAGAAGGTGGGGGCTATGTTGGGCGTTCGTGTGCACGATGTACGATTCATTAAGTCTCCCCTTCGGTATCGGAGAGGCAGAAGATGGTTGCGAATAAGAAATTTGAGGAGGTGGGGCTAACGGTGTCTGTGAAAGACAAGTTGGGACCGAGGGTGGTAATTCAGAAGATGCATGCAGAGATATTACACGATGAATTTATGAATGATTTGACTTCAAAAAATTAATGACAAAAGGGGAGGTGTCGGAATTGCTACTTGAAGGGGATGCCGGCAGATCACAGGACGTTGTCGATGGTGTGTACTATTTACGCTGGCAGAGTTGGTGGGGTGAATACTCGTCATTAAACATGGAAGGAATCACTGTAATTCAGCAGAACTTGCAGAGGGCGTATTCGGCAACTTTCGAGTTTTGGCAGGCAACGCGGCGTCGTGGGCTATTTCCCTGTGGCTTGGAAGAAAGCTCGCGTTATAATTCACCACAAGTCTCCTGATAAAGAGAGGAGTAATCCGCGCTCTTATCGAGGCATTAATCTCCTCCCAGTGCTTGGAAAAATTCTAGAGAGGGTGATGGTGACACGACTGAAAGAATGCTTCACCGAGGGTTTATCTGAGTACCAATTTGGATTTAGGGAAGGGAGGGCAGTTGAGGACGCGTGACTGCATGACAGGCGTTGCGTCAGTCACTCTTCTGGTAATTATGTCCTTGGTCTATTTGTCGATTTTAAGGGTGCGTTTGACTATATCTCATATGTGCATATGCGGATGACGTGCTGAGCTTGAGAGAAGAGGAGAGCAGGCTATGTGTGCTATGACTGAGTGGGGAGGTCATGTTGATATCAGTGTCGTGTTGGTATCTGCTGAAGGGCAGATTATCTTGGGGCTGTCCCCCACTCATTCGGTCTAGCGACATTAGTCTTAAGTATGTGACAAATGTCAAGTACTTGGGAATAATTGTGGCGTAGAGAATGAACTTTTTAGTTCATCTCGCCTATGTTAAGGAGAAGTTGAATTCCGCTCAGCTCTGTTGCCTTCAGGTTAAACGGGAGTTGCCGCTTTTGGGTCACGACTGGATTACTGCTGGAGATCTAGTACAGGGTGAGGTGAAAAAAGTGCAACAAAGTAAAACGCCATAATTTTTCCATTTTTTTTTTAAATTTTATTGAATGAAAGCAAAAAATGTCGGAAATATCATCAAATTTTAGAATAAGTTTAGATTAGTTCAAATTGGTCACCTTTGGCACGAATGATGGCCTTCAAACGGCCAATGAAACCGTCACACGCTGCCCGAATGTTGCTCTGCGGTATTTTGGCCAATTCCCGGCGAATCGCTTGCTTGAGATGATCGACACTTTGGTATTTTTTAGTGCCAACCTTGCTTTCCAAAATACTCCAGACACAATAGTCCAACGGATTGCTATCCAAAGATTTTGGTCGCCATTGTGCACTGGAAATGAAGCGAGGAACCTCATTTTATAACTATTTTTGGGTGGCGCGTGCTGAGTCCGATGGTGCTGAGTCCTGTTGGAATGTCCAAAGCCTGCGGCCAAAATGTTTTCATGCCTAAGGCTTCAATACACCCTCCAGAACATTTTCGCGATAATACTGGGCATTATTCTGACGCTACGGTCGATCAATACGAGCGGAGAGCGACCATCGGCTGTTACGGCGGCCCACACCATCACCATGGCCGGCGCTTGAGTTCTGGTGGCCAACCGAAGGTGCACATTTCAGCTGACCTCTTTGACAAGTAAACACTATCATTTTGTTTGTTTACAAACTGCTGGACAACGAATGTTTTCTCATCGGAGAAAGCCAAATTCGGCAGTTAACCACTTGCGGCCAAGCGCAGCAACCCTTTGGCTCTTTTGAGTCTATTTTCTTTCTGTTGCGGTGTAAGTTCTTGCACTTTTTGGAATTTCAATGGTTTTACCCCGGGCTCATTTTTCAATATTTGTGTTGCGTTTCCAGACCATGACCTTTGGCAGACACCGGTAAAACTCCCCAATGCCACTCCCCAATCTATGAAATAACATTGCAACGGGCGTGCTTATAAGTAATTAGAAGGTAAAGGCAAGCTATGCTTGTTGATCTGGGATTAGGTCCAGCATAACCTAATCGATTCAGGGTTGAATATTGTAGGAGAGTTCTCTCCAAAAGGACGGAGGACGGACTTAGTTCACACTCCACGGACTTAATTGATTATGGTCGTGGATAAATTTGTGCGGCTTTAGTGACTTTGTCCGTAGATCAAATTCCCTCCAACCTACACCGTTGAATGAAGTTGTGGCCGGTTTGTGGTGAGGCCTCCTTAGGAGATCACGTGCTGGTTTGTGGTTGATACCAAAAGTTGCTTGGGAGATTTCTCTTGAATGGCTGGTATCGCATTGATGCTAACGCTCGATACGATCCGGTCAAGCGATTAGTTATCTAGGTGCTGTTGCCATTCAACAGACGCTAGTAGGCAGTGAGATGGTTCTCCCCTGTAAAGGACGGCCTCTCTGTAATTCTTGTATTGCTATATGATTTGTTGCATGAATTGAATAGACAGATGTTGTTTACCCCGAAGATGGCGGGAGAGTTATTCTTGCGAAGTGCCTATTGGTAAGACGTGGACAGTGCCGAACGTCATAGCAAGGCGCTTGGTTAAAACTGAATCTTTTAATCAAGAAATGCCACCTGTGGTTGCACAGAGGGCTTAGTAAATGCATCAGTTTACTCAGTGCTAAGCGCATCGTGAAGTTAAGTCTCACAGGCAGGAATTCACGTACACTGTAACACACCTGTATCTCCTGACTGATGTTGTGGCGCGGTCGTAGAGGACTGGCGTCATGTGTTGACGAAGTGCTCTATTTATGATTACATTAGGGACTTAGGTCGCCGGGAGTCATGGTTTCTGAGGAAAGCGTACATGTGTCGGGAGAACTACTTGATCAGCAGTCACCTCCTTGAGCGCTTGCAAAGCCGCCGTTGTTGGTTGTTTTGTGGTGAATTTCGAAGTGTTTGGTATGTGGTGTTTGTGCTGCGGCTATGCTGTAGCTTTCATTTGGTTTTTCTCATTAGGTGGTGTTGTAATATGATTATGAGTCGACCTTGTTTTACTTATAATTCTTATAAGTCGACCATATCTTAACATAAGGTGCTAATCATCATTCTTTTATTATTTTCGGTTAAACAGTTTAATGACCACTCATAAATGCATAGCCGCACAAGCGCACAAAGTGACAGTCATCCTTTTTTATTTTGCCGCATGCGCGTCTCATATTTCTTTGTTTTGGTCGTTGCACTTAAATTTAATTATAAGCATATTTTGCACATGTTTAAACATCATGTTACACTAGCCCAAAATTCGATTGTAAATATTTAGTATAAATAGTTGTAAGAATTACCGATTAAAGACATTCACTTTCGACAAGGAAAGCAATAAAGAATATTATTAAAATTAAAATAGAAGATATTACATGTCGATCGTGCCAGCCTAATGCTTGACAATCTGCATAGCTGGATCAACAACAATACGCGAATTTTATTTTGCCTGGTACTCACCCATAGGCACTATTTGTGTATGCAAGTCCTGGCATAGATCAGCCACAAAGATCTGCCAGTGTGTGAGGAAAGTTCCTGGTTGGCCAATAACCAGAAGAAAAGCTTAAAAAAACAAATTTTGGAAACACCTCACTACAACATAGATGTCAGAAGACCCAAAGGCAATCTCCATCGAGGAGTGCAGAAGGAGGAACCAAAACCAACCAACGCCAAAGCCAGACATATCCATACCACACCATACCAAAAGAAGCTAAAGAAGCGAGGTGGTTACACAAAACGGCTAAAGAGACAGATTGCATACCTAAGCAGGGAAATTCATCGAGCCCCCTCCATTCCATGATTGGGAACAAGCAACATTGATGTGGGAGCGGATAGACAAGCTGCAGTTCCTATTAAAACAAAAATAGTCAGTTAAGTAACAAAAACTTTTCCACAAACTACTGCAAACAGTAGGGCTGACCACGCCCGATGAAACCATTTTTTTCTAACTAAAACTAATAAATTATCAATTATAAATTCAAAAATGGAAAAAAAATCATTTTTTAAGAAACAAATTTAAGAATTAGTAATTTTTTTTAAAAATTAATTTTAATGTTCGCTATAAGGAATTATTATAATAAAGTTGTGAGATATAAGGCCTTGGGATGGTAAAGATAGTTTCAAAAGTAGAGAAAGAAAATGCCAATGTAGTTAATGAAGTAGTTGTAGACACAGAATCAGACTTCCTTCCCATGGAAATTTGTTTATTTCTCCTTACAATTTTGACATCAATCATACGGTACTAAAATTATACGATATGCATAACAAGAGGTTAAAGAAAAGATATTTGAGTAGGGCCAATGCGTTAGATAAAATATAATACGCAAACGGACATTATTGCAAAAAAATTTTACACAAAAAAAGCAAAACTTTAGAAAATCTTACAAGTGCATTAGTAAGAACACTTATATAAAACCAGAAACCGTAAGAAAGCATAGAGGAATTTTATTCAGTACACTAGAATCGGTAAGAAAACTAATTGTCGACAATTTTGAGAGCCTAACTAAAGAGCACCAAAGCGAAGCATTAGATTTGTTCCTGAACTTGCGAGACCAATTGATTAGAATCTTAGCGAGGTACAATAGTTCGGAAAAATTACCTCATTCTTTAAACAATCAAATTCTCATAAACATTGAAGAAATACTAGCTCCAAATTGGGAGACAAAACTAGAAGCCGTGGAAGAAGAAACGGTAGAAACAAACACTAATTCGGACATAAAAACCGACCAAGAAGGTGAGATGCCTCAAACAGTAGTAGAATTTCTCAGCACAGCTGCAAAGCTTGTGACTGATTTTGACGGAAAACCAGAAAATCTCCGTTCATTCATAGATTTCCTAAAATTATTAGAAGCAATTAAAGAAGAGCACGAGACAGTTGCAGTATCTTTAATAAAAACTAAATTTAAAGGAAACACAAGAAACCTTATAAATAAAGAAAGAACTGTAGAAGAAATCATTGAATCCCTTACAAAAACAGTAAAAGGCGAATCTGTTAAGGTAATAGCAGCCAAAATCATGAACATCGGACAAAATAGTAAGCCAGCCAATAATTATTGTAATGAAATTGAAATCCTTGCAAAATCGTTGGAAAATAGTTACATTTCAGATGGACTTCCAATCGGTTTAACGAGCAAATACTCGTCTCAAACAGCGGTAAAAACAATGACAAAGAATTGCAATATAGAAAAAGTTAAGCTGATAATGAAAGCAGGTAACTTCCTAAATATGAGCGAAACTGTAGTAAATTCGTATGTAGCTGTATTGAAATTATAGTTTTGGTCTTCGACCAAAGACCATTCAATAATAGATTTAACAGCAACAGCAATTTTAACAGAAACCGTTATCGTAGCTGACATTATAGTAGAAATACGACGAATAATGTCAGAGTTACCCAAACGGACGAAATCAGTCCGGAAAACTAACCAGTTCCTCTAAGATATATAGCCTCAAACTTAACTATAGTATTTTTATTCAGCTCAAAATAGCAGATTCCAACAGACACATAGCTTTACTAGAGATACAGGAGTTGATCTCTAAATTATAATTAAAAGTAAATAAAAAAAAAATTTAAATAAATTAATCAAATCAATTATTAAAATTAAATAAATCAAATTACAAAAGAATAAACACACAATACACAACAACGTTAAGCGGTATAGGACATGGCAATATTAGATCAATAGATACAATATTTTTCGACATAAAATTCAAAAAAATTTTTGATTCCTCATGAATTTCACGTTACAAAGGATGACTTTCCTATTCCTTGTGGTGAAATAATAATTTCATTTAATTGCGTATTAAACTATTGCCAAGATCATGACTTTTTTATCCTAAGACCAGAAAATCAACCGCAGGATATAGAAATATCAATCACTACAACTTGTAACAACGAAATTGTCATACCAGCAAGGTCAGAGGTAATACGAAAAATTACTATGCCAAATTCATGTGAAGAAGTACTAACACCGAATCAAGAATCACAACCAGGCATTTTTATTGCCAACACACTATTCAAATCTAACACGGCCTTTGTCCGCATACTAAATACCAATTACACAACAATTACTTTAAATGCAAACAAAATCATAACTGAAAACTTTTCAGATTATGACATAATAACAAACAGCCCTAATAAAACACAACGAAAATCTGAAATTCTTAAAAAATTAAAGAAAAATTTTCCTAAACCATATGAACAACAACTAACCAAACTATGTTCCGAATACAGCGACATATTTGGATTAGAAACGAAAACAATTTCAACTAACAATTTCTATAAACAAAAGTTGATGGTTAAGGACACACAACCGGTATACGTAAAAAACCATCGCATACCACATACGCATAAGGAAGATATTGAGAAACAGGTGAATAAATTAATAGAAGACAAGATTTTCTGAGCACAATGGTCCAATTCTATTAGTACCCAAAAACTTTTAACACTCGGAGAAAAAAAGAAGGCGACTCGTAATCAACTACAGGCAAATAAACAAAAAATTAATAGCCGATAAATTCCCGCTACCAAGAATAGACGATTTTTAGATCAACTCGGAAAAACTAAATTTTTTTCATGTCTAGACCTAATGACGGTATTTCACCAAATAGAACTTGATAAAAACTCTAGAGACTTAACAGCATTCTCAACAAGGAATGGTTCTTACAGATTTACAAAATTACCGTATGGCTTAAAGATAGCCCCAAATTCATTTCAAAGAATGATGACTGTTGCTTTTAGTGGTTTAAAACCAGACCAAGCTTTCTTGTATATGGATGACTTAGTAGTGCTCGGTTGCTCCGAAAAACATATGCTCTCGAACTTAACAGATGTTTTCAAATTATGTCAAAAAACAAATTTAAAATTACATCCTGAAAAGTGTTCCTTCTTTATGCACGGCGTAACTTACCTCGGGCTTAAATGGACAAATAAAGAAATACTACCTGACGACAGCAAATACGCGGTTATAAAAAATTACCGAACACCTACTGATGGGAATAGTGCAGAGATTCGTAGCATTCTGTAATTATTACAGACGATTCATTAAAAATTTTGCTGAATACTCTTGACATCTAAGAAGGTTATCAAAGAAAGTAGTTATTTTCCAATGGGCAGAAGAATGCAACAATGCATTTGAGTACATTAAAAAGGCACTAACGAGTCCTACTTTGCTGCAATATCCCGACTTTAAAAAACCGTTTTGTTTAACAACAGACGCCAGCAAACATGCTTGTGGCGCTGTCCTTACTCAGGAATATGAAGGAAAACACCTACCAATAGCATATGCTTCTAAAAGTTTTACAAAAGGAGAATTTAACAAGTCCACTATTGTGCAGGAATTAACAGCCATTCGTTATGCAATCACTCATTTTAGACCATACATTTATGGCACAAAATTTTTAGTAAGAACTGACCACAGACCATTGTCTTACATATTCTCAATGAAAAATCCAAGTTCCAAATTGACACGAATGAGGCTTGATTTAGAAGAATACGATTTCACGGTCGAATATCTTAGAGGAGAAGACAATCACATAGCCGATGCTCTATCCAGAATTACAATAAATGAATTAAAACAAATGGCTGAAGGAAACAGCAAAGTATACAAAATAGTGACTAGATCAATGTCAAAAAAGAGCGAAAATCAGAATACACAGCAGCAAAAAGTAAATTATGATAAGCCCAATATATATGTTCCAATAATTAACACTGACATCAGGAAATATAGTAAATTAAAGATTTCACACACGCGATGATACATCAAAAGGGAAAAATCTATTATAACATATATAAAAATTAGTGACTTATTTGTTAACGGGAAAATTGACTTAGGACAATTCTTCTCTAGGATCGATAAAGTGGCCGACAAATATAGCATTAAAAATTTGCAAGTGGCACCTAGTGAGAAAATTTTCGAATTTATCTCAATTGAAGACTTTTAAAATACGGGCAAAAAAATATTGAATAAAACAAGAGTAGCGCTACTCAATAAAGTGGCCCACGCTAACGATGCTAAAGCTGTAACAGACATTCTAGAAAGATATCATGATGACCCTGTACAAAGAGGTCATAGCGGAATTGCAAGAACGGTCATGAAAATAAAAAGATATTATTCATGGAAAGATATGGCAAAAGATGTCACTAAATATGTAAGGACGTGCGATAAATGCCAGAAAACAAAAATTAATAAGCACTTAAAAAATCCAATGACTATAACACCAACACCATCAAGTGCATTTGATATAGTTTTCGTAGATACAATTGGGCCATTACCTACTACAATAAATGGCAATACATACGCAGTCAAATTAATATGCGATATGGCGAATTATTTAGTCAGAATACCCACACCTAACAAAAACGCGAAAACAGTTGCAAAAACAATTTTCGAAAAATTCATTCTTACCTATGGTCCAATGAAAACGTTGATTTCGTACAGTACAGAGTATAAGAATACATTATTAACGGAGTTATGTGAATTATTGTGGATTGAATCTTAACATAAAGTGCTAATCATCATTCTTTTATTATTTTCGGTTAAACAGTTTAATGACCACTCATAAATGCATAACCGCACCAACGCACAAAGTGACAGTCACCATTTTTACTTTGCCGCGTGCGCGTCTCATATTTCTTTGTTTTGGTCGTTGCACTTAAATTTAATTATAAGCATATTTTGCACATGTTTAAGCATCATGTTACACTAGCCCAAAATTCGATTGTAAATATTTAGTATAAATAGTTGTAAGAATTAGCGATTAAATACATTCACTCTAAAGAAGGAAAGCAATAAAGAATATCATTCAAATTAAAATAGAAGATATTGCAGTGTTTAGCTTTAGTGGGGCATATAGTAGTTAAGTCTTGGAAGAATCTGGGCATGTTTTTCTGACTACGATTGAACTTTTATTTGGAGCTGTATAACATAAGTAATCCGCCCTGGGCTTTTTGGGGCTAAAATGATTAGTAGTTTTCACAGCGAAGTTCCACCGGAGACTTAAGTCTGGTACTGTGGGTGCCAGGTGCTCCTGGAACTTCGGTTCCAGCCTGGCATTTAGTGAGGCCCTTTCTGGGAGGCTCACGGTGAGGGGTTTAGACAGACTCCGACCTCAACCAAATGGAAAAATTGTGTGAAAACGCATAATTTTTCACTGGTACTCAAATTTAAGTATGGGGGCGCTGGTCTACGCATTGTATTCACCCAGTGTTAGGAGCACCATGAAGTGAGGCCATATTGGCAGGTATTCACGTTACCCTGTAATACACATCTGCCTCTATTTACTCCCCCCGGGGGAGTACTGTATGCACCTTGGTGATATTTCCAAGTTGGTGATGTGCACTTTGGGGGGACGGTATTCTGCGTTTTTAGACCATGACCTTTGGCGGATACCGGTAAAACTTGGCTGTCACTGCCATATCCATGAAACAACATAACGACGGATGTGCTTATAAGCAAGGTAAAGGTAAGCTATGCTTGTTGGTCTAGGATAGGTCTAGTATAACCTTATCTATTCAAGGTTAAATATTGTAGGATAGTTCCCTTTGAAAGCACCATCACTTGCTATATGCTGGCACAACGGGTACCAGCAGCCCCACAGTAGATTTCTCTCGCGGGGGTTTAATGGTTGGTTCTGACGTTGCACACATTAACCATTAAAACTTGAACTTAACCATTAAAAATAACGGCCTTAGTTCTCACTCCACGGAGTTTTATAAATTATGCTCGTGGATAATTTATGTCATTTTCTTTTCTACGTTAAAAATGTTGCAACTGATGTAAACCATAATAGGGGCATAATTCTAGGAAGAAAAAGAGAAAGAGACTAAGAATTTCCTATTATTTATACTTATGTTAATGACATAAGACTCTTATGCTTAGGATTCTTAGTTTACTTATGGCGTTTTCTTTTCTACATTAAAAATGTTGCCCTGTGCAAAGGTGGCTTTTTAAAATTGTTTGCTTGCCCTGTGAAAATGCAATTTTTTACATAACCAGTAAAAACGCAGATTAGAAAAAAGTGCATCGCCTTTTTTTTAACAGCTGATAAACAAACATTTATGTATAAATGTGTAAGCAAAAATGTTCAGTTGCCAGATTGCTAAGTCATTTGCTGGGGAAAACAAAAATTTTTTTTTTTAATATCTCATGTAAATAATCAGCCGCATTGTGGTCTTTTGTTTGCTTTATACGATACACAATATAAAAATAATTATTAAAATCTAATTTTCTGACTGCTTCAACTCAAAAGACGTTTTTTGAACATTGTCTGTGTAAGAAGAAAAGCCATCGGTTTTACAGAACAATTTCTGCCCTGTTGATTTGTTCAGGGCAAAAAAAAATTTTGCCCTGCGAAAGGGCAACATTTGTATAAAAGAACAAGCAACCCTTTCAGAGAACAAAATTTTTTTGAGAAAAGAATACAAAATTGCCCTACCTGCTGGTAGTGTTGCCTTTTTTTGTAGAAAAGAAAACGCCATTAATACGTCTTGCTTCTTTATTATTATGATCTCTTGCTTCTTAATTATTATTTAATATGTTTCATAATATTAAAGAACTTTTTTAACAACTTTCCCATCCTAACTACTCTTTTTACGAGTAATAATTCTAATAATCGGAACTTTCGGTCAAACTTTAATTTAAAAAAAGCTAATTGGACAAAGTTCAAATAGTTATCAACAGATTTTTCAATCAAATTACCAGTAAGTCAATATATTAATAAAAAAGGTGCTAACATTCAGAAAATTTGCCTTAAAATTGCCAATTTCTCGATACCTCACTGCATACACAATACTAAATTTAAGGTCCAGTGGTGGAACAAAAGGCTGGAAACGCTTAAAAAATACAAAAATCGCAAGCTAAATACACTAAAGAAGTACACCTCAACAGAAAATATGATAAACTTTAAAAAAGCAAATGCCCTTTTCAGGAAAGAATTAAGGACCTCAAAAAAAATGGCTTATCGAAATCACTTCTAAAATATCTCAAACTTCTAGTTCAGAAAAAATATGGGGTAATATCCGCCGTCTTTGTAGACTTAAATCTTAATTAATATACATTGTATTTCACCTACATCACAAGAATACGCTTTTACTGACCACAGGGCAATTGCAAATTTGTTCGCAAAACAATGGTCATACGACTCAAAGGATTCCAATTTCCATCATACCTTCCAACAGAGCAAGCAACAAACTTTATCGATTAACTATAACCAAAAACCTTGCAAATATGCCCAAATCATAGAAAAAGATATCACGTTTCAGGAATTCGCTACAGCTCTACGTAAACTAAAAGGGAAAACTCCCGGCATAAACAAAATATCATACCCTATAATAAGAAATCTATCCACGGAAATGAAACAAAGATTACTAATTTTTACAACAACATTTTCAAGAACTATCTTCCTCAAAGTATAAAAAGAGTTTAATAATACCTATACTGTTGTAACGAATATTTTACAAGATTGTACTTCAATGTTACAGATTATTGTCAGCCTGTCTTACTCTACATTACAACTGTGTTATAAGTAAACTGTTAAAATATACTTCCTTCCGTTTTTTACCTTAACATAAATAACACGCGTTTTATTCATCTGCGTTAATAGAAAGAATCCAGGTTCAACAGGTTATGGGCCTACATTTTATCAATTAAGGTACAAGTTTTGTGAACATATCAAACATGAGCTCCGGATTGTGCTTTCCGTTAGAAAAATTGAGGGGAAGAGAAAACTTTGACGTGTGGAAGCAACAGGCGTACTCTTATTTGGTCATAAAGGGGCTGTCGAAAGTTGTGGAAACTGCTCTAGGAGCAAATGCAACTGCAGCTGAAAAAGGGTCTGACTGTCGCGCATCTGCAGAAATCTATCTCATGATAGATCCTAGCAATTTTGGACTGATTGCTGAGAAGAAATCGGCAAAGGAAGCATGGGACAGCCTTATGGAAGCGTATAAGGATAAAGGACTGACTAGGAAGGTAGAGCTGCTAAAACATCTTGTTCAACTAAAGTATTCTGACTTTGCTTCAATGCAAGAGTATAAGTTAATAATTAACATATTTATTTTTGACACATTCTCGTAATTGCAATTAACAATTATGTTGCTCTGTCGCAATTCAATCGCAGACACATTTCCATTTAAATTCATTCTCTTGTTACAACATTTATTTAAAGTGCTTACGTTCCACTTAAACCGAATGCAGTGGGAACAGCTTACGTTGCATTTAAACTGAATGCAATGGGAACAGCTTACGTTGCATTGAAGGTGATGATTGCTGTTCGGCAAGTGTTAAGTTTTAGAAATAAAATAAATTAAGTTAGAGTATAATAAGAAGTCCGAGTAAGAAGACATAGTCTTCCGGCAAACAAATAATAAGAAGACCGAGTAAGAAGACATAGTCTTCCGGCAAACAAATAATAAGAAGTCCGAATAAGAAGACATAGTCCTCCGGCAAACTAATAATAAGAAGTCCGAATAAGAAGACGTAGTCTTCCGGCAAATAAATTAAATAAATAAATATAATAATAAAACAAAAAATAAAAAAGTAGTTTTAATTAAAAAAATAATAAATAATCACTTTAATTACTGGCGCCCGAGCAACTGGTACAAAAATAGTGTACTAAAGGAACCCTAAAATAAAACAAAAAAAAAAATAATAATAATAAAGCCTGTAAGTGTCCGTCCGCAGGCGACCGTCCGTATAAAGTGTCATAAGTGAATACTTAGTAAAAGTGCGAAAACGACAAAATTCGCGTGACCGGGGCGGTATAGTTTAATAAGTCTACAATTTAAAATAAGAAAATAGACACAACAAATAAAAAAAAAAAAAAATAATAACAATATTATAAAAAGTAAAACTATATTAATTAAACGAAAAGACCTAAAAACATAAACATAATATTCAACAACAGCTTTGTACCCGCAATTTAAAGCTGCACCGTAGAAGACAACCATTCAAATATCTGGCCGACAGCGATAGCTGCAACGAGGTCAACAGAATGTGTTCAAATCATCTTATACTGTAAGTTATATTTAAGTTATTTCATAAGTGAAGAAAAAAGAAGAAGAGGAAATAAAACAAAGTAATAAGAAAGGAAGAAATCCTTTCTCAAAAGCACCAATTTTTATCATAGAATAGAATTTTTGTTTTCTCACAAAAATTGTTCCCAAAATTTGCGAAAAATCATGTCTAATCCCAATAACCTAGTAAGACCTCCCGTTCTTAATGCTCCAAATCCAGCAGCGCAACTCAGCGAAGAAGTAGAAAACAGACCAAAACATTGAAGACAGATACAGTAATGACTTGAGTGAATTGGATAAAATACCCGACATAGTAAGAAGTCTTACAGATTTCTCGGGTAACCCTATGGAATTTAACTCATGGAAAAAAAGCGTGGATAGAGTGTTGCAAATTTACGATTCAAGTAGAGGCACACCTAAATATTATGGGATTTTAAGCGTCATCCGAAACAAAATAACAGGCAACGCTGACATTGCCTTAGAATCCTACAATACCCCATTAAATTGGAGTTGTATTGTAAAATGCCTATCTATGCACTACGCAGACCAACGAGATTTAGGGACGCTTGAGTACCAAATGACTTCCTTAATTCAAGGAAGAAATACCATCCAAACATTTTATCAAGAAGTTTATACGCATTTATCCCTTATACTAAATAAAATTGGTTGCATGGAAATGGGCCAAGAGTCCTTGCGACTCTTAACGCAAACCTATAGGGACAAAGCCCTGGATACTTTTGTTAGAGGCCTAAATGGAGATCTACCAAGACTCCTTGGCATCCGCGAACCTGCGGATTTCCCGCAAGCATTGCATCTCTGCCTAAAACTAGAAAACCAAAACTACAGAACAGAATACGCGAATAAACATCAAAATTATAAACAACGTCAACCACCACCCCTTTCAATACGCAATGCAAATACAGTTCATAGACAACCCTTTTATCCAGAATTGACATTTCAAAATTTTAACCAATACAATAGACCAATGAATAATGTGCAACAAAATGCATTCCAAAATCGTCAAACCATGCCCAACATTATCTTTCGACAAAATCCCCAACCGCGTTTTCAATCGCACCAACCTTTTCAACAAAATTTTCAACCACAAAGACCAGTTGTACCGAAGCCTCAAAGGCCTCAACCTATGGAAGTTGATGAATCAATTCAAACAAGAAACGTAAATTATCAAAACAGATCACGTCCTTTTAACCAACCCCAATTCAATAACAAAAGACCTCCATCCCTAAACTACGTTCCACCACCACATAAACAACAACGCAATTTTCATATAGAAAGTAGACAAGATCTTTCCACTGTACCGAACTACCAGGACGAACAAGCTGAAAATTTCGATGAAACCGAATACGAGCAATTAATCCAGAACCAGGAAGTTGACGAGTACGCTGAATCCTATGATCAAGATCAACAAGATGAAATACTCACTCAAAATCTCACAGATATCCATTTTTTAGGTTAACAAACTCTTCGCTCCCGTATTTTGAGTGCAAAGCGAAGAGTGGTAAAATTCTAAAAATTCTTATAGACACTGGATCTAACAAAAACTACATTCAACCATGCCTCGTTAGCAAACCTATCAAAAACGAAAACACCTTTTTTGCAAATTCAGTGTCTGGAGACATTAAAATTACGCAGCACACATTCGTAACCTTATTCGATTTACCCAACCACCATATAAAATTCTTCATCCTACCTTCTTTGAAATCGTTTCATGGCATCCTTGGTCATGATAGTTTAAAAGAACTAAATGCAACTATCCATATTAAAGAACAATATTTGTTATTAAACAATACAACTAGAATAAAAATTCATCAACACACTTCGCAATCAGTTAATAAAATGGAATTCAGAACAAATCATATGAACGAAACTCAAAAATTTCAGTTAGATCAAACTATAAAAGAGTATCCCAACCTATTCACGGATCCCAACAAGAAACTTACATTCACTTCTCGAGTTCAAGGAGAAATCCGAACACATTCGGATTCACCAATTTATTCTAAATCATACCCCTATCCAATGACATTGAAAAGTGAGGTAGAAAAACAGATTGATGAACTCTTAAATGACGGAATTATCAGACCCTCCAGATCCCCATATAATGCACCCGTTTGGATCGTTCCGAAAAAAATGGCCGATAGGTATCCCATTCCAGAAATTAACGAGGTTCTATCAAATCTAGGTAAAAACAAGTACTTTACGGTTATTGACTTAAAGAGTGGTTTCCACCAGATTCCTTTAAAGGAACGTGACGTAGAGAAACCCGCCTTTTCAGTTAATAACGGGAAATTCGACTTTGTACGACTCCCATTTGGATTAAAAAATGCTCCCTCGATATTCCAACGTACTCTGGACGATGTCTTGAGAGACCACATAGGGAAAATCTGCTACGTCTACATAGACGATATTGTCATCTTTTCAAAAACTGAGAAAGAACATTTCGAAAATCTCAGAAAAATATTCAAAACACTAGAATTGGCAAATTTCAAAATTCAACTAGACAAGTGTGAATTTCTCAAAACAAAAGTTGAATTTCTGGGATTTATCGTAGGAGCCGCAGGAATTAAAGCCAACCAAAATAAAATAGAAGCAAAAGCCAAAATACCAACACCGAAAACCCTAAAAGACATGAGAAGTTTTCTAGGCATGTCAGGTTATTACCGTCGCTTCATCAAGGATTATGCGAAGCTTGCCAAGCCCCTGACATCTCTTTTAAGACGGGAGGAAGGACGCATTTCGAAAAACGCGTCCAAGAATTTAAAAATCACTTTAGATCAAAATGTTTTGGATGCATTCCAGAAATTAAAAAATTCACTCATCTCCGGCGATGTCATGTTGTCTCACCCTGACTTTGAAAAAGGCTTCGATCTGACAACAGATGCCTCTGAATATGCAATAGGTGCAGTACTTTCGCAAAACAGAAGACCTATTACCTTTCCTTCAAGAACGCTCAGCAAAACTGAAGAAAATTACGCTACCAACGAGAAAGAAATGCTAGCGATAATATGGGCCCTCAATTCGTTGAGAAATTACCTGTACGGTTCTGGGAAAGTAAACATTTATACGGACCACCAACCCTTGACGTATGCCCTCAGTAGCAAAAACACAAACAGCAAGATGAAAAGATGGAAGTCCATCTTAGAGGAGTATAACTACGAACTCAAATATCAGCCAGGCAGAACAAACGTAGTTGCAGATTCATTATCAAGACCACCACAG
The DNA here is from genome assembly GCA_963402855.1 of Ormia ochracea. Lineage (NCBI taxonomy): Eukaryota > Metazoa > Arthropoda > Insecta > Diptera > Tachinidae > Ormia > Ormia ochracea. Next base: position 6,387,679 of record OY727110.1, on the reverse strand, counting down.
ATAAATTCGATGACAGCAACACAACATAGCGATGAAAGTTCCTCAGATAATATGATCCCCGCAATAGAATGTCCAATTAACGTCTTTAAGAACCAACTCCATATCTTAGTTGGTAACGAAGACAACTACAAAGTCGAAATTCCATTCCCAACTTACCATAAGCACATTATTAAAAAACCTTTTTACACTAAAGACACCTTAATATCAATTTTTAAAAAATATCTTAACCCCAGCGTAATCAACGGTTTATTTACTACAGAAGCAATTATGGGGGTAATTCAAGAATTCTATCCAGAGCACTTTAAAAACTTCAAGGTGAGATTCACTCAGTCACAAGTAAAAGATATTGTAAGTGAAACAGAGCAAGAAGAAATATTGATTAATGAACACCGAAGAGCTCATAGAAATGCCCACGAAAACAAAAACCAGGTAATACAAAAGTACTACTTCCCCAAAATGATGGAAAAATCCAAAAGGATAGTAAAAAATTGTCAAACCTGTAAAGAACAAAAATATGATCGTCGACCCAACAAACCGCAGTTTCAGCCTACACAAATTCCAAAAAATCCTGGAGAGATTGTTCACATTGACATCTATTCAACTGAAGGAAACCTAGTACTCACAGCAATAGATAAATTTTCCAAATACGCCTTAGGAAAAATTCTGAAGTCAAAGGCAGTCGAAGACATTAAAGAACCATTGAAAGAAATAATTTTAGCATTTGGCATCCCCAAGTTTATAGTCTTGGATAATGAAAAATCACTAAATTCCGTAACGATAAACTTTCTTCTTAAAGACCAATTCGGCATACAAACCTACACTACACCACCTTATGCTAGTACCGTCAATGGCCAAGTGGAGAGACTTCACTCTACTCTTTCCGAGATGATGAGATGTCTTAAGTCAAACAAACTTCACAATTCATTCCATGACTTACTCACCAAAACATTATACGAATACAATAAATCAATCCATTCTACTACTGGTAAAAGACCATTTGACATATTTTTTAATAAAAACTTTAATAGTGACCCAGGAAAAATAATTGTGGAAAGAGAAGAAATAATAAATCGCTTGACTGAAAAACAACAACAGGACCTGGACTACCATAACAAGAATAGACAAGCACCCAAAACTTATTTACCAGGAGAGAACATTTTCGTTAGGATCAACAAGAGATTAGGTTCAAAATTAACCCCAAAATATAAAAAAGAAATAGTCAAAGAAGACCGAAATACAACTGTATTAACAATGTCAGGCAGAACTGTTAATAAAAGTAACATTAAAAGACAATAACCTATTTTTTCCAGATTATTCTTATCTTACGCACTGACGGAAATCCAAATCATGGATTACACGTCCTCTTACGCTGTCACTATAAATAAGGGTACAGCAAAAATACAGCAGGGAACCTTCACTATCATTCATCCAATAGATCTGGAACAATACGCAACATCCATAACCAACACCCACACCTTTATCCAAGAAAACATCCCAAATAACCATAACCTATACCCTATCCTCAATCATGAACTCACCCAAATTAACAACATCCTAGAGAATCTAACACCCCTAACAAGAAACAAAAGAGCCATAAACCATAAAACCTGGAACGATTTGGAAATACGTCACAGGGTCTCCGGATCATGACGACTTTGAAATATTAACTAATAACGTTTACGAATTAAATAAAAACAACAATAAACAATTTTATGTAAATGAAGCTTTTAATAAAAGAATAAACAACTTAACCGAAGCCATTAATAGAATGTCAAATGTTGTAAGAAATAGTGTTTACTTAGAAAACGAAATAGTTATTAATTTACAAAATAGAATAAGATTAGTTAAGGAAGAGTTAATAAATATTGCAAATGGAATAGAATGGGCAAAAATTGGAATTGTAAACCCACTAATACTAAATAAAAAGGAAATCGAAGTAGCTATGAAAAAAATCGAAGAAGAACACATTCCTTTTGTGAACCCAGAGGAGGCACTTCAATTTGCCAAAGTGTCAGTTTTGTATAACAAAAATAATTATAATAGAATATTTTACATGGTTATAGTACCATTGACAAAAAAGGAAATGTATGTAAATTTAATTTTAAGACCAGTAAAAAAGAAAACATATGTAATCAAACTTGAATTCCTAGAAATTTTAAAAAATGGAAAAACAATTTATGCTATTAAAGAAAAATGTGAAGAATATAACGATATTATGATTTGTAAAGAAAATCAAATAATTGACATAACAAATAATACTTGTATCCCTAACATTATTAATAATAGAAACTCTTCATGTGTAACGAGCAATAATCATCACATTTCACCAATTGAAGAAATTGAGTCTGGCGTGATCTTACTAAATGGTTACAATGGATCCATTTACATAGATGAAGCATATCGATCTTTATCTGGAAACTTTCTCATTAAATTTCACAACAGCACCTTAAAAGTTAACAATAGAACTTTCAGTAATATAGAGGCCTCTCCTCTAAAAATGATACCCGCATTACTACAACCAACTCCTTTCGAAATTTACCATATCAATCTCTTATCGCTCGCAGCTCTAAACGAACTTCAAATCAACAATACTGAGACGATCTCAACTATCCAAAAAAAATTAGAAATCGGAAGTTGGTCAATATCCACAATACTTTGCCTAATAATCATATTAATTGCGTGTCTGAATCTTTCCTTTAAACGCATCAGAAAAGTAGTAATTTCGGAACACCAAAACCCACTCACTAGTAGCAAGATAACCCCGAATGCACTCAGGTTACAAATTATTCACGACCCGCAAAACCCAATAGAGCCTGAAGCTCCAGTCAAACCTCCTAGATTGAACAATATCCCATTTTTCTGAATGATTGGGGACAATCAAATTAAGAAGGGAGGAGTTAATAATTAACATATTTATTTTTGACACATTCTCGTAATTTTAATTAACAATTATGTTGCTCTGTCGCAATTCAATCGCAGACACATTTCCATTTAAATTCATTCTCTTGTTACAACATTTATTTAAAGTGCTTACGTTCCACTTAAACCGAATGCAGTGGGAACAGCTTACGTTGCATTTAAACTGAATGCAATGGGAACAGCTTACGTTGCATTGAAGGTGATGATTGCTGTTCGGCAAGTGTTAAGTTTTAGAAATAAAATAAATTAAGTTAGAGTATAATAAGAAGTCCGAGTAAGAAGACATAGTCTTCCGGCAAACAAATAATAAGAAGACCGAGTAAGAAGACATAGTCTTCCGGCAAACAAATAATAAGAAGTTCGAATAAGAAGACATAGTCCTCCGGCAAACTAATAATAAGAAGTCCGAATAAGAAGACGTAGTCTTCCGGCAAATAAATTAAATAAATAAATATAATAATAAAACAAAAAATAAAAAAGTAGTTTTAATTAAAAAAATAATAAATAATCATTTTAATTACTTATATAAACGCAATGGTGCTTACTTCCATAAAAGTGAAAACCGCCCGACTTAAGCTTGATGACGATCTCATCGCATCACTGTTATTGGCTGGGTTGCCCAACGATTTCAAACCACTGGTGTTAGCTGTGGAAAACTCTGGAAAGGTACTAACTGTGGATTCAATAAAAGCCCTATTACTGCAAGATTCGAAATTTGATGCAAGCAGCAATGAAGCAACGGCCTTATACTCAGGTGCAGGTAATAAAAACAACAGCAACTACCACACAACACGACGTTTAAGTGTCATTATTGCAAGAAGCCAGGACATTTCACTAAAAATTGTCCAAATAAAGCAAAAAGGGGAAACAATCATGTTCTCATAGCAACCCTATGCACAAATGGCAAAAATGCCAACGATTGGCATATTGATTCAGGCGCAACAAATCATATGACGTGTTGTGATAAATATCTGCAAAACAAAATGCCATTAACGAACAAGGCAATAACCATAGCAGACAACAACAAGTTACAAGTGGAAAGTGTTGGTGTTCTACAATTAATAAGCAAAGACCAGAAAAAGCTTACAATAAAAAAGGTGGAGTATGTACCAAATTTGAGTACAAACCTTCTTTCCGTGGATCAAATGGCATCAAGCGGTAAGAAAATTGTGTTCCGGGACAATTACTGTGAAATTTTTGATACGAGTGAGAAGCTGATTGCATCTGCGGATTTAATTGATGGCCTTTACAAGCTAAATTGTAAGAAAAGCTGTGAAGAAAAAGATCGTGTGTTTAAGCTAAATTGTAAGAAAAGCTGTGAAGAAAAAGATCGTGTGTTTACGGCTGTTGACTACAACCTGTGGCATAGGAGACTCGGGCATGTGAGTAATAAATTAATGGCTGCTACTGGTACAGCAAGTGGTGCGAATTTCAAATCAGATACCAACATCAATTGTGTCGTCTGCATTAAAGGCAAACAAGCCAGAGCGCCATTTAAGGACAGTGAAAACCTAGCCGAAAGTGTTTTAGATGTTGTACATAGTGATGTAATGGGTCCGTTCAATGTGGCGTCGTTTTCACGTGCACTGTATATACTTACATTCGTCGATGACCACACACGGAAAGTGTTCGCAATACCAATAAAGTCAAAATCGGATGTATTTAATGAATTTGGTTAATTAATGCTCTTAACGAATAAGAATATTACGCTCTGACAATGGAACAGAGTACATAAACAAACGGTTTGAGCGATATGTAGCAAAATGTGGAATTCAACATCAAAGCTCAGCCCCGTATACACCCGAACAGAACGGCGTAGCAGAGCGAATGAATCGCACATTAATGGATCGGGTTCGGTGTATGCTTTTAGATGCTGGACTAGCAGATAAGTTTTGGGCGGAAGCGGTCACTACGGCAGCATACGTGTTAAATCGAACTTCCAGAACATCGAACAAGGCTTGCCCTGAAGAACTTTGGTCTGGCAAGAAACCCGATCTGAATCATCTGCGAGTCTTTGGTTGGGCAAAGCATTAGCCCATATACCAAAACAAAAACGCACAAGCAAAATAGCAGCAAAATCAGTTGAGTGCGTATTTGTTGGTTACAGTGACACCAGCAAGGCATACCGCTTATTCAACCCAGCTGAAAAATCAATCATCATCAGCCGTGATGTAGTGTTCCTGGAAAATAAAACTGAAATCTCAACATCATTGCCTGGAAATAATGTTTGCAATTCTTGGCAACAATCAATTGACTGCAATGCCGATTCATAGGGGCAACCTGGAATTAATGAATCGTCATCGGGAGCAGTGAGAGGGTTTTCGGCCGAAGAAGAAGCTACAGACGTTGGCGAGAATACAGAGGTGAGCAGAAATAGGACTGCAACAAACGATATCAGCCACGATGAGATCGAAGACCCCAACGATGAAACGTATGTACCGGAAGGAGATGTCAGTGTGGCCGATACACAGGTACGTAGATCTGAGCGTCTCAATAATCAGTTTAAAACTTCTTATAATTTTTGCGCAATGAGTTTCATAATGAAAGATCCACAAACGGTTGATGAAGCTCTATCTAGTGAAAACGCTAATGATTGGAAGACCGCTATGGAAAACGAAATGGCTTCCCACATGGCCAATGAGACATGGGAACTCACGACTCTACCACCTGAAAAGAGGGCTATTAAGTGCAAGTGGGTTTTTAAAACCAAAATAAGGGCTGAAGGTGAAGCAGCTCAGCATAAGGCGAGACTGGTTGTAAAAGGATTTAGTCAGCACAAGGGAATTGATTACGAAGAAACTTTTGCACCGGTAGTACGGTACACATCACTTCGACTCCTTCTTGCATTATCTGCTCAACATGATTGGGTTATACATCAAATGGATGCTGTCACCGCCTTTTTAAATGGAAAACTTAAGGAAGAAGTCTATATGACCCAACCTGGTGGTTTCGATGACGATAACGGAAGGATATGTAGGCTGAAGAAATCCATATATGGCTTGAAGCAGTCAAGTCGAGTTTGGAATGAGAAACTTAACTCCGTGCTGCTGAGCGTTGGTCTGTATAGAAGCGAAGTGGACCAATGTATTTACCACGCTGGAATCGAGGACGAATTATTAGTTGTGGCCATATATGTAGAAGACGTGCTTGTTTTCAGCAAACATCTAAACAATATTAAAAAATTCAAGGCAAGTCTGATGAAGGCATTTAAAATGACAGACATGCGCGAAATTTCCTCTGTCCTGGGTATGCGAGTTACACGGACCGAGGAAGGCATTAAACTTGATCAGTCGACGTATATCACCGACGTCTTAAAATGCTTTGGCATGGACACGTGCCACCCCATATCTACACCAATGGACCCGAATCAGAAGCTGACAACAGATATGTGCCCGAAGACTGAAAATAAGCGAGCTGAAATGGCAAAAATCCCATACATGCAGGCTGTAGGGTGTCTCTTATATGCGGCTCAGATTACACGACCCGATATTTGCTTTGCAGTCAACGTGCTTAGCCGGTTCTTTACAAATCCTGACAAAGCGCACTGGGCCGCTGTGAAACGTGTCCTGAGGTACTTGCAAGGCACCATAAATAAATGTTTATTTTTTAGAACAGGCTCCGACGAAATCACTGGTTTTTGCGATGCAGACTGGGCTGGTGATATCGACAGCAGACGCACTACCACTGGGTATATATTCATGTTCCAAGGTGGAGCAATCTCTTGGTCAACCAAAAGGCAACACACGGTGGCACTCTCGTCCACGGAAGCCGAGTTAATGTCTGCAGTTTGTTCCAATCAAGAATCTGTTTGACTGCAGCGACTACAGAACGAGCTACTATCAATCGCACTGAAGACTATGGTTATATTTTGTGATAACAAGAGCACGATGTGCATAGCAACCAACAATTCATATTCAGCGCGCACAAAACATGTAGACATAAAAGCGAAGTTCATTCAAGAGAAAATTGTGAATGGTAAGATTACACACAAATATGTTGATTCTGGCAATATGTTAGCGGATGCCTTAACAAAAGCCGTTAGTGGTCAAAAACTGACATTATTCTTGAATGAAGTTGGCTTAATATAGTTTTAAGTATTGTTTTGTTTTATATAAATGAATGAAATTATTTTTGATAGAATTTGGAATTTAATTTAATTTTAAGTATTTCTTTGCTGTTATAATATAAAATATTCCGGATGGGTGTTGTAACGAATATTTTACAAGGTTGTACTTCAATGTTACAGATTATTGTCAGCCTGTCTTACTCTACAATTACAACTATGTTATAAGTAAACTGTCAAAATATACTTCCTTCCGTTTTGTACCTTAAAATAAATAACACGCGTTTTATTCATCTGCGTTAATAGAAAGAATCCATGTTCAAAGATCTTATCCACAAAAATCATCTAGATTTCAAAAAGGCAAGTCCCCGTCAGAATCCCTAATATATTTAGATAACATTATTAATCAAAAGTTATCACACAAAAGTCATTTATCAATTATTTCGCATGACTTCAGTAAAGCTTTTGATAAAATAGGAATTCACATAATCTTAAACCAATTATCTCAATAGAAGGTCGGTCCAAAAATATACAATTATGTAAGACACTCCCTGACAAATAGAAGAATCAAAGTTAGATCTAACTCAGCATACTCTGACACATACAAATTGCACAACAGTATCCCACAGGGATCTCTATTATACGTCATCCTATTTCTGATACGGTAAGTCTGATGAGTCAAAAACCATAGCCCTCTGTAAAGAAATAGACTTTCTAGCATAAATAAATAAAATAAAAAAATTTAAAAAAAATTGACGTTGACATTGAAAACGTACTCTCAAAAATTACTGACTGGAGCCAGTATTCGTGTGCAGAGCTAAATTCAGGCAAAACAAAACACCTTCATATATGTAAGAAACATAACTGCAAAACTACTCTCATCTGTAATAACTTATCGATTCCATCTGTCGATAGCATCAAAATACTCGGACTAATCTTTCAGAAACACTACAGATGGACCACACATATTAATAATATGATGCCTTCATTGAACAATAAACTTAACATAATAAGGTGTCTTTCTAACAAAAAATTTAACTGCAATACATCTACACTCTTAACAATTCTAAATTCAATCCTCAAAAGTAAAATTGACTACGGTATATATCTTTATGGAAACGGTCCAAAATCCACGCTTAATAAAATAAATACCGTATTAAATACTGCAATTAGGGTAGCCCTTGTCGCTTTGAGAACCACCCAAACGAACAGCATGAAATTTGAATGCAACATTTTAACCTTCACAAGTAATGTAGATCTTCAAATTGCCAAGCAAACCAAATATATTCTTTTCAATTCCCTTATCTGTAAAGCTCTGAAAAAAGTTACTAAGTCCAATAAAGTGTACAAAAATCCCACTGTTCTACAAATACTCGATTTCTGTAAAAACACCGGAATTCCCATTAATTCCAATAAACTCACAAAAGATACATTACCAAATCACTATTTTAGCTATTCTGTAATAAATACATCACTTCGCAAACATAAAAAATCCGAAATTCCAGCGGAAACTTATAGGACCATATTCTACGAAATTAAAGAGGAATTGCAAGAGCAACATTTTACGATGATTTACACTGACGGTTCAAAAAAAGGGACCATTTCATCTTCTAGTATTAAAGCATCATTGCAGCCAGTATACAATCCAATTTTCGCCGCTGAAATTATAGCAATCAATGAAGCTATAGAATACGCGCAGAATACAAGTGGTAAGTTTGCAATATTTACCGATTCACTAGTCTCAATCGACTCAATCAGTAACCTCTCCAACAACGAGTATTACCCTCAGATGATTAGACAAAGACTTATCTTTAACAGCCCCAGAATAATACTCATCTGGATCCCAGGTCATGTACAAATACCGGGTAATGAACACGCAGATAAAGATGCAAAAATTGCGTTAATATTACCTTTACTAACTACACCCAACTATAATTTCGCGGACATAACATAAACATATTAAAAATACTTTCACACAAAAACTATTCGAAGTTTGGGACAATTCCTCAAATTAGTATAAAGAAGTAAATCCAAATAAAATGAGAATAACCAACATGTTTAAAGACCAAAACCACAATTTTAGCAGACGCGACCAAGTTTTATTGACTAGAGTCAGATTAGGACGTACTATGATAAAACACAGTCATTTGTTTGAAAGGAACCAGACAAATGTATGAAAATTTTGCAATAAATCAAATATTTCGATTAAACATTTAATTTTAATATGCGAAAAATTCAAAATTCAAAGAGAAAAAATTTTCAAAAATCTAGACATAACTAATATTTTACAAAATACAAAATTAGAAAATTCAGCTCTATTATTGGAGTTCCTTAAAGAGTGTAAGCTTTATCACTTATTATAAATAAATAAACTAGTTTTACTATTTATGTTCAACTGTATGAGCTTAAGACCATAGAAGTTATAGCTCCTATAGTAGTACGTAAGCTTATAATTAAATTATTCGCCCTATGTCTATATAAATAAATAAATAAAATAAGTCTAGTATCAGAGACTTTGTTCATAGTTCAAGTTCGTTCCGACCTAACAGCGATGAATGAAGTTGTGGCCGGTTAATGGTGAGGTCTCCTTTGGAGTTCACGTGGTGGCTTGTGGTTGATGCAAAAGTTGCTTGGGAGATTTCTCTTGAGTGGCTGCTATCGCATTGATGCTAATGCTCTACACGATCCGGTCAAGAGATTAGTTATCTAGTGCTGTTGCCTTCGTGGGGCGGCCTCTCTGTGATTCTTGGACTGTTTTAATTACAGGAATCGAATTGACATGTTTGGTTTACAATTGATTGCATTGTAGTCGTTCGCACGCGATGAGGGGTCTGCATAGCTGTTCAAAGCAGTTTCAGACGTCTATATGTAGCAAGTGCCTATTGTACATCTAATGCGACACTGGACCGTTATTAAGGTAATATGGATACGGTCTTACTCGTGGCGGGTAGTTCCCCTGCTGTCTTTGGTCTAGACACTAATGCGTGCTCTCGTATGTGGTTCAATAAGATGCCCAGGAATGCCCCTTGACATCAGAATTATATGCGAGGGGAAGTGTTAAGCGAGTGGCTATTAGCAAGGGGCGTCACTGCCTTGCATGAGGCGAGTGATTTGTGTACCTTTGATGGTCCGGATGGAGTAAGTAATATTGATGTCACGGCTGCAAACTCTGTAGTTTTGTCGTTGCATGACTTTAGGTTTAGAGTGTTTGGCAACACAGGGATTACTGGCCACAATCTTATTGGGAATTCGGTCTCATATCACGGACGTGTAGAAGGCACTTTGCCTTGCCGTAAGCTGCGGTTTGGCGGTGCTGACTGCGACAGCTATGCTGGGTTTTTCAGAGGGGTTGCTATGGATATATGGGTTGATATTCAGATCGATCAGATTGATAGCTGGATGTGCACTCTTAATGACGCGATATTTGGTCGTTGTTATAGGACGAGGCCGAGCCGTGTCAGATGCTGAACTACTGACCTGGATATGATGCGGAGGAGTGTCAGGCAACTCAGAAGGTGTTTCCAGAGTGCCAGGCGCAACAATGTTGAAGATTTCGTCAGGCGCAAGGCTAAATATCTGATCGGAAGAGGACACAGTCATTCCTCTTCTAATTGGTGAGGAGTTTTGCTCACCAAATCTTACGGAATTGGAAATAGATGACAATATCTTTATCGGCTCAAATGTAGGATGTCACCGAGTATTATGGTATGAGTGGAGAGATGTGTAAAGCAGTGTATGAAAATTGCTTGACTGAGAGCTATTTTCCTGGAGCTTGGTAGAAGACTCGCATTGTAGTCCTCCTAAAGTTTCCTAATAGAGTGAGGACTAATCCGCGCTCTTATCGGAGCATCAGTCTCCTCGCCGTACTTGATAAAGTACTGGAAGCAGTGAATGCGACACGATTGAAGGAGTGCGTCAGCAGGGGCTCTCTGAGTACCAATTCGAAATCAGGAGGAGGAGTTCAGGTGAGGACGCGTGGCTGCATGGCAGAACCTATTGGCGGACGGTATCATTCGAAAGTTTAGCTTCCCATATGGCAACCGTATATGGATAGTGAAAAAAAGGTTTTTGAGAAAAAACAACCAGTAATAGATTTCGGTTAGCAGAATGAAAAAACCATCGGCGACAAATACCCGATAACCGAAATCACGGAAACACTATTCTATATTGGCAGGAGCAAATTCTTTACGACACCTGACTTAAAATCAGGCTTCCATCAAATCAGATATCGAAATCAGATAGAGAAAAAACTGAGTTTTCCGTAAAAAATGAAAAATATGAATTCCGTCGACTAGCCTCCGGCATAAAAAAGGCCCCAGTATTTTTCAAAGGGCGATAGATGATGTGCTAAAAGAATGTATCGGAAAGGAGATGTTTCGTCAACGTGGACGATACGATTAAAAGATGGAAAGCTTTCATAGGGGAATGCAATGCAAGGCTGATCTATAAGCCAGACAAAGAAAACGCAGCCGCCGATGCGCTGTCTAGGCAGTACATAAACGCTTTAGATAAAACGAGTCTCGATGTCGAGACAATCCACATCGAGGAGTTATAGTATATTTTCTCAATTTGTTATATTGAATTGTCGCAACACTTTGTTGCAATACTTGTTTCACTATTAAATTACCATCCGGGGTAATTACTTAATTTTAATGAAACTAAATTCCAAGCACATAATATTCAATCAAAGCACTTCGCTTTGTTTTCTTTTGTTTTAGTTCTTTTGTTTTGTTTTTGCTTCCGTATTGCAGCTTGGCCTAGTTTCGCTTTAGGCCAGGTTTCATATTGTTAAGCAATTCGATCCCTTCCTTCACTACATAATAAGTGTGTTACACTAAATAAGCATTTTCTTATTAAGAAATAATTGTTTAGTATTAAACTAGATATAAGCATTTTAGAATAAAAAAAAGTTTGTGAACAGTCTAACAAGTGACTTCCACAAAAACACATCAGTTTGCCTTTAATTTTATTTTATCTTTATTTTATTAAACTTTATTAAATGGTTAATGTCATTAAAGAGTCGTCAACCAACGCGATTGAGAGAATTGATAAGCCAATAAATTGCTTCTGTTATCAAATAGTTGTAGAGTGTGATACATAACATTATATTATTAATAATAGTGTAATAGATTATAGTAAATAGTACCTAGGGATACAAATACAACACATAATTTTAGTACCATAAATTGGAATTAAATAAAAGACTTTGAGTTTCGTTATAGCCATGAAAGTGTGCGGGTTTTCTTTTAAAACGCAACATATTGGAATATTGCAATGGCGCCAAGTAGCTTAAACGCCATAGAAGTGATTTTACAGGAACAAGAGTTTACAAAAAATCTTTTGACGCAAGTTAAGGTCTATCTCAGAAGGACACACAAACAATTAAATGTTAATTAAGAAACACATTAATTATCGCCCATGTTCTGAAAAACGCATATCGCTTAAATTTGGTGTTTTCGTTTTTAAAACGCCAAAGAGGTGTTCTGGAAAACGCATATCGCTTAAATTTGTCATACTGAAGCGTTCTGGCTTATTTTATTGAAACTGCACTTTAAACACAAAAGGAAATGATGTACAATTTAAATTTAATATATTTTCTCTTTATTTAAGCTAAAGCTTATAATATTTTTTCACAATTTTAATTAAAAACATGCTGTTCGGATTACTACCTAAAAACTTAAATTAATTTCCCACTCAAGTTGTCACACACAGTTCATTTTGGCTTACTGGGATGCATCACCACTCAAGTCTTCACCCACCATTTTGCTTACTGGGATGCATTCACCACCTAAGTAGTGGATCATAAATCCACACATACACTCATACACACCCGCGCATCGGCTGGCAAAGAACAAAACATTTGGTAAGCAGCGCTAGCTGAATCGCCGTTACTCATGAGGGTATAGCAAAACCTATGTAAAAAAAATGATATTTTGGGAGCGACCGCAACAACAAATTACAAGGGTTGGCTGTGCGGCTGGTGTCATATCATCGATGAAACATTGAAGTTTTTCTCACTCTTCGATTCAGCTTGGCCCAGAACACATCTTCTTTTTTGTGTAACAACTAGAGTCATAATTTACAACATAATCAAAATAAAAAATTAAATACAACACAGAAAATAAAAAACCTATATTTTCCTTTATTTAAATACATTTTGTCAAAAATGATTTTGCTTATAAAAACGCTTATAAGCCTACACATTTTGGTGACCCCGACGTGATCTATCACGTAATTTGTCATCGCTCTTTGCCAACAATTTTATCATGACCGACACAGACGCATCCTCAGCAGCAGTCGGTGTTGCACCTGGCGTCCCTGATGCACCAGACCCGGTCAGATTTTTGAAGCTAAAATCAGCGGCTTTGCTACGTCGTTTGAAAAAAATATCTGCCGAGTTGGACGGCAGCAAACTGCGCGAAATGGATGAATATGTTTTGTCGTCGCAACTGGAGGCATTAGGAGAACTGAAATCAAGGTTCAGTGACGCCCACACCAGATTAGAGGAGGTGGACTTTGAGGCAATGGATAGCGATTTGCCTGACCAATTTGATTCGGTTTTAATCAACCTTAAAGCCAACTTACAACGCGAAATTGGAAAGCGTAGCCCGTCTGCTCTATGTTCCACGCTTAAGGTCAGCGCCAACGAGTCGCAACCAATCATTGTCAATGCAAATTCATCGCGCTTGCCTTTGCTCACGTTGCCGAAATTTGCTGGTGACTATACGGAGTGGACGAACTTCTACTCCATGTTTTTATCCATCATCGATAAGGATGGCGACCTCACACAAGTCGACAAACTGCAGCACCTACGCTCTTGTCTCAGTGGTGCCGCATTAGACACCATACGCTCATTAGAAATTAATGAGGCTAACTACAAAAATGCATTAGATCTTCTGCATAAACGGTTTGATAACAAACGTCTTATATTTCAGGCACACATCAGGGAGATATTTGGGCTAGGCAAGGCAGATGGATCAGTAGGCAGGCTACGAGAGATAACTGATAGCCTCACCGCTCACTTACGGGCATTAGAATCGCTTGGCTCGAAGGAGCAAATATCCGATTCCATCATTGTGCAACTACTAATACAGAAGCTAGACAAGGCCACTCAAGCCAAGTGGGAAGAGAACTCGCCATCATCCGAGCTACCTTCGTGGAACCAGTTATCTAAATTTTTGGAAAAACGCTGCAGAACACTCGAAAACGTTGAATACGTTATGCAACCGCAGCCAGGTAAAACCTGCAAAAACGTGAGTACCAATCAAAGAAAATCATTTGTTGCATCTAGTAGTCCCATGGGTACTTGTGGGTTTTGTGAATCCCATGAGCATCTGATATACCATTGCCCTCGCTTTCTAAATCTCTCTAAAAACCTTCGCCAAAAGGAGGCTAAACAACTAGCCCTATGTCTCAATTGTCTCAAAAAAGGGCATCAGTTGCGCAACTGTAAATCAGGTTCGTGTCGTAGCTGTCAATCAAGGCATCACACACTCTTGCACTTTGATAGTCAACCTACAATTGCCACCACCTCTCAAGGTGCAGCCTCTCAATCGGCTATAGCTCAGCCTAACTCCCTAACTGCTTCCATATGTGCCTCTTCCCAGGCTCTTATCTCTCCCTCTGATGTTACACTCCTAGCTACTGCTGTCATTTTGGTAAAAGGTCATGCGGGCACCTTCGTACCTTGTCGTTCATTGTTAGACTCTGGCTCGCAGCTGCACTTTATTACCTCTCGTTTCGCAAACCAGTTACAGCTACGAAAAACTAAAACCTTGGCTGCAGTATCAGGTATTGGTGATGTCAATTTCTCAACGGAGGGCTACTCTGCTGATTTAGTCCTGAAGTCAAGGACTTCAGAATTTTCAACGGCCATTACAGCTGTTATTGCAAAAACGATCACAGACAGTCAACCCGGCTGTGCAATAACCACCGTTAACTGGCAAATTCCCTCTAACATCCAGCTAGCTGATCCCAATTTCGACATACCACAGCGTATTGACCTGCTTATAGGAGCAGGACTCTTTTTCGATTTGCTCTGCGTGGGCCAAATTCAGTTAGCGCCTGGGCTACCATCGCTTCAAAAAACTCTCTTTGGTTGGGTGCTCTCCGGCGGGGGACAACAAACACCCAAGCTTTCATCGTTCGTCGTACGTCAACAATCAGTCACTGACACTGACTCTAGCACTCGGCTAGATTATTTAGTTCGTCGCTTTTGGGAAATAGACCATGTCATTGAACCAATCGCTAAAACAACAAAGGAAGAGCTTGATTGTGAAGAGCACTTTAAGAAAAATTATTTGCGTTTATCTTCAGGCGATTACTCAGTGCATCTACCAATGAAGATTGGCATCGATTCGCTTGGTGATTCATATTCACAGTCATTGCATCGCTTTCATAATCTTGAGCGAAAATTGATTCGTAATCCTCCACTCAAGGAAAAATATGCAGCATTCATTAACGAATACATTGATCTCAATCATATGTCATTAGTCTCCAGTAAGGATATTCATGCATGCAAGTATTTCCTTCCGCATCATTGTGTCTTCAAGGAAGACAGTTCTACAACAAAACTGAGAGTTGTATTTGACGGCTCCGCAGTTACAACTTCGGGCCTGTCACTGAATGATCTGCTCATGGCAGGTCCAACAATTCAACCAAAGCTTTTCAACATCCTAATTCGATTTCGCTCATTTCCCATCGCTCTTACTGGAGATATCTGTAAAATGTATAGGTGCGTTCGAGTCACTGCACCAGATGACATGCTCCAGTGTATACTCTGGCGTGATTCCCCACAAGATGACACACGCGTATATAAATTAAATACGGTAACGTACGGCACTAAGCCTGCATCATGTTTGGCAATTCGAGCCATGCATCAGCTAGCTTTCGATGAAACAGCAACATATCCCCTGGGTTCACAGGTAGTTCTTCGCGACTTTTATGTTGATGACTTAATATCTGGTGGCAATTCAGTTGAGGAAGTGCGAAATATTATGCAACAAACAACAAGTCTTCTTTCTCGAGGTAATTTCCAATTACGCAAATGGTGTTCCAATAACACGGATGTTCTTGGCAGCATTCCCCAAACAGAAAGAGAAACTCTACTCAAATTCGATGATGGCAGTGACATCACCAAGACTTTAGGACTGGTCTGGGACCCAGTCAAAGACAATTTGTTGTTTTCATTTTCTCCGCAGCCCAAATGTTGTAAGAATACCAAGCGCTCTGTGCTATCTACTATAGCTCGTTGTTACGATCCACTTGGATTACTCGGCCCTGCCTTGACCAGGGCGAAAATTCTCTTGCAGCGGATGTGGAGGGATAAACTCTCGTGGGACGAAAGTTTGCCTCAGTCACTAGATACGGCGTGGTCTGTCTTCTGTGAAGATTTTGCCAACATTCAACATTCGTCATTTCCGCGGTACGTATTGCAGTCTCGAGCTAATATTGAAATTCATGCGTTCTGCGACGCTAGTCTTGAAGCATACGGCGCCTGTATATACGCTCGTTCAACCATGAAAACCAGCGTTCAGGTAAATTTGCTATGTTCAAAGGCACGCGTTGCGCCATTGAAAACCTTAACCGTGCCCAAGTTGGAACCTAGCGCCGCTGCTCTTCTTGCACAATTAGTAAACGAGATAGCCAAGATGAAGGTTTTTGACTGTCACTTCTATTGCTGGTCAGATTCGTCCATTGTTCTCTCCTGGCTGCAGGAGGAATCATCTAAATTTAACATATTTGTCTCCAATCGAATAGCTGCTATACAAGAACTTACAAAGGGAATGACCTGGCGCTATGTTCCTACAGCCATGAACCCAGCAGACATTTTATCGAAAGGAGCCGTACCAAGAGAGCTTTCGCAATCTACCCTTTGGATGCATGGCCCAACTTTCTTACAAGAGGAAAAAATCAACTGGCCTGAATTTCGAGGGCCGCAAACCAAGTTATTGGAAATTCGTCAAAGGGTATTATTCACATCAAGTAACCTAGCTGATATATCCCTTTCATTCAAGTGCATCAACTCATTTGGAAAAATGCAGCGCATTTTTGGATACATTAGCAAATTTCTCAATATAACCAAAATGCCAAGAACTTCGCAGCTTACTTCTGAGAATATTCGTTATGGGACTCAGTTATTGATTCGCATCGTTCAGAGGGCTCATCTCTGGCCAGAGTACGTCTCTCTAAAAAATAAAAAATGTGTGGCATCATCCAGCAGCATCTCTTCGTTATCACCATTCTTGGATGACCTTGGCTTGATTCGAGTTGGTGGGCGTTTGAGACACTCAAATCTTGGCTTTGAAGCCCGGCACCCATGTATTCTACCAAAAAATCATCCGCTGACTTTCGCAATAATTATGCATTTTCATCGCAAGCATCATCACGCTGGACCGCAGTCACTACTAGCAGCCATTCGCTTACAATATTGGCCCATAGGTGGCAGAAAAACTGTTGCACGCGCCCTCGGAAAATGCATCATATGCTGCAAGTCTAGACCACGACTCGTCGAGCACATCATGGCTGACTTGCCTAAGGATCGCGTTGTGCCCTCACGCCCCTTTATTGTTACTGGTGTGGACTATTGTGGGCCGTTTTATTATAAGCCAGAAACGCGTGGCAAGTCATCTCATAAATGTTACGTCAGTGTTTTTATATGCTTTGCAACGAAAGCGGTTTGGATGGAATTGGTGAAGGATTTATCAACTAACGCCTTTATCGATGCTCTAAAGCGATTTGTCGCCACTCGTGGCGTACCCAGCTGTATTTGGTCTGATAATGCGACAAACTTCGTAGGGGCAAAAAACGAATTAAGGGATTTGAAGCGCTTACTTTTAAGCGAGGAGCATCGCAGTGAAATTCACAACTACTGCCTAAATAATGGATTCGATTGGAGATTCATCCCGCCTCGTTCACCGCACTTCGGCGGCTTGTGGGAAGCAGCCGTAAAAACAGCTAAGCAACACTTCTACCGTTCAGTTGGTTCTTCAGTTCTTGGCTTTGACGAATTACGTACTCTAGTGTGTCAAATTGCTGCTGTGATTAATTCTCGTCCTCTTGTACCACTTTCAGAAAATCCTGATGACTTAGACGTATTGACGCCCGGTCATTTTTTGATTGGCGGTCCACCAACAGCTCTACCTGAACCTGATCTGACACATTTTAGCTTTAATCGACTGGATCGATGGCAACGAGCAACTTTCATACAACAAATGTTCTGGAAACGGTGGAGTCAAGAATATCTCACTCTTCTCCAGCAACGAGCAAAGTGGCGTACCCCCCACCCTAGCATACACGCTAACGACATCGTATGCATGAAGGACGAAAACACTCCGCCTCTGAAATGGCCTCTTGCACGCGTTCTTGATACTGTCCCCGGGCCTGATGGTGTTTCACGTGTGGCAATACTACGCACGTCCACGGGAACAACGCGTCGAGCTGTAAACAAATTGTGCGTCCTCCCAGTCAATGATACTGTTGAAAGCCCTGGCTATTCAACGGGGGGAGGATGTTCGGATTACTACCTAAAAACTTAAATTAATTTCCCACTCAAGTTGTCACACACAGTTCATTTTGGCTTACTGGGATGCATCACCACTCAAGTCTTCACCCACCATTTTGCTTACTGGGATGCATTCACCACCTAAGTAGTGGATCATAAATCCACACATACACTCATACACACCCGCGCATCGGCTGGCAAAGAACAAAACATTTGGTAAGCAGCGCTAGCTGAATCGCCGTTACTCATGAGGGTATAGCAAAACCT
Source organism: Ormia ochracea (assembly GCA_963402855.1). Classification (NCBI taxonomy): domain Eukaryota; kingdom Metazoa; phylum Arthropoda; class Insecta; order Diptera; family Tachinidae; genus Ormia; species Ormia ochracea. The sequence goes on along the minus strand of OY727110.1, from coordinate 6,368,927 downwards.
ATGTAAAAAAAATGATATTTTGGGAGCGACCGCAACAACAAATTACAAGGGTTGGCTGTGCGGCTGGTGTCATATCATCGATGAAACATTGAAGTTTTTCTCACTCTTCGATTCAGCTTGGCCCAGAACACATCTTCTTTTTTGTGTAACAACTAGAGTCATAATTTACAACATAATCAAAATAAAAAATTAAATACAACACAGAAAATAAAAAACCTATATTTTCCTTTATTTAAATACATTTTGTCAAAAATAATTTTGCTTATAAAAACGCTTATAAGCCTACACACATGCTATAAAAATTTACCTTCAGTTTTTCAATTGTCGGTCGCAATTGTTTACTTAAAAATGCAGTTTTGTTTAACCTGTACAGAGCTACGAAACTTAAAGCACGGAGCAATCCTATTAAATTTTAAATTCTTCTGTGCAATTATACATGTATGTATGTACTTATGCTTGGTCCGGAATGTCCAATGGAATGGAAGAATCCCTTAGTGTCCTTTTTTTAATTAACAATGCTTTAGATTGTAGCTTTTTCAAAGCCAATATAGCAAGCAAGAACGCTGTAGGCATTTTAATTTAAAATTTATTTCTTTGTTTGTGTTTTTTGTTATGATAAGCCATGTTTTCATTATTCGAACAAAACTTCGACAAATAGCACAACGCCAGCAAATCGCTTCGTTTTCAGAACATAGCGAAATGCGTTTTGCGTTTTTAGAACCGTAAGCGATTTGAAAACGCTGCGTTTTTCAGAACATGGGCGTATTAATTAAGAAACATATTAAATATTAATTAAGAATCACATTAAATAATAATTAAAAAGCAAGACATAATAATAATAAAGAAGCAAGACGTAATAATAATTACTTTCCAAAAAAAAAAAAATTAATTAAAAAAAAGGCACTATTTCGCCTTTTCGTTCGTTAAATTATAAATGAAAAAAAAAAAAAAAATTTCATTAAATACAAGTAATAATATACAAAGAAAAATGAGTTGGTGGTCAAAATTGTTAAGTAGAGTGATGATTGCTTTCAAAGAGTACGAGGTAGGTAAGGAAACCAAGCCTCAGAACCAAATAATAAAATTCGAATCCCAAGCAACTGAAAGCATTAAGACAATAATAACTAATGGTAGACTACGTAGAATTGAACTTAATAGCTCATTTCGGCAATATTTAATGCATCTCTATCACGATTAGACAGCAAAACATTTTAACTACTGAAGAGTTAATAGAGATATTAAAAAACTGAGAATTCACTACAATAGAAGCAATGACAACACAACCTAGGAAGGATTCATCCCGAAATATTCATCACCAAAGATTCCTTCAACATTTAGTAGAGATAAGTAACATTTAGCTAATATTTTATTCATTTATCTTATTAAATTTTATTCATTTTATTAAATTTTATTAAATTTTTATTATTCCATTTTATTAATAATTAATGATCAGTAATTAAGTCAAGATTTTTATGAAATATATTATAAAATCATATCTATGAAATTAAATATCCATAAAATTTGTAGGCTACAAAACACTATGTGTAAGAATACTTGAAAGTAACCAATAACTTTCATAAAAAAAAATAATAATAAAATCATTTCTTATTGGAAAATAAGGAAAAAGAAAAAAATATATATATTGAATGGTTTTTAAGTCAGGCAGAGGTTCAATGTCTTGGGTAGAATTAGACAGACAGATACAGGATATTAAGGATGAATTTAATAGAGCACTAAAGTGCATAATTAGAGAAAAATTGCTAAAAGAAGATACTTGCAATAAGCACATTGCAACTTTAGTTAAACAACAGAACGGTTAACCCAGGGACACAAAATACATGTAGAGAAAGTTTTATCAGATTTAAAAAATAAACTTGTACTAGTTTTGGGAAAATGTTCTATTAAGGATGAACCATCCGAATCCTTTTTCGAATATTTTCAATTAAAATTGGACAAAGATCCCGACACTGAAACTGATAACAATTTACATATAATATTTCGGGAAATGTCATTAACAAATATAAAAATGTCAATAAAAGGTGAGTCAGCAGAGGCCTTATCAGCAAAGCTATTGAACGTAAAACAACAAAATAGGACCTCAAACACAATAGTTAAAGAAGTAGAGGAAATTACAAATCTCCTTCAAACTTTAATTATTTCTGAGGGCTTGCCACCGGAAGTAGCAAACAAATATGCTACACAAACTGCAGTAAAATCGTTAATAAAAAATTCTACAAACGAAAAGACAAAGATAATAATGCAAGCAAGTCAGTTTTCAAACATGGATGATGCAATTGCAAATTTCATAAACGTATCTGAAGACACCGTGAGTACCACTAATGTACTTTTCACTAGAGGAAACTCCCAAGGAAATTTTCGTGGCAGTAGAGGCGATGGAAAATCGAATAATTACAGTGGAAATTATAGGTCTAATACTTCACGCGGCTCCCCGTGGGGTAGCGGGATAAGAATACCACCTCAGTACTTCCCTGCTTTTCGCAAGAGGCGACTAAATTTTTTGGGAAATGGGAAAGCTTTCATCGCTGGCGCATGTTTCGGTGTTTTACACCATTTCGCGGGTCCATACACGTGAATCGAGAGTAGCGATGGGAGTCTTGGCAAAAATAAAGGAGTAATAGTAAAAAATCATATTAATAGTGACGGTGATAACAATAAAAATGATGACGACTGGCTATGTTAATGGAAAACGAACAATGATACGAAAGCTCGTATCGCTACTTTTTTGTCCTCTTGGGTCGGTTTTTATTAATATTTTAAAGAATAATACAAAAGTGAATTGGTGGAAAAATACCAATGAAAACGATTGCTGTTCGGACGTGTTTTTGTACAAGGTTGCAGTGTGCGAACAATATCCAAGAGTTACCAGCGTGAGTACGAAGGAATTTAGAGTAATGTTGGCACGTAAAGTGCCAAAAGCTGATGGCGATGATGGCATGTCTGATGTGTCGTCCCTATCGGAGTCTGTAAGGATGCCTCCGCCGCCAATAAAAAAGAAAAGGAGTAAGACAAATATAAATGAAAGTGATGATATAAGTGATATGGTGGAGGTAGCTTTAAAGAAAGCTAAAAGAAAGGCTTCTGAATATAATTCTGAGGTGGCCTCGGAGAACATTGATAATAAGAAACGGCCAGTAATTAAAGCTGCTGCAGCTGGTGAAGTGGGCCATTGGGATGCCTGAAGAACATTACCAATAACCTAATGAATGTGGTCCTGTCCGACAATACTGATAGGAGCGTGGCAAGGCTGGTAACTCGCGCTGCCTCGAGATATGAGCTGTTGCTGATGCAACTTGTAGCTGAAAATGAGCGCTTGAAGGGGAAGCTAGAGGCCTTTGGTGGTGGGGTGAGGGCACAGCTTATTGCGCAGAAGCATGGTATGCCGTTACCTACAAAGCAGGCAGTGGTTGGCGTTCCAGCCAAAATAAATACTGCGCCGCCGGTCGAGACATGGTCGGTGGTGGTGAAAGGTTGCGACGTCGTCTAAAGGCGTTGTTGATAAAGTGGTGAAGGAGGTAGGCCCCACCTTGGGCCTACCCAAGATGATGCGGGGATTGATTGCACTGTCCTCAGTCGGACGCGTTGGGGGTTTGCATAGCTGTTCAAGGCAGTTTCGGTCGTTTATATTTGGCGAGTGTCTATTGTCCGCTTAGTGCGATGCTGGACCGTTATTTAGGGTATATGGAGACTGTCTTACTTCAGGCGAGTGGCTTCCATGCTCTCTTTGGTCTTGATGCAAATGCGTGCTCTCGTATGTGGTTCAGTAAAATGCCTAGGAATGCCCTTGGACAACGGAATTATATGCGAGGGGAAGTATTATGTGAGTGGCTGTTAGCAAGGGGTGTTACCCCCCTTAATGAGGTGAGTGATTTATATACTTTTGATGGTCCGGGTGGGTTAAGCGATATTGATGTTACGGTTGTAAATTCTAGAGCTTTATCATTGCATGACTTTAGGTGTAGGGTATTTGCTAATGCAGGGGTAAGTGACCACAATCCCATTGAGATTAGGGTCTCTTATCACAGTCGTGTTGAAGGCACTTTGCCTTGCCGCAAGTGGCGGCTTCGCGATTCTGCCTGGGATAGCTATGCTGGGGTTTTCGGTAGGCTTGCTATGGACTTGCCTTTGAATGAGTTTCATGAACTTATGATTGATGATCAGATCGATCAGATTGATAGGTGGATGTGCACTGTCAATGACGCGATACTTGGTCGTTGTCGTGGGACGAGGCCGAGCCGTTCAAATGGTGGACTGCTGAGCTAGATATGATGCGGAGAAGTGTCAGGCGACTCAGGAGATGTTTCCAGAGGGCCAGGCGCAACAATGCTGAACATCTAGCCGGACGTAGGGCTGAATATCCGATAGGTTTGAGGACATATAAGAGACGCGTAAAGACTGTGAAGGAGGACGATTGGAGGTCGTCTGTACAGTATAATCGAGATGATCCGTGGGGTTCGGTTTACCGGGTATGTAAGAGTGGCGATAGAAGGCTGTAGGTGGATTCCTTGCAGTTTGAAGGTACTGAGCTTACTTCCTGGGGAGACTGCATGAATGCCTTGTTGGGCGCGTTCTTTCCCGAGAAGGAGAGTGTCGATCGCCCTCCTCTCATTGGGGAGGAGATTTGCCCTCCGATTCTTGAAGAGACAGAAATTGCTGATAGTATCTACCGGCTTAAGAGCAGGAAGTCGCCGGGTATGGATGGTACGACTGGGGAGATGTGTAAAAGGAACTGGAAGGCTATACCTGAGTACTTGATGGCGGTTTACCAGAAGTGTCTGAGTGGGGGCCATTTCCCTGTAGCTTGGAAGAAAGCTCGCGTTGTGGTTCTCCTGAAGTCACCTGATAAAGTGAGGAGTAATCCGCGCTCTTATCGGGGCATCAGTCTCCTCCCAGTGCTTGGAAAAGTTCTGGAGTCATTCCTTCAGACGTGTCACCAGTTGAGGACACATGGCTACAAATCAAGCGTTGTATTAGTGACTCTTCTTGTAAGTATGTTTTGGGTCTATTTGTTGACTTCAAGGGTGCATTTGACTACCTCTCGTGGGGTGCGGTTCTGGACAGACTACATACTGTAGAGAGTTAGCCTTACGGGAGAGTTAGTGACAGAAGGGCTTGTATTATAGGTGCCAGTGATACTGTTTATTGAGATGTGGTCAGGAGTTGCCCGCAGGTGTCTATATGTGGTCCCTACATTTGGAATCTTATGATGGATACCCTCCTTCGGGAACTGGCCATGTCGTACAAATTGTGCGCATATGCGGATGACCTGCTTATTCTGATTGAAGGTCAGCCTCGTGTTGAGCTGGAGAGAAGAGAAGAGCAGGTCATGCATGCTGTGAGTCAGTGGGGCGAAAGTGTAGCTGTCAGTGTAGCAGCTGATAAAAACGTTATGATGCTGCTGAAAGGTAGGTTATCGCGGAGTCGACACCGCTTTTTCGATCAGGCGACTTTAGTCTTAAGTACGTGACGAATGGCAAATACTTGGGAATAATGGTGGCAGAGAGGATGAACTTTTTACTTCACCCTGCTTATATCAAGGAAAAGTACTGTTAGGTAAGTGCCGTTGTAGGTAATATTAGGCGAATTCTTAGGACTGACTGGGGCCTCAGTAGGCGTGCTACTCGTGTCATATATGGTGATCTATTTGTCGCCTGTGCGGCTTATGGTGCACCTGTCTGGTATGAGGTGGTTACGTCTATTGCTGGCCGCAGCAAGATGTTATCTTATCAGAGGGTGGCTATGCTTGCCTGTAGTATTATTATTATTATCATAATTTATAAATTATTTAATAAATTAATATTTATATATATATAAATAATTTAATTATTTTAAATAATCAATAAAATTTTAATTATATTATATATTTAATTAATAAATGTTTAATATATATATATATATATGTTCAATTAATTGTTATAAGCTTTTTTTTATATAGATATATAACAAAATAATAATTAATAAGATATCTATTTATTAATATAAATTTATTAATTTACTTATTAAATATTTAATGGGGACAATTTTTGATCAAATTTTTAACATAAGTGCCAATAATATTATTAAAATTATTTATTTTTTAATCAAATATAATTAATTTAAATAATTTTTATTTGCATATATATATATATATATTTGTCGTACGGTCTCAACTGATGCTCTTCAGGTCTCACTGAGTGTTCCTCCTCTTGATCTGGAGGTGATTAGGTGGGCTATTAAGTTTAAGTGTAAACGGGGGTTGCCGCTTCTAAATAGCGACTGGTTTACTGCTGCGAAGCTGGTGGGTAGGGACATAGGTGCGTGTTTGAAGGAACGGGTTGACTCAATTTGGAGACATAGGTGGCAGAACAGTGACAAGGGAAGGGTCACATATGAATTTATACGTGATCCCACCTTTGCTCGTGATCGTCCTGGATTTAGTTTTGGGTTGGGTTTGGGATTTTCGCTAACGGGGCATGGCTCTCTGAATGTATTTTTGTATCAGAGGGACTTGTCTGTTTCTGCTGAATGTCGGTATGGTACGGGTATTGAGGACTGGCGTAATGTATTGACAAAATGTCCTATTTACGATGATATCAGAGATCTGCCGCGGATGGGTGTCTGTATTTCTGGTTAAAGCGTAGATGTATCGGGCGTATTACTTGATCCGCTATGTTTCCCCGGTCTGGCTGAGTTTGCAACTGTAGCCTTTAGTCGCAGATTGCGACAGAGGTGAGTGTTGTCCCGCAGCTTTCATTTTGAGCGATTGCAAAGCTGGCGTACGTGAATTCGCCCTTAGTGTCCGAATTCCTTTTTGTGGGTATTCATGAAGTAGATTTGTTGTTTTGTGGTGATTTTTGTAGTTTTGGTGTTTGGAGTTTGTTCTATGACCATGCACCGGCTTTCATCTACATAGTGGGGACTATGGATGTTGTTAGCTATAGTAGGGTATGTAGTCACGTGCTGGAAGAGCCAAGCTATGTTTTTACTGATGATGATTTCATGATGATTAGGGCTGTAGGGGGTTTGGTAGTACCCGGCTATTTGGAGCCAACTACAAGTAGTTTCGACTGCGAATCCACGGGTGTCAGGAGCCCCTGGAACCGATCCTTGGTTCCAGCCTGACAGTTGGTGGGGCCCTTCAGGAGGCTCATGGTGGCTGTAGTGCCCATATCGCGGGTATGAGGTTCCCCACAGTTTGGAGTTGCACGGCAACAGGGCATCGATTCTCATAAAGCGACAGGGGTTTTAGACATGCTCCGACCCTCAACAAGGGGGAAAATTGTGTCCAACTGCACAATTTTCGAATTCTGTTACTCACACTTGTGTGAGCGAGCCGGTAGACGCATTTTGTATCTACCCAGTGTTAAGACCACCGTGGAGTTATGCCATATTTGGCAGGCACCCGCCTTACCCTGTAACACATCTGTCTTGGATCAGACCTTGATCTTGGATTACTTACAAGGTAATTACTCCGTCCCTGATAAAAAAAATACGTGTATTAAATGCGGGGCAAAAGGGCACAAAATGAAGGACTGTAAAGCAGCTCGCAAATGTATTCTGCGCACGGACGTAAAACGCGACCGAACTGATCACCTGGTAGCCTCAAGGAGATGCCCGATAATTACAAAATGTTGAGAGTGCCCCAAGCAAATATGCATAGAAGTCGTGTGGCAGACGATTTGCTGGAGCAAATAGCCACAGAAAAGAAAGCAGATGTAGTCATTATCAGTGAACAGTATGGGCCCATACGTCGCGGGTCTTGGCTTCAGCATAAGACAGGTACCGCTGCAATATGGTTACCCAGTGGAAGTAACTTCGTGGCGAAGCAATGCGGAGTCTGTTACCACTACACATATGTTCGAACTGGACATCTTACGATTATGAGCTGTTACCTCACTCCCAGTGACAGCATAGAGCAGTTTACTACGAAGCTGGACCTTATCGAAGACAAAATACATGAAATTGGCGGACCCTTTGTAGTGGCAGGGAATTTTAATGCCAAGACTGTAGAATGGGGCGCATGTACCACAAATACGCGAGGAAGGTGTATCCTGAACATGGCAGCTCGGTGGCACGACTCAGAAGGCCAGGTTGCTGGCATACCATGCCGGCGTCAGAAAGCGCAGCAGCTACGTTAGAAGGATAGAAGATACTAGAGGATTATACCGGAAGTGACCACCCGTATACTTCCTGCAGTATAATAGCAGCAAGAGATCGCGCTGAAATTGCAAGAACAAGGGGCACGTGGAAATGGAATGTCGCCACACTAGACACTGGTATTTTTCTGTCTGCTTTCGATGGAGTCGTAGAAGCGTATACTTCAAACGATGCATGTTCCATGACAGATAAAATGATGCAGCGCATAGTTCGCAGCTGTGACACATCTATGCCCCTTGTGAATCAACACCCAAGAAAACATCCAGTTTATTGGTGGGCACCTGCAATTGCTGAGCTCCGGAGGAATTGCCTCCGTAACCGGAGGATATATACCAGAGCTACTGCACTACAGGAAGCAGATGCTTTCAAGCAATCGCGAAGGGCACTAAAAGAGGCAATTATAAAAAGAAACTGAAATGAGAGGAACCTTGAACCGATCTAAATAATAACCCTTGGGGTATGGGCTACAAGATCGTTAACAGAAAGCTGGGATCAAACTCGGCTGTCCCACACTTGGACAGTGAAAATATAAATAGCATTATGACAAATTTGTTGCACGCACCCTCCACTATCTTTGAGATGGGAACCCCACTTAAGAAACACACTTACGCCCTTCACTGAAGAGGAACTAAGGACTGCAGCAAGAAGCCTCAAAACAAATAAAGCCCCCGAACCTAATGGAGTACCAACAGAATACCAAATGGCATTTAAACTTTTAGCTGAAACCCGGCCGAGATATTTGCTCGAAGTATACAATGCTTGTCTAGCTCATGGAATCAAGCGCTGGAAAATACAAAAGCTAATTAGCAAAGGAAGAGGTGACCCAGCACAACCGTCAACATACCGCCCACTATGCATGCTGGATAGTGCAGGTAAACTATTGGAAAAGCTATTGCAACGGAGGCTGGCAGATTCCATTGATGTGGCTGGAGGACTATCGGAAATGCAGCATGGATTCCGAAGAGGTAAAATTACTTTTGGAGCCATTACAGATGTGGTAACGCATTTCGAGCTCGCACAATGCTGACGCTACTACCCAAAGCGGATAATAGTTATGGCTGCCCTTAAAACTTTCACTGGTTTACGGTGGGAAAACATCGTGAAAGCACTGCGGGATAAGCTTAGCTGTCCACCTGACACTTGTTTCTGCATTCCATCTGGCCTGCAATCGTTGAATGGTTTGGGATCTTCGATCTGCGATCCTTGGAGCGTTCGTTTCCCTAAGATGCCATGCTTCTTTGCGGTCAAACGCTAGCAGCTCAACGGGTATTTCACCGCTTATCACAAGGACTGCTGCTGCTGACACCATACGGTAGGCCTCGTTCATATGACAATCTGGTTGTGGCTTTAGAGTCAAGGGATGAACTACCACAATTATCCATGTTGAAGATAAAACTAAGCGAAGAAGGTCAACGGAGAAAAATAAGCAAAAATTATGATGCAAGTGCTGACAGTAGCGCACAAATTTTTCTGGCACGACAAAACAAAAACAAACAACAACAGAACAGTTCTGGCAAAAACAACAATAACAGAAGTAGTGCAATGCCGGGATAAGTATGCGAAAAACAGCACGAAGAAAGAGCAGCACGATCAAGGAAATGGACTATTCTCAATGTCAAATGAGAGAAATTTACAACAAAATGTATGGTGTCTAGACAGCGGCGCGTCGACACATTTGTGCTGCAATCGCGACATGTTTAAATCGTTTGAGGCACATACAGAGGAGATCGTACTTGCTGGCAACAATCGTATTCTATCGAAAGGCAAGGGAGAGGTATTCATAAAAGAGTTTGGAATTACTTTGTTGGACGTTTTGTATTTTCCATGCCTACAATGCAACTTCGTGTCTGTTGGAAAGGCGGTCAGTCACGGTTACTAAATAAGGTTTAATACAAACGAAGGGATAATAAGCAAACAAAGCAAAGTTTGGTTCCGAGTAAAGAGGGTCGGTAATTTGTTCTTACACGGCGCGAACAACAACACGACACTATTTACATTCACGAGTACAGACGAAGCGATGAAACGGCATAAGAGGTATGGACATATGAATTTTGCAAGTTTACGACACTAATAAACAAACAGATGGTGGTTGGTTTGAATGTCAACGTTCCTAGCAACATTGACTGTACAACATGTTTAAAATGCAAATGTTGCTGTTTCAGCAGCTCAGAGAACAGAGCAAAGGAATTATTAGAAATTGTACACAGCGATGTGTGTGGGCCCATCAATACAACATCAAGTAGTGGTGCGAAATACCTACTAACATTAACCGACAATAAGAGCCGCTATGTGTCTGTATATTTTTTAAAAGGCAAAGATTAAGTACTTGATAAATTTGAGGAATATAGAAACAGAGTAGAACGTCAAACCGGCAAAAAGATCAAAATATTACGAAGCGACAACGGTAGAGAGTATGTAAACGGTGCTTTCGAGAAATATTTGAAAGAGAGTGGAATTGTTCGGCAATTAAACGTACCCTACACACCACAGCAAAATGGAGTGGCTGAAAGATTCAACCGAACGCTGGTAGAAATGGCAGGTTGTATGTTGGCAGACAGTGGTCTATCGCAAAATCTTTGGGCAGAAGCGGTTTACACAGCAGCGTATTTAAGGAATAAAGCGCCTACCAAAGCACTAGATGAAATTACGCCGTATGAAGTTTGGTTTAATCGTAAGCCAGTGGTTAAACATTTGCGGATGTTTGGAGCATTAGCGATAGCACTCAATAAGAAGCAGCATGGAAAATTCCAACCAAAAGGAAAAGAATACATAATGGTGGGCTATTCAGATGTTTCCAAAGCTTACCGGCTCTATGAAAAATCAACAGGAAAAGTCATAGTGAGCAGAGACGTTTATTTTATTGAAGCTGCAAAGAAAGATTTCGTCGACATTGAATTGTTCTCCGACCAAATTGAACAAAATACAACTGACACCCATGATGAAAGTGACTACGAATCAGCTGATGATTATGACGATGATAATGATGTTGATGCGACAGCCGACGAGATAAAGAAAAAAAGGGGCCCTGGACGGCCAAAAATGATTCGAAGTGGCGCTCCTGGTAGACCAAAAAAGGAATATAACACAATCAACCTAATGTGTTCTGAGAAAGTCAAGATTCCCGAGACAGTTGCCAATGCCTTGTCAAGTGAGCATTCACAAGTTTGGTGGGATGCTATGGAAAGTGAGTATAATTCTCTCTTAAATAATAATACTTGCGATCTAATTGAATTACCAGAGGGGCAAAAAGCTGTTGGCTGCAGATGGGTGTATGCGCTAAAAAGAAACAAAAGCGGAGATATTGAGCGGTTCAAGGCAAGACTATTGGCTAAAGGATGTGCGCAAATACATGGCATAAATTATGATGAGACGTTCTCGCCAGTGGTGAGGTATAAAACAATTAGAATGGTCTTTGCTTTGGCGGCGGAATATGAATTACATTTGCATCAAATGGATGTTTCAACTGCCTACCTCAACAGTGAATTGGAAGAAGATGTATATGTAACGCAGCCAAATAAATTCGTGAATCGAAATAAACCTGACCATGTTTTAAAGCTAAAGAAGGCACTTTATGGACTGAAACAATCTGGACGTCAATGGAACCGTAAGTTCAACTCTATTTTAAATGAAATTGGTTTTATTGAAAGCAGAAACGCGCCATGCTTGTACATAAAGAAAGATGGCGATAAAATAAATATAATTGATATATATGTAGATGACATGCTTATTGGTAGTTCAGACTTGAGAGATTTAAACCATATCAAACGAGAAATTTCACAACGAGTCCAAGTTGTAGACAAAGGTCCAGTAAACCATTTTTTGAGCATGGAAATAGAAAGAGACGGTGCAACTGGTTCAATTACAGTGAGTCAAAGGGCAAATATCATCCAACTTTTAAAACGACATGGTATGAAAAATTGTCGTTCAGTTGCAACACCGTTAGAACCTCATTTTCAAATTGCATGTAAAAATGAAAATTGCAAGAAAGTCAGTCAATTTGAGTATCAATCATTAATTGGATCTCTTATGTATATTGGTGTATGTACGAGACCTGATATATTTCATTCGATATCTAAATTATCCCAAAGGAATAAGGACCCAATAATAAGAATAAGAAATATTTGAATGAAACAAAGAATATGGAAATGAAATATACTAAAACAGGAAAGCCGATAGAATGCTATGTTGACGCAGACTGGGGTGGCGATGCAATTAATCGCAAGTCCTACACAGGATACACCTTCATTTTCGCAGGAGGAGCAGCATCTTGGGAAAGCCGTAAACAGCAATCAGTGGCTCTATCAACTACGGAAGCGGAGTACATGGCTCTCTCTTCAGCCGCAAAAGAAGCAACATACATCAGCAAACTAATCAACGAAATTCAGTTACATAATGAAGACATAATTGTAATCCAAAGCGATAATTCAACTGGTAAAAAATCCAGTATATCATGCACGAAGTAAGCATATAGACATAAGATATCATCACGTAAGGGACTTGTATAATAAGGGTTTACTAAAATTAAAATACTGTAAGACACAAGATATGGTAGTGGATTTTTTAACAAAAAATCTTCCTAAAATGAATCATCAGAAATGTTCAAAGTTATTAGGATTATATATGTAAGAATATTTTTATATATGCATTGAGGAAATAAATTTTAGTATTGGAATTCGAATTAAGTCAACTCTGTTTATTTGTCAATGCATACATATTTTTACAACCATGTTTGAATTTTTTTTTATTTTACTTTTGTACATACATAAGTTTTAAGGAATTTAAGTTCAGTAAGGAATTTATAACTAAATAATAAACATTAAATGTCGTTTCGTTTCAAACGGAAACTCAATTTTATTTATTTATTTACTGTATTCCGCACATTATAAAACACTTATTACAAAACGACATTCTCTGGTTTATTATAAAAATGGATAAGGTAAAATTCAAGTTTTTACAAAAATCAGCAAGTGATGGCAAATTAAATTTTTTGACCCTAACCTCAATCCCTACAACAGAAAATAAAATGTTTTGTATGCCAGACTGCTGCCAAGACGTGTCGCATCACACAGAACTGATAAAAAATGCAGCATTTAAAAAAGTCAAGAATTCAATTAAACAAAGACACCAAACACGAAGATTTTTGATTAAACTGGCTGATCTATTAAGAGAAAATTATTTAGATGAAGGAAACAATGTACAATTAAAGATTACTTTTTGGAAGAATTTAAGCCTTCTCATTCTACGGTATAGAAGCATTAAATGCTGTTTCTAATTCATTTTTAGGTATGATTATAATAAATAAATTTATTATTAAATAGACTAAATAAACATAATTCATTTTTAGAAAAGCAATTTTGTTTTTATTCTTTGGAAGTAACTCTTTACTAAAAAAACAGCATTTTCGCAGACATTTCGTTAAAATGGAAAAACTGAGGTTTGAGTTTGTTGTAAAAGCATTAGCAAATGATAACAAAAGGAATGTTATCTCTATAGAAACTGATAAAAATGAGATTTTTGTCATACCAAATGAATTTCAAAACATTTCACTGCATGAAAACCTAAAAAACTTGCCTGCTTTCTAAAAGGTAAAGTCAACGTTAACCAGAAGAGGAAATTCAAGAAAAGTATGGTTTACTTTGGATGAGGAGCGCTGAAAATGTACAAAGATGCTCACGGAAATATGCATTTTAATAATTATTTATTAGAACAGGTGGATGATACTAAAGTAGAAAAGAACCAAACTCCAGAAACCAGAATTCCAACAGAAACTTTACAACAAATTTTGGAGAAATTAAGTACAACAACAAGTGAACAGAAATCTGATAAGCAAAACAAAAAAAAATATTTCATATAAGATGGTTATTGCAATGTTTACAGGAAAAAATGCAAATGTTTTACAATGGATGGAAGTATTTGAAAGCAAATGCTTACGGTTGAAAATAGACCAAGATATAGATAAAATTGAAATACTAAGATTATTTCTGGAAGGGTCTTGTATTGACTGGTACAGTTCAATGCTTATCAAATATACAATAAATTCTGATTGGGAACAGTGGAAAAAGATTTTTTTGTGAGACATATGCAGACAAAGGATGGACTCCTGTAAGATGTGCTATCGAGTATAAATATGTCAATGGATATCTGCTTGACTATGCTTTAAAAAAGGAAAGGATGTTACTGGAGGTAAACAAATCGCTTGATAAGAAAATTTTGATAGATTTGATTGCCATTGGGCTACCAAATTTTATATGCGATAGATTAAACCGGAATAATTTAACGGAAACTAATGATCTTTCTAATGAGCTTAGAGGCTTAGAGCATCTGGTGCGAAGGACAAATGAAAAAAAAGAAAAAGGATATTCTGAAAAGAAAACGAAATATGCTGAAATTAGAAAACCATGCAAAATATGTAGAGAACAGAATAGGGGTGAACGTTACCATCCAGAATAAAACTGCTGGTTTAGGAAAAAAAATTAAGTCAAAACTGTTAACAATTCAGAGCTGGAAGTAGAACTAAATGAAAATAAGCAAAAAAACTAATTGTGCCGCCATTAATACAAGTCAAAATACTTTTAAATGGCACTTTGGAAGTACCTGCTACTTATGATTCAGGATCTAATATGTCTCTGATCAACGCAAAACTTTTGAAAATAAAAGAGATTAAATTAAATTATAAACAAACGCAGAATTCGAGGACTATTAATGGTGTGGGAAAAACTAATGGCATGGTTACATTAAAAATAAAAATATATAATATAGAAGAAGAAACAGACGTCTTTGTTGTGGATAACGTCAATTTTAAGTACGACTTTTTAATAGGGTTGGATTGCATAAAAAATTTTAAATTAATTCATCGTACAAATACAAATAGTACAGTAATTAAAGATACTGAAAAATATATACAAAATGAGAATAAACCATATGAAGTGAATTTCAACCGGCATATAATAGCGGACAATTTTGAAATAATAACAAATTTTTTAGAGGTGGATCAGCAATCCGAAATAGAAAAACTAATAAAAAAATATAAAGCTATGATTGCCAAGGATAAATATGATATCGGCACTGTGCGAGTACGAAGCTCACATTGATTTAACAGTAGATAAATATTGTTGCAAACGCCCGTACAGATGCACGATTGAGGACAGAAAAGAGATATAAAAACCAATTGGAAAAATTACTAAACAAAAGTATAATTGAACAGTCATATAGTCCATTCGCTGCTCCGGTAACCCTCGCATATAAGAGAGAAGAGATCAAGGTTATGCATTGATTTTAGAGATTTAAACAAAATTGTTATTCCTCAATCGCAGTCTTTTCCACTAATTGAAGATTTAATGGTAAAGACAAGAAATTGCAAATTCTTTTCAACTCTCGACATTAATTCAGCATTCTGGCCAATTCCTTTGAGAATACAAGACAAACCAAAAACGGCATTCGTAACTCAAGAAGGCCATTTTCAGTGGACCTGCCTGCCATTTGGTTTAAAAACGGCGCCAGCAATTTTTCAAAGAATATTGAGCAACATCATAAGAAAACACAAACTTGCGGATTATGCAGTTAATTATATAGATATCCTTTGTGATATACACTTTACCTTATTCAAGCAACTCACACTGTTTGAATAAGAATAACCCAATTTACTAATTCAATGACACACATCAAATTCTATGACACACATTAAATTCAATGACACACATTAAATTCATAACACACACATAACAAGCACATTTCAATCGCATACACAAGGAAGTACAGCGAGGTGAAATTTGAGCATCCTCACTTACTCCACTTCATTGTTAAGGTGCTTGACCGTAATTATAAAACAATAATTGTAAGTCAAATTTCTTTTAAAATTTATTAAGAAATAACATGTGTAAACGAGTAGTGAACCAGGAAATGCATAATGCAATGTGAGCAAAAACCCACATTGCACTGGGCATGCTGAACACAAGTAATGAATTTCAAATGTGTCATTTAGGTCATAGAAGAATTGTAAAATAGTATATAAGGAGACAAATTTTAATAAACAAATCAGAATCAATTTTAAACTCAAACCTTCTACTTGTGTTTAATTTGCTTCTCAAAACCTAGGGCATTTCGCGTGCCTGCCAGCCGAGCTGTTGTGTCTAGCTTTAAAATCCAAGACACCTATTGCACTTTGTCGCGTCTATATACAAAGTGTGATAGCTATAAAAATTTTCCTTTTTTTGTTCCACTCGGCAATCCTGCCACTTCACATTTAAGTAATCACAAATTCCTACTTACATTATACGGCAATCCTGCCTATCTTTCCCACCAACATTATACCTTGTTTTTTCCAAGACTTTCAAGGACCACATTCTACATTTGTCAACATTGTTGGAGGCTGTATTAAATGAAGGTTTTAGACTTAAATTTTCCAAATGTACATTTGCAACTAATTCAATAAAATATTTAGGTCATGTCATAGAAAATAATTCAATTGAACCACTGACAAACAATTTAATAGCTGTCGATAATTTTCCAGTGCCGGAGACAAAAAAAAATGTTCGTCAATTCTTAGGAAAAATAAATTATTATCAGAAATTTGTTCCACAAATTGCTATTGTCCTGGACCCTTTGCATAACTTGCTGAGGAAAAATGAAAAGTTCATCTGATCCGAAAAATGTCAGGAATCTTTCGATCAAATAAAAGCAATACTTTGTTCTGAACCAATTTAGAATTTACGATCCAGATTTACCAATAAAAATATACACAGATGCTAGCATTAAAGGAATAGGAGCTGTGCTGAAACAAGAGGACGAAGGTGGGAATTGCAAGCCAGTCGCATACTTTTCAAAGAAACTTAATAAATACCAAAAGAAGAAGAAAGCAATACATCTGGAATGTTTGGCTATAAAAGAAGCTGTAAAATATTGGCAGCAGTGGTTTATGGGGAAAGTTTACTGTTTACACGGATCAAAAACCTTTAGAAAACATGAATATAAAGCCCAGAACAGAGAGGAACTGGGAGATTTGACTTAACCTATCTCAGTACAATTTTAAGGTTAAATATAATCCAGGAAAATCTAATAAAGAAGCAGACTGTTTGAGGAGAAATCCAGTTCTAGAATCATTTGAAAATACAGAAGAGGTCTTGAAGGTTGTGAATTTAATAAATCTACAGGATATAAAAAAGGACCAACGTACAAATATATATCTGCATGATAAGAAGGAAAAATTCAAATTGAAGGACGATACATACTACAAACTTTTAAAAGAAAAGATAAAATTATTCTATCGGAAAACTTCTGCAGAACACTAATACATGATGTACACAATGCCTACCGCCATATAAGGAGAACTCAAATTTTTAAAAAAATGTCTCCTTTTTATACAACAAAAAATTTAATTTCTAACATCAAAAAAAATATTTGTGATACGTGTGAAATCTGCATAAAAAATAAATCAAGAAAGAAGTCGATGTATGGCTTGATGTCGCACTTGGGGCCAGCGACACGTCCTTTCGAAATTGTATCCATAGATACTATTGGAGGTTTTGGAGGATCCCGCTCCACAAAGAAATATTTACATCTACTTGTTGATTATTTTACACGATACGCATATATTCTTACTTCAAAAAACCAAAATGCTAAGGATTTCATAACACTGGTAAAGAAAGTATCTCAATACCACGAAATAAACACACTACTAAAAGACCAATACCCTGGACTAATTTCAGAAGAATTTAAACAATTTCTGAAAGTAAAAAGCATACATTTGATATTTACTGCAGTAATGCCCCATTTTCAAATGGCTTAAATGAAAGATTAAACCAGACACTGGTTAATAAAATAAGATGCACGCTAAATGAAAATAAAAAGAAGATAGCATGGACAAATATTGCAGAGGTGTGTAGAGAAGTGTAACGAAACGGATCATACAGTCACAGGATTTGCTCCAAAATATCAACTGGAAGGAAAAAATATAAATATTTTACCTCACGAATTAAATCCACAAATCATGGATGAAGGCTTAGAACGAGATATAAAATTGGGTATAGAGAACACGAAAACTTCCAACAAAAATAATAAACTACGATTTGATCTACATAGAACGGAAGTTAAATTAAACAAGGGAGATTTAGTTTACGTTGAGAATGGAAATCGCATGAACAGGAAAAAGCTGGACGAAATAAGAATTGAACCATATGTAATATTAAATAAAATTTCTAATTCAATATATGAGGTTAGCACCGGTCAAAAAAAAGCACAATCAAATTTTTTTCACATAACCAAGCTTATTCCAGTGGAAACTGCTAAACATTGAACAATTACGTATAATAATATAAGTAATTGTCCTTCTCAAGGGGGGAGATGTAAAGAAAATATACCTGTGGCATCACTTGTGCCTCTATTTTCTTTAATATAACTATACTCTGTCAAATATGTGTTGTCAAAAACACAGTTATACGAAGTAGAGCAGTTAAAAGTAGAGAAACAGTTATACGGGATAGAAGCATTAAATGCTGTTTCTAATTCATTTTTAGGTATGATTATAATAAATAAATGTATTATTAAATAGACTAAATAAAGCTAATTCATTTTTAGAAAAGCAATTTTATTTTTATTCTTTGGAAATAACTCTTTACTACAGATATATTAACAAAAATTTCTACAAAAAAAGAAGATTTAATGGGTGTCAAGGATTTAAAGAATTTATCCGCAAAATTTGTTTTAGGAAGCTTTTCAAATAAAAGTTTAAAAGTTAATCAATGGGTAAAAAATTTTGAAAATGAATGTTCTCGCCTGGAAATTATCAAAGATGAAGAGAAGATTGAAGTTATGAGATTTTTCTTGGAAACATCTTGTTTAGAATGGTATAGCTCCATGCTCTCATTAGATTCAGAATGGAACAAATGGAAAAGAAATTTTAGTCAAACTTATGAAGACAAAGGATGGGAATCGATAAGATACGCTATATTTCATATTATTTAATATTTATTTAAATATGTAAATGGAGCACTGTTAGATTACGCTCTTAAAAAGGAGATTATGTTACTAGAAATGAATAGATCAATAGACAATAACACATTAATTGATTTAATCACAGCAGGATAGCCTTATCGTGTGACAAATGGTATCAACAGAGAGGACTTAAATCATACAAAAGACTTATTTTATGAATTGAGAAGTCTGGAACATTTAATGAAAATAAACCCTCCCGAAAAAAAGAGAAGTATGAATATTATTTTAAATGAAAGGTTTCAAGAAACAACGCCATGTAAAATATATAAGAAACTAGGAAAAAAATATCGCTACCATTCTGAACAATCATGCTGGTTCACGGTTAAAGAGAAACCTCCAGCAGAGAAGGCAAATGAAATAAAATATGTCCATAATTCTGACATAGAGGCAGGGTTGAATGATATGCATCAAAAAAACTGGTAATCTCACCATCAATAAAAGTTAAATTACTGTTACAAAACTTATTAGAGACCTTTTGGATATATGATTCTGACTCTAATGTTTCTTTCATAAACTCAAAACTATTAAAAATAGATTATACAAAACATAATAAACAGTGCGAAAAATTAAGAACAATTAATGTTGAGAAAACACCAATGGTATGATTCGAATAAAAATAAAAATGTTCCGAATAGAAAAGCAAGTAGATTTTTTTGTGATAGATGATGAAAACTTTAAATATGATATTTTAATTGGGCTGGATATGATAAAAATCTTCAAATTAAATCAAGATGGAAACTTGAAAATAACACAACGATATATCACACATAAAACTTAAAAAATATTGATGATTTTAAAGGGGTAATGGCTTCTTATAAAAATAAGTGCAGTACAAATGAAAATGTAAGTAAAAAGCCAGAAAAATATACAATAAATTTTAATGAACACTCAGAAGTACAAAATTTTGAGATTTGTATAAACCATTTGCAAATGGAACAACCATCAAAAATAAATACACTCATTGAAAACTATAAATCAATTCAGTAAGAGACTACGAAGCTCACATTGACTTAAAAATAGATAAATATTATAAAAAAAACGCCATATAGATGTTTTATAGCGGACAGAAAAGAAATTGAGGATCAAATATCAAAATTCCTAAGCAATAATATGATCGAAGTGTCGTATGGTCCATTTGCAGCTCCAGTAACTTTAGCTTACAAAAAAGAGGAAAAGAAAAAATGCAGACTTTGTATTGATTTTAGGGAGTTAAATAAAATTGTTAACAGGTTTTGTAACTCAAGAAGGTCATTATCAATGGTTATGCCACCCATTCGAATTAAAAACATCACCTGTAATATTTCAAAGAATGTTGAGTAATATAATAAGAAAATATGAACTGTCAAATTCCACAGTAAACTACATAGATGATATTTTAATATTTTCGAAAAGTTTTGAAGAGCATATAGAACATTTAGAGAAATTATTAAAAGTAATAAAGAAAGAAGGTTTCGGATTGAAATTATCAAAATGCAAGTTGGCATCGGACTCTGTAAAATACTTAGGGCATGTAATAAAAAATAACTCGATAAGCCCTTTGAAAGATAAGCCAATTGCAATAAAAGAGTTTCCAGTTCAAAAAACGTAGAAAAATATTCGACAGTTTTTAGGAAAAATAAATTTTTGTAACAAATACATCCTTAAAAGATCAATCATGTTAGATCTGCTGCACATTCTCTTGAGAAAAAGAAACAAATTCATTTGGTCGAAAGAATGCAATGAGTCCTTCGAGAGTGTAAAAAAGTTACTTTGCTCTAAACCTATTTTGGAAATATTTTCTAAAGACCTACCAATAATTATCTATACAGATGCAAGTATAAAAGGTGTAGCAGCAATTTTAAAACAAAGACAAGAAGATGGTTAGCAAAGACCAGTAGCATATTTTTCAAAAAAATGGAGTCACAGTCAACAAAAAAAAGGCTATTTATTTAGAATGTCTGGCAATGAAAGAGGCCATAAAATATTGGCAGTATAGACTTATGGGTACTGTAATTTGCGATCACAAACCACTTGAAAAGTTACCACGTCGCTGGAAACACGAGTACCTGATCGGACCCCAAAAAGGACGAAATGGCAATTCTCTCAGCGCGTTGATGCTATTGGCGACCTCGTGGTAGTTAGCCAAGGCAATCTGCCTCCTAATCAGTGGAAGCTGGGCCGCATTCAGCAGGTCTTCCCGAGCAGGGACAATAAGGTTAGGAGCGCGGATGTCCGTACTAGTAACGGCCCACGGGTGCCTCCGTAGGTTAGTGAATAATGCTCAGCTTAATGAACCGGACATCACGGGTTCGATTCCTGCCTAGACCCTGAGTGTTTTCCTGCTAACAAGCCAAAAGCTTTGCAGGTAGAGTTGGATAAAAAAAATAAATAAAATTAAGGGGTACATTGCTGAACTCATTCTACCACTCCCCCTCCCACCTCATGACAATTTAATAAACGGTCTTATATTCTTCTTACAGCCGCGATGTCTCAAATTCGAAAAGGCGCGTCCACCCGACATTCCCTGGGTACCTGTGGCTGCCACGTATGCCAGCAAATTCATCCGCTACGCAAGTGTCCCCGGTTCCAGAACTACACAGTGAACCAGAGAGTGACGGCAGTTCGGAAGAATCACTACTGCGAAAACTGCTTGGCCCATTCCCATCCAACCACGAGTTGCTTGAACCAAAAGAGGTGCCACTTGTGCGGCAACCACGCCAGCCGCCACTCCACGCACCGTGGCGCCGACGTTCACTACGATTACTGAAGGATTGACCTTCCGCTCAGTTACCATCCCCACGACAATAGTTCGAATTCACCTGCAGGATGAGTGGAGGAGGATCGGAGCCTTAATAGCTTCAGGAAGGAGGTGGAGCATGGTTCCAGCAAAGCTGGTTGGGCGGTATCAAATCTCCACCGATGACGTCCGTGGACAGCGGTTCTGTAGCCTAGAATTGCGGTCCACGCAAGAAGCGACCATCAAAATCGCGGCCATCGCTCGCGTCTCGGGCTGGCTCCCGGCTTTACAGGCACCCTCCCGTATGAGCCGACGAATGGCCCAAATTTCTGAACAGCTCTAGTTGGCCGACGAGGATTGGCACCTCAACCGCCCGATCTCCTTAGTACTCGGGGCGGAATTGTACCATCAGATCAAAAGATCGGACCTGCGGAGGTTGCCCCTCGTCACTCATCGCGTAGGACACCGTCCTAGGATGGATAGTGACCGCAACTTAGCCAAACTAACGAGCGGTTCCAGGATTCATGCCCGGTTCACTACTCGTGCTAGACTCCGTCCTCGATTGAATACCGGTCGACCACGCTAGAAATATTTATTATTTTACACTACTTTCTCATTATTACACTTAGAAATCTTCTTATATTTGAACTCAGATATTATAATACGAATTCATAACTCCCAAAGCACACACTAGAAATATTTATTGCCCCTGTTATGGCGCACAACAGGTGTAAATTTGATGTTGAATTTTTGAAATTGCGATTGTGGTTTACAACAGTTGTTTTTATGTGTTGTTAGTTCTGTCAGTAGGGGTTGTGTCGTTAAAAAAAGAATTTCTTCTCAATATAATCCACTGTAAGAAGAGAAAATTTTTTCGGAAATTATTCGTTTTAATAATTTTTAATAAAAAATTTTTCTGTTTACTATTTATTTTCAATAACTTTTATTTTAGTGAATGTTTTTTTTTATTTATTTTAAAGATTTTTTTTTATTATTTATGTGCCTCAATTTTTGATTTTAAAGATTTTTCATATTTATTTAGGTTTATTTTTTTTTTCAATTTGAAACAATTTTATTATTATTATAATTATTTTATTCTATTTTATAAAATTCCTTTTCGAATACGTACGTTTTCTTTGTATCCTCATCACTATCAAAGAACAACTCGACGCTAATGTCCATTATTTAAAATTTTTTTGTAACTTTTTATTATCTATATATATGTATATAAAAATGAATGCATGAAATGTGTTCGTAACCGATAAACTCAAAAACTACGGAACCGATTTTGACCAAATTTTATATACCTGATCTATGGGACGTGAGGAGTGCTCTTATATAACTTTTAGGTTTGTCCGACAAAAATTAAATAAATAAGCCTGTTTTTTAATTTCTATTTACGCGATAACACTATGCCGTGTTTCGCTGACAGCGTTGGGCGTACAATCGGCGTTTACTGCTAATTCGCCGTGCGGTGGCGTTTTATGTTTAATCGGCGTTTAGTGCTAATTCGCCGTGCGGTGGCGTTTTGTATTTAATCGGCGGTAAATGCTTAGTCTGCGTGTAACGGCGTTAAGCGTAACTAAAACAAAAAAAAATTCATTTGAAGTTTATTTTATTTAAATCCCACGTGTTAGTGAAAAAAATTAATTGTTATTAAGGTTATTAATTGTTATAAGGTGTTGGAGAAAGTAAACAAGCAATAGGTAAGATAACAAAATAACTGACTCCCTACACCAACACTAAGAAGCAAACAAAAAAATTAAACTAAAAAAAAAAAAAATTAAACTAAAAAAAAAAAAAAATTAATTAAAAAAAAAACAAATCGGAACCATTACTTTCATTGGTGTCTGGAACAACACCAGAGTCAATACATTTCCTAACACATATACAAAGTTTTAATAATTGTTTTCAAAAAAAAAAATTTAACTAAAAAAAAAACAAAAAAAAAAAATTTTAAAAAATTAATAAATTAATTAAACGCATTTGCAGTACAAATCTTGGTCGCCGTGCCCGGCGCACACGTCATATAAGTGTCCAGCCCTCACAGCAGTCAAGAGGATCATGCAGAAGACAACGAAAAAGCGAGGAATCGAATGTCACTTTTACGCCATCAACAACGTGCTGCGGAACAGCCTCCAGAGCAGGAGTACAAACTACCAGTCGCATTTCTTTTATGCGTCTTGCATTTAATTACATTCCGAGAATTGATTACAGTACCCATCCCAATATTAAAATGGGTAGTATGGATCAATTATGTGTTTATTGCAAAGCATTTAAATATATAAAAACATATAAATCCATTGATTGTGTTGATGATCCTGGCGAAATTGTTAATTACCCAATTGAATTCTTAAATTCGCTTAAGTTGCCAGGAACTCCACCTCACATGCTGGAGTTAAAAGTTGCTGTACCAATAATTCTATTACGCAATTTAAATCCAGGCCGGCTTTGTAATGGAACAAGATTAGTTATAAACAAATTATTGAATAACATTATAGAATCAACTAAATTAACCGGAAGTATAAAGGGGAAGTCTTATTGATTCCACATATACCAATAATGCCCGCAGATATGCCGTTTTCGTTTAAACGCATACCATTTCCAGTACGTCTGGCATTTGCTATGACGACAAATAAATCCCAAGGTCAATCGCTGCAAGTATGTGGATTGAATCTTGAAGCACCATGCTTTTCACATGGACAATTATACGTTGTTTAAAAAAACGTAGTTTATCAAGAAGCATTGCAGTAAATATCTATATCCATATCTACATATCTCATCTATCTATATCTCTATAAAAATGACATGTATGTTCGTGATCGATAAACTCAAAAACTACTGAACCGATTTTGACCAAATTTTATATACATGATCTCCGGACTGTGGGGAGTGTTCGACCGGCAGATGGCACAATATTTAGTTTCTTTACGTTTTGCCCGATAGACACTAGCACGATTACCCTATCCTCTGTTTCGCTGAAAGTGTTGAGTACTTAATCGGTGTGTAGCGGCGGTAATTAGTACTTTATTATTAAAAAAAATAAAGTTTTTGCACTTTAAAATATAAAAAAAATAAACTGTCTGCGTTATTGCAATTTGGATTTTTGAATAAAACATTTTTTTCTATTATAAGTAACTAAAAACTTTGAATTCGATTTTCTCCGAGATATAGTTCAAAATAAAAGAAAAGTTGGTGTGCCGGACCCACTAGTTACTTATAAATATATTACATATATTTATATTACTTATTTATGTTTTGTATATTAATTAAAATAACTTCTGCTTATTTTTTTAAATTTTCACTTTGCGCTAAATTTGTTGAAACGTATTAATTTTGTTTTCAACTGTTTGTTTTGTGTACCCAAATATGCATTTTTTAAGCAAAGTATACTAATATTGAAGAACAACCCTGTGACATACACAACATCTGGATGTTGTAAACCATAATCAGAAAAAGTATAAGTGTTGTGTTGTCTCCTCTACAACACAGCACTTAGGTGTTGTGAACCATAACCTAATTTCTTTCCATCATCATACTTAAACATATACTTATACTTGGACTCAGATACTCGAATAATAACTAACCTAACACCACAAAACATGCATTCATTCCCCTTTAAGTTTCTTGAATTACTTAATCTCAAAATTTTATGAAAACTCCGAATGAATGGATGTTCCGCTTGATTACTGGTCACTAGACTCCCATTACTCTTTGCTTATTTGTAATATAAAAAGGGGACCGGGGTGTTCACCTCAGAATGTATCACCCTTGCCAACATACGCATTGATCTGGTCAACGACGCTGTTTGTCTTCGCGACAACGGAATGTGCTGTTTACTTGCATGCCAGCGAAGACCAACAGAGGGGCATTCAAGCTTGAGCATTCGACAGAAACACTACACACAGTGATACAGTGTAGTGTGTGTATAGAAGAAAGTACAGAAGTATATTAAGAAAATATTAACCATTCATTTCAATTAACCACAATTGCCAATAGACATTAAATCCTTAAAGTGAGTAAAGAAAAAAAGGAAATATATATATATATACATATATCAGAAAATATATGCGATGTTTTATTTTAAGAACGATCACCGGGCACAGAGTTATCGGGAGGATAGAAAAACGCCGCAACAATTAAATAACCTGTTGAGCCAGACCCCACTGTTGCCGAGGCGCAACAATTACATTCCAAACCACCAACGATTTAGACACCTACAAGAGGCTGTAAAAGTGGATATACTGAAAGCTCTGCAGTGTGACCTCCTCACATTGGGACGATTTCAGCATATATTGGCCGAACTTTTTCCAACTGTAAAATTCAGACATGCAGAAAAACTAGTTACAGAGAAACTAGTTATCGATATATCAGACACAAACGAACAACAATAAATTATTGTGGCAGAACATAATCAGGCGCAGCGAGCAGCTGAGGAAAACGTAAAACATATACTGGAGAACTATTTTGTTCCAAAAATTTAAAGGAAGGTTAAGCAACATGCAGCAAACTGTCATGTGTGCACTCTAGCGAAAGATGCACTCACCTTATTGCCCACATACCCAAAGCTCTTTCAAACCTCTTTCTGTCTGGTATCGACAAATTTTCAAAGTTTTTTCAGAACTATAGTGGATGTAAAACCACTGCTACTACAGTTACTCAACATGTTCACTGATATAAAAAAAATTTATTGTGACAATGAAAAGTCACTAAACAAGCTCACCATAAAGACAATGCTGAAAAATCGTTTCGACGCAAACATTGCAAATGCTCCACCCCTACACAGTACGTCATACGGCCAGGTAGAGCTATTCCATAACACTCTGTTTGAAATATCGCGATGCCTTAACCTTGACAAGAATCTGGAAGATATCAAGGAAATATTCTTTTGGCTACTATTGAATACAGCAAATATCTCCATACGTTGACTGCGTTGAACCGCTTACCGTATTTCATTCGACAAAGGAATATGAATAAATACTATCGCATTTAGAAACACCGCAGGATAAAGAACACACAAAAAGAATAGACGGGATAGGGAATTTTCAGTGCAAGAGAAGGCCCTCGTCAAATTTAACAAAAGACTGGGCCATAAATTTACACCTCTTTGTACGGAAGAAGAAGTAGAACAAGATCTAGGCACATCAGTTCTTATAAGAGATGGGAGGTCACAACCTAAAGAAGATATCATTTGCGTTTTTAGGATCGGCTTAGAATTAGTCCTGGTCATGTTAGTATCGGCAACAATCGGACGTTTAATAGACTACTCAAGTGCTAGCTACATTCCGGTAACCTGCGATGACCTCGTAATTTAGGAAAGTTTTTGAAACATCTGACACTTTAAAAACTTAACTCTATACGGATTGGTAAGGAAAGAAACTTCTATTAATTATATAACTGAAGAATATAATATTCCAGGTGATTTGGCTAAGTGAAGTGTTAACTCTGTATTGAACGATCTGTTGGCCATTATATAAAAAATACATTCAAGTCTCTCCGTTATTTGCCTTGGAATCGTTAAGTCCTTACTGAACTCAAATGTCAAACACCGTGTGAATTTTGTAAAGGCTACAAGGGTTAAAGTAATTTAACAACAATAAATTAAAAAAAAAAAAAAAGGCATTGCACTTTTTTCTAATTTGTGTTCTTTTCTCGTTATATAAAAAATTGCACTTTCACAGGGCGGGCAATGCATTTTAAAAAGGCACCTTTTCACAGGGCAACATTTTTAATGTAGAAAAGAAAACGCCATAACTATAACAATTTTTCTTACATCTAGAACTAACTGTAGAGTCACC
Source organism: Ormia ochracea (assembly GCA_963402855.1). NCBI lineage: Eukaryota > Metazoa > Arthropoda > Insecta > Diptera > Tachinidae > Ormia > Ormia ochracea. Next base: position 6,341,270 of record OY727110.1, on the reverse strand, counting down.
TAAAAATAACCTGCATAATACTTAAGTAGGTTATTATTATTAATAACTTGCTGACACATGTAGGGTTGCTCACCTCAACGACGTTGTCTGTCTTGGCGGCATCGAACTATGCATTTTTGTTTACCATCGTAGCCCCGAAGACAGACAGCGTTCAGTTAATTTTTAGCTTTAGTGAGAAGAGCATTGTTCACTCCGTTTTGGCATTGGGTGTAAACAAGTCTAATATTTTCCTAAAGAACAAGTAATCAGTTAAATAATAAATAAAAATTGTGTGGCTTCTTCTTTAGAAAGTGTGATTTAGTTAATATTAAAAATTGTTGCAAATCCATTATTTAACAAAGATAAAAACAACAACCGACAAGGATAATACGTGGAGACATACACACGGACATACTAATTTGTATGTTTCTTTCTACCTGCCGCGTTCTTACCAGAAAAAAGAGAAACTACGAATTTCATATCCAGGCTACGCCGCAGAACCACTGTCAATTATGCGAAATAGTATGCATATCATATTGATTGCATATCCAATGGCACGATTTTTAAAAAAAGGTTAACCAATCAATGCATACGATCTTTGTAACACCACTTCTTTAGAAAACCTTTACGATCAAACAACAACTACACCGATTTTATGTTACCCCAATTTAGCGATGGTAGCTAAGCAGCGATCCACAGATAGCGTTCTTTATTTTCGTGTTGGGTGTGACGGAATAGTCATACAGGGCATACTCCACTGTTAATCACATTTTCAACACCGATCCGTGAGTTGATACCGACATATCTTTTATGCACCGGGCATTACGTTATTATTACTATTGATAAGTTATTGGAAAGCATGAATACATAAATATATACAACTCTGTTAACAATGCACAATGTCTTATTTTTGGCTTCACATTCTATTTCAAACTTTTACATTACTACTCTTTAATAAACTATTGAACTGAACAGACGTCTTGTTTCTCTGCGGATAATTTAGATTTGTATGTGGAAGTAAGCAAGATGGCGCTCCAATATTTTAGAAATAGTACGAACAAGTACTTTTGCTAATTTAAATCGCAGCTCTGCTTATTACCTTTTTACTCTAACGATGTAAACAACAATGCTTCTTGTCTTTTACAAACTTACGAATTCACATTTGTTTTAATTTCTTCCCGCTAACTTTTTAACTTTACAACAGGTTATGGGCCCAGGAACACGCGAATATTTGTCCAAATTAATTAATAAACAGCGAGGAGTGAACTGTGCCTCGTTTAAAATAAAACTCTTTGATTTGTTTTCGTGATTATGTATGACAACTATGCTAAAACTAGTTGTAATTTTGCAGAGTAGTCGTCAGTTCGTTTTATGATTTACAACTAAACAAAACAATTAGTAGTTAGTTTTCAGTTTTTTGTTGCAAAATTTTTGGCTATTATGGATTACAAACAACGTAATCCATAAATTTCTCACAATGTTGTGAAAACTGCCAAATTTTTACAACATCATTTCCAGTTGTATTGTGGTTGTCTTGCCGCCGAATTTGCATCGAAATGGAGAAAAAATTGTAAGTTTAATATTTATGAAATATGGAAACAAAAATTAATGCATAAAAAACGCAATGCGCAGCATAGTTTTAGTGTAGGAGGAATCGCATTGCCTCGAATAGTTGGTCGCATACTGTTTTTTATTTCATTTAACAAATAGCAAAATGCATCTTTATTCAGGCGAAAATAGCTGATGAATCTGAATAATTAAGTTCATTTTTTTGTAATAAATGTTTTATTATGTTCAAAAAACATTTCTTACTTTGAGTCTGGTAGATCTAAATGATTTGAGGAATCGGGCAAGCGTGCAACATCGATACTGTATTCTTCTTCACCTCCATTGTTATAAAATAGATCGACATTTATATCAAATTTGTATTATACTTATGTACACTTTATTTATGTTTGTTTATATTTTTTAACCGTCAAGTCGCCAATGAGTGACAAATTGGCTGCCAAATTTCCATTTAGAAATATAAGGATTATGTTGAGGACTATACTAGTTTCGGTTGTAAAACATAATTGCAAAATGAAGTTTAGCTGTGTTGTCTTGAAGTAGACTAGACTAAACAGGTTGTCAATTCATAATTAGGGGCTTAATTCCTCATCGGCTAGTAAAAAATGGCGTCGTCTTCGCATATATTCCCTTTTGAAAGATTACGTGTTCTTGAAAACTTTGACGTTTGGAAGCCAAATCTTATCTTGTGATAAAGCAGTGCTTGAAGCCAGTTGAACCCAAAAGGCTCTTCCAACAGATGCTTCAGAAAAACAATTGGAAGTGGATCTACACGCTCTGGCGCAAGTAACTGTAATGATAGAACCGAGTATATATGCGTATATAGCAACCGCATAGTGCTTGGAATGCTTTTTTAGCTGCTTATGAAGGCAAGGCCTGACGCGCAAAGTTGGATTATTATAAGAAATTGTGCAGATAAAGTTATCTGACTGTGACTCCATGCCTGATTATGTAATTCGGATGGCGATGACGTCACTGAATGCAGGATTAAACATCGAAGATGAGCTGACGGCATTGTAAATGCTGGCTGGATTGTCAGATGAATTTCGAGCGTTAGTGTCAGCAGTTGAAAATTTAGCTACTGATTTTACAGTCGATGCTGTGCTAAATTTGATGTTAACAGTGCTGGCAATGCCCTATATTCAAATAGGAATTTTAAAAACAACAATAAGAAACTTCGCTGCCATTCCTGTAAACAAATCGGCCATTTCAGTAAATTTTTCACCAATAAAAGGAAGAATGACCGTGCAAAAGAAAGAAGTAAGAAAAAGTATGAGTATGAGCATTGTATGAGTTAACATAAAGTTTTACATATTTATAACTGTCATCTCTCACTCTCTTTCTCTTTTTGCTTGATCGATCATCTCTGGTAGCTTAGGCATAAGTAGGATAAGTTATCATTTGGAATTCTAAGTAATACCGTCGAATTGTACACGTCTTCAACGAAGACACGACTTACCGAAATATTAAAATTGTGAAACATGTATTATAAAGTGAAGAATATTGTGAAGTATTGAAACAAAATAATAAAGATTATTAATAAAATCAAACACGCATAATTAAACTTCATTTATAAAGGGAAACGAACTTAATTGGCGCCCGAGCATAAATAAAACAAAAAAAAGCTTTAAGAACAAAAAATATTATAATAAGTGAATGTACATACATATAAAACGTTTGAAGTGAAAAATTATTTTTTTCTTTCTAAAAAAGGTGCAAAAAGTAATAGCGAAATGCATATTAATTACACCAAAAAAACATATCATTTTTTAATGAAATACCACATGTTACATAACCTAAAATGAAACAAATAAATGTGGCTAACTTTTTCCCTCGAAAGAAACTGTAAAACGAACAATTCCAAAAAACAATAACAACATAGCATCAGCCAAAAGTGAATCAAAGAAGGGGAAATGCAAAAGATTAACATTCAACGTTCGCTGCAGGTGCTTAACAACAAGAAAAAGAATAATTCAATAACAACAACAAGAAGCATTAACCGAAGTAAATCACAAAACAAATAAAACAACAACAACATTCAGTTCTATGAGTGAAGGTGATGAGAAGAATTTACAACAAAATTAGCGGACAAGGGAACAATTACAACTATCCATTAGCTGACACAGTGAGTGACAATTTGAAAGCTTTCATCCAAACACAAAGGAGGAAGGAGAGTAAACTTCAATATACATACATTCATGCAAAAAATATCAATACCCAACATACAATTCATATAAACTAATGGCGTTTTCTTTTCTACATTAAAAATGTCGCCCTGTGAAAAGGTGCCTTTTTAAAATGTTTTGCCCGCCCTGTGAAAGTGCAATTTTTTATATAACGAGAAAAGAGCACAAAATAGAAAAAAGTGCATTGCCTGTTAAGCTGATAAACAAACATTTTCTGTATATTTTATGAAATGTGTATAGAAAAATGATCAGTTGCCAGATTGCTAATTCATCTGCTTGAGAAAACAAATATTTTTTTTTTTAATATCTCATACAAATAAACAGCCGCATAGTGTTCTTTTGTTTGTTTTATATGATACAAAATATAAAAATAATTATTAAAATCTAATTTTTTGACTCTTTCACCTCAAAAGACTTTTTTTGAACATTTTCTGGTAACGCTGTGCAAGAATAAAGACCATGTGTTTTGCAAGGCAATTTCTGCCCAGTTGATTTGTTCAGGGCAAAAGTGCAATGCCTTTTGCACTGCGAAAGGGCAACATTTTTTAGAAAAGAGCACGCAACCTTTTCGCAGGGCAACGCATTTTCGAGAAAAGAACACAAAATTGCCCTCCCTGCGGGTAGTGTTGCCTTTTTTTGTAGAAAAGAAAACGCCATAAGTAAACTGCAAGAGAAAAAAAGAAAAAACCAAAAAACTGTTTTCTTTTCTATCCCTTATTAATAATACTAATAGATTACACACATACATTTTCAACATACATACATTCATGCCACGAATGACTTATACCGATTACGTCTTGCGCAGGTCCGTTAGTTTTTTTTGAAAATCATCTGTTTTGTGTGACGTCATCAATGGGCAAAAAATATTGCTTTGTATGAATTTTGTAAGTGTTCTTTGAATTACATTTAAAAAAAGACAGAAAAAGACAAGCCATTTAAAGAAAATGCGATGTGCTGTACAACACTTTCTTTGAAAATGATAAAATTGTATTTAACTCTTTTGTTAATTTCAATTCTCTCTAGTTTCATGTCTTATCATGTCTTATTTGTATTTTGAAACTAAAGTAATAACGAAATTTAATATTTTTTGAAATAGTCTTTTAAATCTGCCAGTGCAAAAATCCAATTTTGTTAATGGAATCTAAACTTCGTCTCTTAAAGTCTAAAAAATTAATATTAATATTTGCGTTTGCAATATAACCTGACGTAAAAATTTGATATTCTTCTTATGACCACTGGCTGAAGCTTTTCAAATTTAACTGAAACATTTTGCATAATACAAGGTTTGTATAAAGCAATCCCATCCGATAAATTTTAATAGTTCGCGTGTGTATAAATCACAAATAATACTATAAACTTGAAAATAGTGTCGGAAGAATTGTAATTTTATTTTTTAAGGGGGTTTTTACCTCCACGAAGTTTTCTAAACAATTCAAAAATTATTTTCAATACAAAGTTTGTAAAAAAATATATGAATATTAAAAAATATCGTCTCTCAAAAAACAATACAAATTAATTGATTTTATAACTTTGCAACTCTCTGAAAATTTCAGAGTAAGACAAGACTTTTTAAATGCCTGAAAGTAATATACAAATACCAATTCAAAAATGTAAAAATTTACGTTTCACTAATATTTGTTCTAAAATTTGTTTCGCCAATAAAATGTTTAAAACCATAAATAAATTTTCATATGTATACATTTTCAGTATATTTTTTGTTTAATAAAAACTATTCAAAAGAAATATCACAGACTACACATACATATGTATATCACATATTTAATTTTATAAATTTAAGTTTTTTTCTAATTATTTACTTTAAAAGAAGGATTAAAATCCACAAAAACTTTATAGTTGGAAGATGTTTGTAACTTTATAATAAACATGAAGAAAATAAAAATAAAATATTATAACAAATACAAATTATGTAAAGAATTGGATTCCAATGGGCTTTCGACAGGTCTCGAATGTTTTTTAAAATAAGAAAACTAAACCACGTGATAACTTTCTATCTCGAAAAATAAAATTCGCAAAAATAATAAAATAAATTAAAACCTATTTCCGTTTTGCTTTTATATGTAATTAAAAGTAACATTTGTTCAGTAAGGCTTGGATTCTGAAGGTGATAGCTTTAAGAACGGACGGACATGGCTATATTGTTTTCCCTGTTGAATGCCGTTTATGCTGGTGCCTATCTTGATTCCTTCTCCATGTTTCATACGAAAAAGTCAATACACACTGGCAGGTGAGTTGGTCGGCATAACTAAAGCAAATGTTTTTGCTTCTTGGCGTTTAATAATTGCATTTTAAATGCTTTGAAAACACGATAAATTGCTTCTGAAACAAATTTTTATTTTATTTCACCAAAATAAACTTGAAAAAAGGTTATATTTCCAATAAATGCTGATATTTACAAATATAAACGACAAAATCCAAACTAATCTCATAGCAGAATAACAAATGTGAACATTGATGACGTAGATGCGCAGTAGACAATTGTTTTGACACGAGTGCGCAACCGGTATAAGTCATTCGTGCATTCATGCAAAAAATATCAATACCCAACATACAATTCATATAAACTAAGTAAACTGCAAGAGAAAAAAAGAAAAAACCAAAAAACTGTTTTCCTTTTCTATCCCTTATTAATAATACTAATAACTTATATAGTTACATTTTCAAAACACATCCATACATCAAAAATATTAATACCCAACAAACAATTCATATACTATTTTATTTATTACGTTTAATATATACTATTTTATTTATATGTTAACTAAATTGAATTACTGATCATCTTACCATCAATATTTAATAACTTCTTTTATATGTACCTATATAAAGGAATACCAATAAAATTATATAGTCTTTAGATTTTCCGTTTCATTTATTACGTTAAGATATTCTTTTGGCTTGAAGTCATAATATCAAATTTTGTTTTCCTTTCTCATTGCTGGTCGTTCATTTATAAGAGTTAGATCTTGAAAATTCAGAGAGAGAGGACAGTTTATGAGTTTAGAGGAGGTTACTAGAAATTTTAGAAGATTGTGTATAGAGGAAGGATCAGAACAAGCAATGGATGCAAATACATTGACCATAGTGGTCAGTTCAGCTATTAGAGCTGCCACAGAGTCTACAAGACGAGAATTTCAAGAGTTAATTAAGGAACTAACAGAAAGATTACTGAAATTAGAGGTACCTCATCGCGTCGAAGAATACAAGGCTATTGAAATAAGGGACGGTGTAAATTGTGATGAACCGCTCGATATTATCAAATCGATCTCGGAATTTTCTGGTGATGTTACGAAATATGTTTCTTGAGGACAAACCGCAGTAACTGCTCACAAGGTGTTCGAAAAATCCGAAGGGAGCTCTAAATATTATCAGGCCGTTGCGATTATGTTGGTAAAGCCGATGCAGTTTTAAGTTCGCACAACACGGTCTTGAATTTCAAGGCAATCTTAACTCGCCTGGATTTTGCATTTGCTGACAAGCGATCGATTTTTTCGCTGGAACATGAGCTGTCGGTGCTACGACAAGGTAATAAATCGGTTGAGAGGAAGTTAACACTTATTATTAATAAAGTAATAATGACAAATGGCGATAATTCATCGTTAATTGAATCCCTGAATAACAAATACAGACAGGACGCTTTAAGAGTTTTTATCTCAGGCGTAAATAGACCAATGTGCGACACACTCTTCTCTTGCAAACTCCCAGATCTTCCATCGGCATTAGCACTTGCTCAAGAACTAGAGACTAACCAACATAGATTCTATTTTGCCAACACGTATTGGAGTAGCTCCGAAAAGCGGTTTTCCAACCCCACACAGTCCTTTGCCCGTCCACAAAACTACCAAGCACAAAAACCGAATAGCCATTCCCCATATTATACACAATCACAACCGTTAATCCCACAACAACTTTCCAACCCCACACAGACCTTTGTCCGTCCACAAAACTACCAAGCAGAAAAACCGAATAGCCATTCCCCAAATTATACACAATCACAACCGTTCATCCCAAAACAACAGCCCGATTCCATGGATGTAGATATGAGTCTTCGTTCGAAAACAAACACTATTGAACCTCCCCGATACTTTAAAAGACCTCTGTCTTCCTCAGTAGCTCAGAACCGAAACAAATTTCAAAGGGTAAACCATTTGCAGAGTGGAGAATGCCCGGAGAGTGAACATCAATGTCCAGGTCCTTCAGAATATGAAGACCAAAGTGGCAATCCATCTCAAAACGATCAACCCGAGTATTATAATGAATTCCAAATTGCAGATGAGGTGAATTTTTTAGCGGAAAGTCACTCTTACCCTACATCATTCGAACATTAGGGGATAGGAATTTAAAGTTTTTAATAGACACTGGAGCGTCAAAAAATTATGTAAAAGAATTTAGTGACTTGAAGGGAATGAAGAATTTAGCGAATCCGTTTCTTGTAAAATCCATTAAACCGAATTTCAAAAAAATGTTTAATTAATATATTGGGTAGAAGAACTGAATTTTATATTTTACCAACCTTGAAAACATTTGACGGTATTATTGGGTATGACCATTTAAAAGCGATTGGCTCAAACATTAATTTTAAGAACGGAACTTTGATTTACGGCAACCGTATTGAAAAACTCTCGCTTTATTTCTATACGAATGTCCATACCCTGGTTTCAAACAAAATAGAAGATTGCGTTTCCAAACTAATGGAAGAATTTAAAGGTGTTTTCGCCGAATGCGATGAAAATATTCCATATATGGAATTAGTACGCAAAACGAAGAACCAGTTTACAGCAAACAGTATGCTTACCCTATGGCTGCGGAAGATTTTGTCAGGAATGAGTTAAATGATTTATTGGAGAAAGGAGTAATTAGACCGTCACGATCTCCTTACAACAGCCCGGTGTGGGTAGTAAGGAAGAAAGGAGTTGACGATAAGGGTGTTGAAAACCTTAGGATGGTAATAGATTTTAAAAAATTGAATGAGAAAACTATCAGTGATAGGTACCCTATTCCCGACATATCAGTTATATTGTCGAATTTAGGGAAGTCAACTCATTTTTCAACAATAGACCTCAAATCCGGTTTCCACCAAATATTCCTTAATGAAAGAGATCGAGAAAAAACTGCCTTTTCGGTATTCAACGGAAAGTATGAATTTTGTAGGTTGCCCTTCGGGTTGAAGAACGCACCGGCGATTTTTCAAAGAGCCATTGATCACATTCTGAAATATGAAATTGGCAAAAGCTGCTACGTCTACATCGATGATGTCATTGTCTTTTCCCAAGACGAAGAACAGCATATGCAAGATGTTAGTCGTGTCCTTAATAATCTATATCGCGCAAACATGAGGGTGTCTTTGGAAAAGTCTAAGTTTTTCCGTGATAACGTCGAGTATGTCAGGTTTATTGTCTCGAGAGAAGGTGTAAGCACTTGTCCCGATAAGATCAAAGACATTGTCAATTTCGAGGTGCCCAAGACGGTGCGGGCCTTGCGATCATTCCTCGGGTTTTCGGGGTATTATAGGCGTTTTGTCAAAGACTACGCCCAACTTACTAAACCACTTACTCGCTATCTGAGGGGACAAGACGGTGGCGTTAGTCGCGGACAGTCGAAAAATATTATGATAAACCTTGACCAAGAGGCGATGCTGGCTTTCGAAAAAGTAAAGCAGATCCTCGCATCTGAAGATGTCCTTCTTCTGTATCCCGATTTTTGCAAAACTTTTGATCTTACAACTGACGCATCATGCAATGCCTTAGGAGCTGTTTTATCGCAAAATGGACGACCAATCACTATGATTTCTCGAACTCTCAAAAGCGCAAGAACATTACGCTACAAACGAGCGCGAACTCTTAGCCATCGTTTGGGCTTTGCAAAAATTGCGTAATTATTTGTATTGCGCAAAACACCTAAACATATGTACCGATCATAGACCATTGGCGTTTTCTATTTCAGAAAAAAACCCGAATATGAAAATTAGAAGATGGAGGGCCTTTATTGAGGAGTTTTCACCCAAATTTTTTTTCAAGCCGGGTAAAGAAAATTTTGTTGCTGACGCTCTTTCTCGCCAGCACCTCAATGCATTGGAAGGAGACGAATCTCTGTCTCTGTCTTCTGTTGGCGGTGTTAATGGTTCTGAAACGGAATGTGCTTCGGAAACCGAAACAGCAACAGACAAATATGGCCCACTGTAACTGCTACCGAAGGTCAAGATTCAGACATAGACACAATACATAGTGAAGAATCTTCTACTTACACGTTAAAAAAAGGTCACAACCCGGTTAACTGCTTTAAGCTTCACATTATTCTTAGTGAAGGAATGACGAAAGGTGTAACAACCGCAGAAATTTTTGATAAGCATGCCAGGCATTTTATAGTTTTCAACCAGGTGAAAGATATTTTCGGTTTTCTGGAAAAGGTTGTTAACCCTGATGTAATTAATTGCATACACTGCGAATTGAATGTTCTTGGAAAAATCAAAAATGAAATTTTTATAAAATTCCCGTCTGTCAAATTTGTCTACGCAGACAAAATCGTGATTGACGTTAATAACCCTAGCAATCAGGACGAAATTATATCTAGGGAACACAGTAGAGCTCACCGCAATGCGAATTAGAATGTCGACCAGATTTTGGAAAGCTATTACTTTCCGCAAATCCGTCAGAAAGTAAGAGCTGTTTGTCATATGTGCAAAATTTGTAAGGAAGCCAAGTACAACCGGCATCCAAAAAAATCCGAAATCGGCAAAACCCCTATACCAACTAGTCCAGGAGAACTACTGCACGTTGATATATTTTCAACTAAACAAAAACATTTTTTAACTTGTGTAGACAAATTTTCGAAATTTGCTATCACCATTCCAATACCATTACGATCAATAGTTGATATAAAAGGTCTGTTCGGTGTAGGCCATGTGCAAGTGGTGGTCAGTGTAAACCATATCAAAATGTACTGAACATCACATACTTGCGGTGGTTGTTTTCTTGTTTCTCTTTTTCTTCGTTTGACAAACTGTGTATGTATATACGCTGTATATAGAAACTGTAGTCGCAAATTGAATTGTTGTTTATATTAGGAATTTGTCGTATCGCTTTTGAAAGGAAAGGTTAATTTAGTTTCGTTTTTCGATAGCCTGCAAAAAAGCTTGCAGGCTCAAACAAGGTCCATTGTTGGAAATTCTGAATTTCTTTCCAAACGCAACGACTGTTATTTGTGACAACGAAAAGTCCTTAAATTCCGAAACTATCAAATTACTTGCTAAGAACTATTTTGGAGTGGAAATTTTTGCCATACCACCAAACCAAAGTGTAAGTAATGGCCAAGTAGAACGCTTTCATAACACCGTAAGCGAAATCGCGAGATGTTTAAAATTGGAAAAAGTAATCTCTGATGCAAAAGAATTGATTGCGCTAGCTACAAATGGTTACAATCAGACTGCCCATTCTGTCACAGGTTTTCGTCCGATGGACTTAATTCATCATCTTTCAGACGATCTTAGGGATAAGGTGTCGTTAAAAATTAAGGAAGCACAAGACAATGAGCTACGAACGCATTGTAGAAATCGGGCAAATAAAACGTACCTGCCTGGAGATGTTGTATTCTTGAAAACAGATAGAAAAAGGGGAAATAAATTAAGCAAATTGGCAATAGAAAAGAAAGTTCAGCAAGACATTGGAACCAAAGTTATAATAGATAATCCACAAGGATAATTTAAGGTAATTTCGAAACTGTTGGGGACAACAGTCTTAAGTAGGAGAATAGTTAACATAAAGTTTTACATATTTATAACTCTTTCTCTTTTTGCTTGATCGATCATCTCTGGTAGCTTAGGCATAAGTAGGATAAGTTATCATTTGGCATTCTAACCAATACCGTCGAATTGCACACGTCTTCATCGAAGACACGACTTACCGAAATATTAAAATTGTGAAACATGTATTATAAAGTGAAGAATATTGTGAAGTATTGAAATAAAATAAAAAGATTATTAATAAAATCAAACACACATAATTAAACTTCATTTATAAAGGGAAACAAACTTAATTTATTCTTCACTACTTGTAAACAAAAACGATAGTGTCACCGATTGGTAAATTGACTCGGGCGCGACCTCAATTTATTGTTATTTCGGTAATCGTCCCGATTAACAACAAAATCTCTGTTAATTGTGCTGGTGATGTAAACATTTTGTTGAGTACAAGAACAAACACGAATAATATTAACACGATCATAAAAAATATAGAATATGTACCAGAAATTTGTACAAATCTGTTGTCTGTCCGCCAAGTGACAAAAAATGACAACAAAGTGATTTTTGAAGATGAAAATTGTACAATTTTCAATAGGAATAATCAAATTGTCGCAAGCGCAAGTGTAAAAAATGATTTATATCGGCTGAATTGTGATTCAACTGAAATGCCTAACTAAAGAACGTTTAATGGTTGCCGTAGACAGTGAACTTTGGCATCGTAGGTTTGGCCACAAATGTCACGACAATTTATGTGCAGTGAAAAATGCATGCGAGGGTATAGACTTTAGTGAATCGAAGAAGAATCAGTGCGAAATATGTGTAAAGGGCAAACAATTCAGATCATCGTTCAAAAATACCATAAAAACTGTACTTGAATTAATACACTCGGATGTAATGGGTCCGATTAATGTAAAGCCGTTTTCAGAAGCACGTTACATTTTGACATTTGTTGACGATTGTTCACGCACAGTACTTGCTGTGCCTATAAAACAGAAATCAGAAGTGTTGAATTAATTCAAAAATTTTAAAAATGTGGGCACAAAATAAAAGTTTTACGTTCTGATAACGGAAGGAAGACTTTGAACAATTCACAAAAAATAATGGCATTCTTCATCAAAAAAATTGTCCCTATACACCGGAACAAAACGGTGTTACAGAGCGGATGAACCGCACAATTGCTGCCAGGGTGCATGCTGATATATTCTAGACTGAGTGAACAATTTTGGGCAGAAGCAATGGTAACTGCAGCATACTTGCCAAATTGTATGCTAACAAGAAACAACGGTCATAGTCCTGAATAAATTTGGTCACATGAGAAACCGAACATAAATCACCTTCGAGTTTTCGGCAGTAAGGCATTGGTACATATGCCTAAAGAAAAACGTTCCAAATTTGCACCGAAATCGATTAAATGCATACTTGTTGGATACTGCAATCAGTCAAAAGGCTACCGATTACTTAATCTTCAGAAGAAGAAAGTTATTGTGAGCCGAGACGTAGTATTTTTCGAATCAGAAATGAAAGTAAACGACATAAAAGGACCAAAATTAACATTCCCTTCGTTTGTTCTAGATTTGTCTGAGAATAATAATTAAAAAAAGAGAAAGACGTTGAGATGAATTAGAATTTAAAGATGCAATTGAATCTGATAATAACATGACATGAAAATACAACCGATGCAAGTGATGTATATGTGGCAATTTCTCCAAACGAAATTAGGCGATCAGACCGAATGGCGAGCAAACCAAAACCATCTTATAATTTTTGCGCAGCTGAGAGAACAATATGATTCGCTCATGCTGAATGAAACGTGGACTTTGTCAAAGTTGCCTTCTGAAAAGAGAGCACTATCTTCGAAATGGGTTTTCAAAACAAAATTAAATGCTGCTGTGTGGCTGAGTTTTGGTCTTAGATGCAACGATGTTGACCAATGCATTTATTATCATGAAGACAAACATAAAATGTTCATATTGGCAATTTATGTCGATGATGCCCTGATATTTGCAAATTACTTGAAGCTAATTAACGACGTTAAAGATGCATTATCTACAAAATTTAAAAGGATGACATGGGTGAAGCCGCACGAATCCTGGGCATGCGTATTACAACCAATCAAGAGGCGCGTACAATCAAAATAGATTAAAGGCACTACATCAAAGAAGCTTTCGCACGTTTTGGCGTGGATCAGTTCAATACAATAATAAAAACTGTACCCACTCCAATCGACTTAAATCAGAATCTGACTGCCGAAATGTGTCTTTCAAACGATGAAGACAAGCAACCAATGGAAAAAGTGCCGTACATGCAAGCCGTCGGCTGTTTACTTTTTGTTTACTGTTTTTTTACGAATTTAATGTCGGTAAGTCAAATGGCCAAGCATGGAATGACTATTCAATAACCAAAATTGCCGTATATTCGATGAAAACTCCAACTTGCTTATTGACGATTTGTGTCGACTAAGCTGCGAAACTTTTAAACTGGCCATGTCGGCAACTGCTTTGTCCACGACAGCTGATCGTATGTTACTGCATCGACGTATGAGGCATCCGTGTGACAATAATATGAAACGTATTAAATCCTCTGTTATTGGGTTTAATTTACCACGTGGAAAACTGGACAAATGCACTATCTGCCCACAAGGGAAACAAACACGAGCTTCGTTTAAGGAAAGTGGAAAGCGAGCTACGGTGATTCTTCAACTAGTGCGCATGGACGTTTGTGGCCCAATATCAACAAAATCTCTCAGAGGGGCCAGGTATTTACAGACATTTGTTGATGATTTCAGTCATAAAGTTTTTGTATACCCACTTAAGCGTAAGAATGAAGATTACGAAAGATTTTGCATTTTAAGAATTTAGTTGAAAATCAGCAAAAACAGTCTATAAAAATACTGAGATCTGACAACGGGAAGGAATTTTGCAACAGAAACTTTAAAGCAATAACTGGCAGACATGGTATTTTGTATCAATTGACTGCCCCATATACTCCGGAGCAGAATAGTGTTGCTGAACGCATGAACTATCATACTATCATGGAAAAGGTACGATGCATACTATTTGAAGCGAATCTAGATAAGCAATACCAGGCAGAGGCGGCATCAACTGCAGCATTTTTGATTAATCGGACTCCGTGTAGGACTATTACCGATACAACTCCAGAAGAAATCTGGACTAAGGTGAAACCAGATGTGACCACACTACGTGTTTTTGGATGCAAGCCAATGGTACATGTTCCAAAGGAGAATCGGAAAATGCTTGACTCCAGATCAGTGGAAAGCATTTTTCTAAGTTACAGCGAACAATCGAAGGCGTATAAATGGTATAACCCTAGAACTAGACAAGTTTTCGTAAGTCGTGATGTGATTTTCTTCGAAAATTACCACAAAAAGACGAATGAAACCCGTGATGTCACAAGCTTCACTTTGAAAATACCACAAAAACCAAATCAGCAAGATAAGAAATTTATTCGTAGCACCGATGACTCCAGTGACGACAATAATGGCGACTTCGATGATAAAATGTCTGCACACAGTGGGGGTTACAATCACTTCAAAGGTAAGGGCCACACAATAGAATTGAACAAAGTGCAGTGCGAAGACAACACAAACCGTGAGGAGCAAAATGATGTGACGAATGAATCGGATGTCGAATTCAGTGAGGGGAATGACAACGTTCTTGATGGGAATTCTCCAAACGATTCCTGCGACCACGACGACTTGGAAATCAAAATTAGTGAATTTTCAACAGTATGTAAATCTGACGAAGGGGAAAATCCAACAAGTGAATCAGATGTGACACCCCTGGGCCTACTGGCAGCAACTTCGGACTGTTCCAGAAGCATTGAACGGCGCTAACAGTAGTGACTGGAACAACGCCATGCTAGACGAATATAATGCCTTAATGGAAAATGGTACCTGGGTATTGACAGATTTATCTCCAGGGAAAAAAAGCGATTGACAGCAAATGGGTGTTCAAGGAGGGCGATATAGATTGTTTTAAGGCACGATTTGTTGTGAGGGGTTATTAACAATTAAGGGGCATAGATTACGATGAAATGTACTCACCCTTTGTACGGTATGCCTCTGTCGTTTTCTACTCGCAATGGCGGTGAAACTTGACCTGGTGGTGCACCAAATGCACGCTGTTACAACTTTTTTGCAAGGTGAGTTGCAGGAAGAAATTTATATTAGCCAACCGCAATGTTTTGATGACAAAACTGGCTGAGTATGTCGGCTCCGTAAATCATTGAAACAGTCGACCAGAGTATGAATTCTGTACTAACACAACAGCTTGGGTTTAAGAGATCAGCGGTTGATCAGTGTATCTACCACAAACATTCGGAGGAGAATGTACTTTTTTTGACAGTGTATGTAGATGATATATTAATATTTAACGATGGGCCGGCGACCAAGACGAGCGACGTTCAACAAGTGCGTACATTTTTCAATTTCAGGGTGCAACAATTTCATGGGCTACGCGAAGACAACCGACGATTGCACTTTCATCGACAAAAGCCGAATTCATGTCTATGGTGGCGGCCATACAAGAGGCACTATTGCTTAAGCGATTTGAATTCGAGGTTTTCCCAATGGCCCCAAAATCGATGGAACTTTATTGTAACAACCAAGGAGCGATTTTTTTATGTTTTTTTTTTTTAATTTTATATATATATGGATTATTTCTTTGATATGTGAACTTATAATAATTTTTTGTTACATATTATAAAGTTGTAGCTCTAGTGACGGTGTTGTAGTTAAATACTGTACAATATATATAAGAGCTAGAACTTAAGGCTTGTTATGTCACTTTGACACTTATAATACGTGGTACATGAGTTGTCTATAAAACCTCTTAACTTTTTCCGGTTTAACCTCATTGAAGAAGGCTGCTTTTTATTTATCTTTCTGCGGGTTTTTTCTACCCAATAACATCACAAAATAACATTGAAATATATTGAAAGGAATAACATGCTGGCGAATATATCAACCAAAGGCGTAGTCAACAACAGACAATAAATTTCTTAATAAATTTGGCTTAAATAAATAATAATAACTTAAATTAATTATTTTTAAGTTCACTAGAAGAAAAGAAAAAATAATTTTATGTAAACAAAGAATTAAAAATACTTGTTTAATGGAGATGTTGAAATAGTACGAAGAAGTACTTTTGCTATTGTAAATTGCATCTCTGCTTATTACCTTTTTACTCTAACGATGTAAACAATACAGCTTCATTTCTTTTACAAAGTTACGAATTTACATCTGTTTTCATTTCTTCCGGCTAACTTTTTAAGTTTACAACAAGTATAAGTAAAATAATATAAAATGAAATAATAAAATAAGGTTTCCTTAACCGTGTTTATGTTCAGAAATAAAGAAGTCTACATAGAAGGATATAATTGAAGCAATTGACTGTACCCGTCTTAGTCTTCATTTAAGACACAAATAATAGTTGTAAACAAAAACGATATACAATTGAAATTTTTTTTAAATACGTTTAGCATCTACAAACAAAAATGATATTGACCAGAATATCTTTGAGAGCATGGAGGCAGATTTCTTCTGACAGCATCCTATCCAAATACAACGCTGACGGCAAGAGAACCTCGAATCCTATATCGAGGATCCGAACTTGCATTCGCTCTGCTCCATACGTAGCTAACGCAGCCATGACGGCTGAGGACTTCCCGGACTTCCCTAATGACTTTTAAGAAATTATAAAATAGGAATTTTCCACGAACACCAATATTAAATTCGTGAAATTTTGTCGAGTTTCAATGGACATGTAGAACGACGAAGAATTAAGATAAACACTAAAGCGGACATTGTAGTACAACGGTGACTACCCAAATATTAAAAAAATGAGTATGTAGTTATATGACACAAATGTCATTAAATAACTCTACAAACATTCTTTTGTATTCTCTTGTATCCTTGTGTATTCTTCTGTGTTCTTTTTTTCTACCTTTTACATATTTGATATTAAAGACTGTGTTTCATTCTGACACAAGATACGAATTAAGAAAGTTGTTTTTTTATGGACAACCAACAAAACTGGCGACGAGGAAAACAAGCAGAGAATACTTTCTTAAGTAGAGTTAAATATTTGTTATTGAAAAAATAAAATGTAGTGAAAACGGTGAACTTAATGATAAATAAATAAATAATAAAAGGAAAAAAAGGAGTAACAAATATATATCTATATGTACATTGCACAAGAATATATATATTAAATAAAAATATATGTGTATGTACATATATATTACAAGGAAAAAAACACAAAACTGAAATTAGAAACTTTAAACTATGGGTATATAATGGTGGAAGCAATGATTACGACCTCTAATAAGGTGAGTGTAGGAACCAACAAACAAACAAGCTACAAATAAAAAAACTGGATTATGACCTCTGTATCATCAATAAGAAGCTATACCAAAACTTATACTCATAACCTTTACGAAGGTCAGAAGTTGCCTTGCATTGCAGTTAACAACAAAAACAACAATATTGAAGATGAAAATCAACTGCCTATAGGAAATAACAACAAAAATATTATTTGTATTGCAGTCAAAAATTACATAGCTGAAAGAATAGTTACGGAAATTGCAGTAACTAAACAAAGTAATAAATATAGAGCAGTATGAAGTAACTAAAAAAAAAAAAAAAAAAAAAAAAAGAGAAGAAACCGAGGAGTATTTTCACCACCAGCCATCATCATCGTCATCAGCAGCAATAACAACAGGTGGTACTGCAGTACAGGAAAGAAAAACCCAAGAGGAAGAAAAAAAAAACAAACCGAGGAGTACTCTCACAAACTAGCTATCACCATCATCATCAGCAAAACAACAAAAGAGGCTACTAGAATACCAAAAGGAAAAACCATATCAAGAACGGCTCAATTTAGCAACATGTAAGCTCCGAATGTTAAACTTTTCCAGCAAAATAAAGAATATAGGGGTATATATAATAACAAATTTAAAAGCTCTTAAAGTAAAATTTAAAATTTAATTCAGTTTGAAATATCTATTCCTTTGCTTTTGAATATAAGGTTTACATTAAATATTTTTAGTTGTAAGTGGGAAAAACGCTCATATTTCATAGGAAAATCAACTGCTGCCAAAGATCAAACGCGTATTGCGTAATAATACTATAGATAGTAAAAACTGAAATAGAAAGCTTTTGTTTGAAAAAAAAGAGAGAAAAGACGAAAGGGGAGCAATTTTGCAATTAGTAACTAAAATGGACCTTAACATTTTACAACAGTTTAACTTAATTCTGAATTGCATCAATCAGATACCAACCTTCGACGGGACTGATCAAAATCAGTTACCTGAATTTTTGGCACAGGTAGAAGCACTGCTGCCATCTATAGAGATGTTCGATACAAATAACAAGAAAATTCTGTTTGGGTACATAAGAAATAGATGCATTGGGGTGACACGAGAAGCACTTCATCGTTCAGGAACAATTAGTAAATGGACAGAATTAAAGGAGATTTTACTTTCTAACTTTAGCGAAAACGAGGCAGGCCATGAGCTAATGGACAAAATGAAGACGTGGAGAATGGACTCTACAATAGAAAAGTATTATTTTGATATAAACAGACTAAGGAACAGACTGCACAATAGAAGACTAACACATAATGACACAGGTTTCTCGACTGAAGAGATAAACCGAATTTCTTTACACGTATTTATAGAACATTTGCCGGAACCCACGAAGACTATAATTTTCGCGAGAAACCCAGATTCGCTAGAAGCAGCTTTCAAAATATTTCTAGGGGCGAGACACCAGAATTTCACGGCTTTTGGTTCCGTCTATAAAAAAAGCGCAAGCAGACCATTTAGAACAAATTTTAGCGACAACGTTAGTTATTCTCGGCCAGGAAACAAACTTAAGGAATACGGACAACAATGGCAACCGTTTTAGTAACAATAATCGTGGCTGTAGTAATAGAAACAATAACAATAATACTTATAATATTTGTGCTAATAGGAGCACCTACCGACCCAATTATAGAAATGTACAACAACCTGATATAGGAAAACAGTCCAATCAAACTGGAAACTCGCGCTTTTCGCATCAAAACACGGATGAACCAATGGAAATCGGAAACGCTAATGTAAATTTTTGGGGAGTAGAGATAAACGCCTACCCTATTTAGTTATTGAAACCCCAATTAAAGCATTGCGCTTCATTGTCGATACTGAAGCAGAATTCAGTGTCATCAATGAGAATTTGTGCCACCCAAAGTGAAAGCATAAAGTTAAAGTAAGTTTAAGAGCAATGGGAAAGGAATTTCTGGTGAGGAAACTTTGTAAATTCCCCATTTTTCGAGACTTTCAAACTGACTACGAATGTGAGTTTTTGAAGTACAATTTTAGTGTACATTTTGACGGACTGATAGGTAATAACATTATATCAGATCTTAATTGCACCAACGATTATAGAAATAGGCAGATTAAAGTGGGAAACGCTTTAATTACCATATACCTCAATAAAGAAGAAGAAGAGTATAAAAATAAATGTAACCAGGAAAATATTATCGAAATCCTTAACAACGAAATAGAAATTACCGATGGTGATTCTTTATCAAACGTAGAAACACCACACTTAAATACAGTCTATAGGAATAAATTACTTTCAGTATTAACGTCTTATTATATACGTTTTACAGAGAAAACGAAAACCTTACTTTCACAAATAAGATTAAGCACAAAATAACAACACAACATGAAATACCAGTTTATTCAAAACTGTACAGGTATCCGGAGATACATAGACAGGAAATAGATAAACAAATAGAAGACATGCTAGGACAAGGGATAATAAGAGAGTCTTCGAGTCCTTATAACAGTCCTATTTGGATTGTACCAAAAAAGATGTCGGCTACGGGTGTTCAAGGATGGCGCCTCGTGGTTGACTATAGGAAATTGAATAGCATCACTAATGAGGACAAGTTCCCAATTCCGAATATTGATGATATATTTGATAAGTTGGGAAGATGTCAATATTTTACGGCACTAGATTTGGTACAGGGTTTCCACCAGATGGAGATGGATGAAAGAGACATCCATAAAACAGCCTTTTCAACTGCGAATGGGCATTATGAATTTTTGCGTATGCCTTTCGGTCTGAAAAATGCTCCCTCTACGTTTCAAAGACTGATGAACGAAGTTCTGAGGGTGCACATTGGCAAAATATGTTTGGTCTACTTGGATGATATCCTGGTATTCTCTACTAGCATAGAGGAACATTTGGAGTCTTTAAGTAAGATACTGAACTCTCTGCAAAGAGCCAATCTGAAGATCCGTTAAGCAAGTGCAGTTTTTTGAAGCAGGAAACAGAATTTTTGGGACATCTGGTCACCTGCGACGGCATAAAGCCGAACACAAAAAAAGTGGAAGCTATAGATAGATTCCCGCTCCGAAAACCCAGAGAGAGATCAAATCATTTTGAGGAATAACAGGTTACTACTATAGGCGGTTCATAAAAGATTATTCAAGAGTAGCATACCCCTTGGTAAGATATTTGAAGAAAGGCTCTAAGATAAACCTCAAAGATGAGGAATATGAAAAAGCATTTGTGAAATTAAAGTTATTGTAAAAGTCTGACCCTATTTTAGTACACCCAGATTTTCAAAGAGAATTTATCCTGGTAGCGGATGCTAGCAATTTTGCACTCGCTCATAAGCGCTCATGCAGAATAATAGGATAATCTGCTATGCGAGCCGATCATTAAACGGCCATGAAAAGAACTATAGCACCATAGAGAAGGAACTTTTGGGTATCGTTTGGTCAACGAAATACTTTCGCCCTTACCTATTTGGTAGAAACTTCAAGGTTAAAACGAACCATAGACCCTTGGTTTGGTTAAGCAACTTAAAGGAACCAAACTCAAAACTTCAACGCTGGAAAATCAACTTAAACGAATTTGATTTCAGTATTGAATATATAAAGGGTAAGGAAAACGTGGTTGCGGACGGCCTTAGCGAATGGTTTCTGACAACGAAGAAAATGGAAAGTTAGAAAATACAGATTTTAATCTATTATCCTTGATAAACCTAAACGAACTGTTCTGATAACGCAAATAGTGACATACATACGGTACACTGTGCTGAAACAGATTGCACCGATTTTATACAGCTAACGCCAAGTGCACTAAACATCTTTAAGCAACAATTAGTCTTGAAAAGTGCAGATAGAGAAAACTGTAAGAAAAAAGTGATTTTCAGGAAGAAGATAAGGGAAACATGGAACCTGACACAGCACAGCAATTTACTACACATCATGAGGGAGAAATTACCACAGAGGGGACTGCTGGTTGTGTTTTGCCCGGAAAATAAGTTATACATACAATTTCAGTACTTGTATAAAGATTTCTTTAGCAGAAATAAAAATTTAAACATTTTAAAAGCATCCACCATTCTGGAGGATATCACCGACGAAGGTAGAATACTCCAAACCATAGAGGAGGAACATTTAAGAAATAACCATAGAGGTATTAGCGAAGTTTTTGATGAAATAAAAAAGAAATATTATTACCCGAATTTGCAAAAGATAATTCGAAAGTATATAAATAACTGCACAATTTTCAATAAGGCCAAATACGACAGGAATCCAATTAAGCATTGTCTTAATATTACGAAAACTCCCGGCAAGCATAATGAAATAGTTCCCATCGATATCTGGTACCCACAAAGAAACACGATGTTTCTTACAAGTATTGATAAGTTTACAAAGTACGCAATTGCACAATACCTGCCAAACAGGACTTGGGTGTCAATAGTTGACGCGATAAAAGCGCGTATCCGGTACTTGGGTAAGCCGGAAATAATAGTCACGGATAATGAATTGGATGTAGTTGCTGTGAAGCAGTTTCTAACTGAAAATGAAATTGATGTACATTTCACAACAACGTATAAAAAACCGGGAACTCAGATGTGGAAAGACTGCATCTAACACTTAACGAACATATAAGACTTTTTAACGCGAATGCGAGTAATGAAAACGACCTACAAGGAAAGGTCCATAAACCGATATTAGCTTATAATAATACAATACATTCCACGACAAAAATTAGTCCCATAAATTTCATTAACAATACAATATCAAGTGAAGATATCAGGGAATTGGCCAAGAGATTTCATAGGGAAAAGATAGAGAGAATCAATACCATAAATACGAGACAAAATAATAAATATAGGGCACTAGTTATTGAAGACTGACACCAGAACAGGAAGGCACTTCCTATTCTGTGATTTTAAGGCAAGTAAGAATTGCGTTGTTCACAACGATTGTAACTTAAAATTTAATAATCAAATGTCATGTGATGTCATCGACGATGACCCAATATTGATAAAAAATGCTAACAATGTAAAATTAATGCAAGACTGCGATAAAAGAAATGTTATGTTAAATAGAAATTACTTGATAAATTCTTATAATTGAGAAGTAGAAGCGTTGAATAAAACTTTTGAAAATAATTTTTCTTTTTGTTTGATGGAAAAAATTTTTGATTTACATAAATACGATTTGACCGAAATAATTTTCAAAGAAAAATTGGTTTCGAAAAAATTAAGATTAACCAATTCAAGAATATTAAGAAGAAAAAAATCAAAGAGTTCATTTATCATAAGAACATATTGTATAGTATAAATGCAACATAGATAATGGCATTAATAATTGTAATTATAATGTAAGTGGTTTATAGAATATGTTTTAAGAGAAATAATAATAATAAGGTAGATGTAAGCATTGAACTTAAATCCACTGCCGAACGTTCAACAGAGACTGCTGAATCTAGGGGTGGAGGAGTTATATGACACAAATGTCATTAAATAACTGTACAAACATTCTTTTGTATTCTTTTGTATTCTTTTGTATTCTCTTGTATTCTTATGTATTCCTATGTATTCTTGTGTATTCTTCTGTATTCTTTTTTTCTACCTTTTATATATTTGATATTAAAGACTGTGTTTCATTCTGATACAAGAGACGAATCAAGAAAGTTGTTTTTTACGGACAACCAACAAAACTATATAACTCCCAGCTTAAAGAAGAAATAAAAGTCATTAACAATTGCGACATATTGTAGGGTAGTAGGGGTTGCTCCCGGTATTTCCCGTCCCTGGAAATTCTCGAGATTTCCGCTTTCAAAATGAACCGCATCCCGGGATTACTTATGCGGAATCCCAGGAAATAATGAAAAAAAACTGGCAACTTCACGTTTCCATTGTAGAAATTTATTGTGAGCAGCGTTGTTTTAAAAAAATTTTACAATGAAAGACATTTCGTCAAATATATTGATGTTTTTTATTGAAATTATTAGCCTCCTTTTTTGTTTTTAATGAAAACAAATAAAATTGTTTTAAATAGAAAACTCAATTGCATGGGCGTTTAAAAAAAAAATCTCCCGAAACTGCTATATGTTGGTTATGTACAAAAATAATTTCATTTAAAGGACGCAGTATCAGCGGATTATTGCGTCATTTGAAATCTTTACACCAGATAACTCGGCAGAAATAAGTAAGTAAACGGTAACATCATCACATCTTTTTTTTACATTAAAAAAGATAACAGTTTGTATACAACTATTGCAAAATGAGCATCTATAGATGGGTCCTCCATAAAGGTCGATTGCAAGTGAGTACATACGCAAATTCATGGATCGTGATGGGTTTCAGCTACCAAAAGCAGAATGGGGAGTGCAACAATTAATAACAAAACAATTCCTAGAAGTAAAAAATGAATACATAAATAATATAAACTTATATGGATTAATTGACAGTCTGAAACATAGGAGATATCTTAACATATGTTTATTAGGTAATAAGCAAACATTTTTCAATCTAGGTATGATATACATACATCATAATAAATCCTAATAAAATCTTAATAGAAACTGGTTTAGGAGAGTACAATACAGAAATTGATTGTCATAGGGTCTCAACTATTGCAGATAAACCTAATGTCATGAAGAACTTTGTTAAAGTTTGTTTTGCGCAGCTAATGGGATCTTTGGTCTCAATCATGTTATATATTTGGCAGTCATTGATGTTTTTCCTCCCACAGATATATATTTCTAAATTGTGAATATTACGTGAACTTCTTTAGATCATTGTGTTACACTTTTATAGGTGACCACAATGCGAAACATCCATGGTTTTTTTCTAGGCTTGAAAATGCAAAGGAAAAGATATTATATAAATGTATTGTACAATGCAATTTAAGTATGTTATCAGGAGGTAACCCGACATATTGGCCTACAGATCCAATGAAAATTCGATATCTTCTTGATTTTGCCACAGTCAAAAGAATGTCCAGACAATCACATTTTTTTTTTATGATGAGGCTTTAACCTCAGACCGTTCACCTCACATCAGACTAGGCTCAAAAAGTGTCCAGCTAGTTACGCGTTACACAGATTTAAATGTATTCATTTCATTTATTGAAAATAATTTAAATCTTAACAATAAAATCAAAACTGAAGAAAATTTAGTTGACGCTGTCGAATCATTTACGTTACTAATTTATGTAAAGGCACTTGTATATACTCTATCAACAATTCCTTCTCAGGACAGAGGCAGCAAACCGAGATATGCATACACAGTCTAGAAGATTAGGAAGAGTTTGGCAACAAGAAATCCAAGGGATAAAACAAAGTGGAATTTCGCCATAAAGTTATGTTCAGGAATTTTTGGCCAAGGGGCGAAATGATAATGTTAGTTTGTATCTGAAAAACTTTAAAGCTAATAATAAAAATAAAGAACATGACCTCTATAACCCTACAAAATTTCTTAAGCGGCCTTAAAAAAGAAATATTCCTATTAGTAACAACAAAGATTTGTGGTGCAAAATTGATGCAGAAAAATCTATAGCGTTGGCTGGCAATTTGTACTATAATAATCAGTACTAATAAACAAAATCTTACGTTTCCTGGATGTTGCATTATAAATGGAAATATACATATATTTACATACATATATAAATATACATAATATAAATATACATAATGCATACAACACCACATGAGACGAAAAGGAAATTTAGGAAAGAAATCTATGCGATAAACAAAATAGACGCTTTTACTATAGCATCAATACCCTTACAGAAAGCACTCTTGTATTTAACACCTATATATAATTATATTTTAAAACTTAATCATATAATTATGGGCATAAAACTAAAACGAATGTATTGGCTACTGGAATGAAAATCGCAAGCTTCCCTCGAAAATTAATTATTGCTTTACAAAACAATCTTAAACCTAGTCTGGACCAATAGTATTAAAATATCGGGAACTTCCAGCAATTCAAACTTGACAATCCTTCAAAAGTTTCAATTCAAAGTCTTGCGTTTATTTAATGATTTAACACTCACGAAAAAATATTTAACTAATTCCAAAACTGTAATTATTACAATAAAAATGCCCTTTTGAAAAGGTGAATTTTTAAAATGTTTTGCCTGCCCTGTGAAAATGCCATGTTTTATTTAGCGAGAAAAGAACAGAAATTAGAAAAAAGTGGATGGTTTTTTTAATAGGTGCTGAAAAAAAAATTTATGTAAGTTAACAACACAAAAGTTTTCACCCGTTTAAAAATGCAAAGTTCCCAAATATTAACAAAGGAAATTGAATACCTCTGCATATTCTACTTTTCAGACGGTTTTCGCAAGAATTATTTGTCAACTTGCATTCTTGCCAATTAATCATTTATTAAATTTTGTACTTTTAATTCCAAATAATTGTTTACCAAATTTTGTCATTTCTCAATAATTGTCGTAAAACAAGTCAAGCCACCTTTTTTTTAATAAGTTAATATAAATAAGCTTTCCGTAATTTTAAGTTCAGTTGTTATATTCAGCTCAATAAAGATTGGCGTAAAGCCGAAAAAAGGAAAAATAAATTTTTATTTATTTTTTTTAGCGTTCGCAATCTGCAAATGCTTAAGTGGCGCCCGAGCAAATTAGCCCTTTAAAATTCGGTTTCGGTCCCGTAGTAGAATAAAGCGAAACGGAGGTATTATGTGCCAGCCTTACCGAAGGCTAAAAAGGAAAAAATAATAGTGAAAAAACCCTTAAAGCTAGAAGAAGCTTCAATAAAAAATTGTGAAAAAATAATAGTGAGCCTAAAATACAAAAATAATAAAATATCGGCTCTAAATAATAAATAATAATAGTGACTCTAATACTAAAAAATTAGAAGGGTTGTGAAATAAAAAAGACACAAAAAATTAATTATAAACGAAGAGTGACTCCAAACAAAAAAAAAGTCATAGCAAAAAAAAAAAAAAAAAAAAAAAAAAAAAAAATAACTGATACCTTAAGAAAAAGGTTAGAAATCATTGAAAGAGGTGACTTGAAAGTGACTACTCAAAAAAAAAAAAAAGTAAAGCCAACCAACAGTAATCATCAAAAAACTCATCCAAAGGAATCCCAAAGAAGGAAGAAAAAGTAAAGCCAACCAACAGTGACCATCAAAACCCATCAACAGATCAAGTAAAAAGATCTTAAGATTATTCTTTTTATTGGCGAATTTCCCTCAAAACTAAAAATATATTTTTGACACAGAATTTTAAAAATAAAATTCTACTATTATAAACGTTTTTTTTCACATTGGCTAATCGCGTTTTTTTTTAATAAAGCTACGTGTAAAGTGAAGAAAAATATTTAATACAAAAAAATGGCAAATCAAAATAATCTAATTAGGCCTTCTGTGCTTCCCCAGAATCAAAATCCTGGTCAGTTAAGCCTAGAAGACTTGACGGCACTTATTTCTAGGATATCGACTGACGTATTGAGGAACCAAGGACCACAGTTGGTACAGGCCATACTTAACCCAGGTATAGATCCGAATGACGCTAGAGACCAAGTAATTGACAACGGACAAAGGAACAATCTGACTGACTTCGATAAGATACCTGACGTAGTTAAGTGCATTAAGGATTTCGCAGGGCAACCGGGGGAATTCAGCTCTTGGAAAAAGAGCGTAGATAGGGTACTGAACATTTACGAACAAATTAAGGGAACACCCAAATACTTTGGAATTCTGAGCATTATCAGAAACAAAATAACCGGAAACGCAGACATAGCCTTAGAGTCTTACAACACACCTCTAAACTGGACAGCTATCTCTAAATGCCTCGTCGCTCATTACGGCGATAAGAGAGATGTGTCAACGTTGGAGCACCAGATGGCAAGGCTGGTGCAAGGAAGCAAAACTGTTTCCGAATTTTACCAAGATATCTATACACACCTTTCGCTCATCCTAAACAAAATAGGGTGTTTGAACACAAGTAACGAATCATTGATGCTACTGACTAAATCATATAGGGAAAAGGCCCTCGACACCTTCGTCAGGGGCCTGAACGGAGACCTGCCACGTCTTCTGGGTATGAAAGAGCCGGTCGATTTACCCCAGGCTCTACACCTTTGCCTAAAACTTGAAAACCAGAGTTATAGGTCAAATCGTATACATCATATAGGAAAAAACCAACCCCCTCAACTACCCCCCAAGAAAAATTACCATCCAATGCAAAGACGCACATTTTACCCTCAGTTGGCCCACATGCCCCAAACATATCAACAGGGATGGCAACCTCGTTATCAGTCTTCTCCACATAACTCTCACAACCCACCTAGACCCCCTAAGCCACAACCACGGCCAGAGCCGATGGACGTGGACCAGAGCCTACGATCCAGACATATAAACTATATGAATCGACCCTATCAAAATCAAAATAATTTCTCTGGAAAAAGACCACCTTCGGTACGGAACCGGCAGACAAAAGCTCAAAGAACATTCCATATAAACACCGAAAGCAGCCCTACCAATGAAGACCGCTCAGAACCAACTGACGTCTATTTTTTAGTCTGATGAGCTCTTCGTTGCCCTTTTTCGAGGTAAGGACGGAGAGCGGGAACATTCTTAAATTTCTTGTGGACACAGGATCCAGCAAGAACTACTTACAACCACATCTACCCAAGAAAAAAATTAGGAATGAGAAACCGTTTTTTGCAAAGTCAGTGGTAGGAGATGTAAAGATAACAGAATTTACATTTGTTAAACTATTTAATTTAGAAGAAGAAATAAAATTTTTTTTAATGTCCTCTTTGAAAGCTTTTGACGGCATCTTAGGAAACGATACTCTGAGGAAAATGAATGCTGTGATCCATACTGGAGACAGCTTTATGACGTTGAAAAATCAAAAAAAAATTATTCTTAAACAATTAGCATCGGAAGCAGTCAACAATATAGACATTAAGTTAGATAACTTGACAAAGGAACAAAAAAAAGAAATGAACACTATTTTAAAAGAACACGTAAAACTTTTTTCAGATCCAAATGAAAAATTAACGTATACAACAAAAGTTATCGGAGAAATCAGAACTGAGTCAAATACTCCAGTTTACACTAGATTTTATCCGTACCCTGCATCTTTAAAAACAGAAGTGAAAAGACAGGTAGAAGAACTTTTACACGATGGTATTATTAGACCATCAAAATCACCGTACAACTCACCAGTGTGGATTGTACCTAAAAAACCAGATTCAGCGGGAAATAAACAATACCGCGTTGTGATCGATTATCGAAAGCTTAATAAAATTACAATTGCTGATAAATACCCCATCCCCGAAATAGCTGAAGTAATAGCACAGCTCGGTAATAGCAAATTTTTTTCAGTGCTTGACTTAAAAAGTGGGTTTCACCAGATCCCACTAAAAAAATCTGACATTGAAAAAACAGCATTTTCAATAAACAACGGCAAATACGAATTCACACGTCTGCCGTTCGGCTTAAAAAATGCCCCATCGATTTTCCAACGGGCCCTCGATGATATATTGCGGGCATTCATTGGAGAATGTTGTTACGTCTATATTGACGATATAATAATATTCAGCAAATCGGAAATAGAGCACTTTCAACATATTGCAAATATTTTTAAAACATTAGAGGATGCCAATATGAAAGTGCAACTCGACAAATGTAAATTCTTTAGAAAAGATGTAGACTTTTTGGGTTTTGTCATATCCGAAAATGGCGTAAAAACCAATCGGGTAAAAGTGGAGGCTATCGCCAAATTTCCACAACCTAGAACGCTGAAGGAACTCCGTAGTTTCCTGGGTATGTCAGGGTACTACCGACGTTTCATAAGAAACTATGCAAAAATTGCAAAGCCCCTGACATCCCTTTTAAGAGGGGAAGGAGGCCGAGTCTCCAAGAACAAATCAGCCAATGTAAAAATTTTCCTAAACAAAGAAACGTTAGAATCTTTTAATAAAATTAAAAATACCCTCATGTCTGAGGACGTTGTTCTCGCCTATCCAGACTACAGGAAGGACTTTGAACTGGTAACCGATGCTTCTAATTTTGCAATTGGTGCAGTTCTGTCGCAAGATAATAGACCTATAGCGTTTATATCAAGGACTCTTAATAAAGCGGAAGAGCATTACGCCGCGAACGAAAAAGAGATGCTAGCCATTATTTGGGCACTAAACGCGCTTAGAAACTATTTATATGTTTCAGTTAAGGTCAGGATCTATACAGATCATCAACCACTAACATATGCGCTTAGTAATAAAAACCACAATAGCAAAATGAAACGGTGGAAAGCAATATTGGAAGAATATAATTACGAATTGTTTTATAAACCTGGCAGGACAAATGTAGTTGCAGACGCTTTGTCCAGAATACCACCCCGGGGATCACCACTTAATACGCTATCAATAGCAACACACTCTGATGAGAGCTCATCACACGGTTTAGTATTAAACATAGAAGCCCCCATTAATTCATTCAAAAATCAAATGTTTTTAAAAACGGAAGCAACTTCAACTTACCATTTTAAAATTGTATTTCCAACTTACCATAGACATATAATTACTGAGCCCAACTATTCTGAAGAAATACTTATTTCTATTTTAAAAAGATATCTTAATCCTTCGGTTATAAACTGTATAAAAACAGATGAGAGCGTAATGGGAAAAATTCAGCAAGTATACCCCTTGCATTTTAACAAATATAAAATAAGATTTACGCAGGTGGTAGTCGAAGATGTTACCGACAACTAACACCAGGAAGACATAATAATTAGATTTGATAATAGAGCACATAGAAACGCTAAGGAAAATAGAACGCAAATTTTAGAAAAATATTATTTCCCAGCGATGGCGAACAAAATTAAAAAATTTATTAAAAGTTGCAAGACTTGTAAACTAAACAAATATGATCGGCATCCGCCAAAAATCGAAATACAGGCAACACCCATTCCCAAATATCCTGGTCAATTAGTTCACTTGGATATATTGGTGATGGGAAAAACATTAGTTTTGACAGCTTTGGATAAGTTCTCGAAATATGCAATGGCAAAATTAATAAATTCGCGAGCAGTGGAAGATATAAGGCAACCCCTAAGGGACATCCTCTCTTCCTTGGTACCAGAGTCAATAGTGTTTGACAATGAAAAATCCTTCAATTCCGAATCCATTAATTTTATGATAGAAAATGAGTTAGGAATTTCAATTTTCAGAACTCCTCCATATACTAGTTGCTCGAATGGGCAGGTAGAACGATTTCATTCCACACTACAGGAAATTATGCGTTGCCTTCATGTTGAACAGACTCATCGCACATTTCAAGAATTACTAGACAGATCGGTAAAAGAATACAATTACTCCATTCATTCAGTTACAGGGAGAAAACCTCTAGAAGTATTTTTTGGTCGACGAGTAAGTAGCAACCCCAGTCTATTAGAAAAGGATAGAAATGAGACAATAAAAAAACTTTCAGACAAACAAATGACAGACCTAAACTATCATAACGCGAAGAGAGTTCCCCCAAAAGAATATAGACAGGGAGAAGAAATTTTTGTCAAATTGCATAAAAGACTAGGAACTAAATTATCCGCCAGATACAGAAAGGAAATTGTGGCAGAAAACTATAATACAAGCATT
Source organism: Ormia ochracea (assembly GCA_963402855.1). Taxonomy (NCBI): domain Eukaryota; kingdom Metazoa; phylum Arthropoda; class Insecta; order Diptera; family Tachinidae; genus Ormia; species Ormia ochracea. Next base: position 6,309,833 of record OY727110.1, on the reverse strand, counting down.
AAGACGCAATCCGGTAAGATTGTGCATAAAAACAACATTAAACAATCTTAGGAATAAAATCAAACCTTTTATTTGCTTTGCAGGATTAGCAATGCAGACTCCAATGATTATTTTAACTTTAACTGCATTGGTAAACACCCAACAATTTCATATCCATGACCTAACTAACAATAATGGGTATATACCTATACCTCCTATAGGAGAGGAAAAGATTATAAAGAACTACGACAAGGTACTACATTTTATTAACGTGAACACCTACGATGAGACCATTCTTATAATCTCTGAAAATATAAAGTCATTGAAGGCCACTACCTATGAGGACAAACGACTCTTAGATTCAATTAATAAAAATCTCATACTATTAAAAGCGAAGATAAGCAACCTGCGCATACATTCAAAACCAAAGCGAGGTCTGATAAATGTTTTGGGAAAAGGACTAAAGTTCATAGCAGGATCCATGGACAGTGACGACGAGAAAGAAATACATGACGCAATAGAAAATATACGAGACAACGAACTTAACACTAATACAACACTGAATGAATTAATACATATTAACACGGGTATGGCAGAGGAAATTAGAAACATTACAACACACATAAATAGACAACAGACACTCATTGGTGGATACATAAATAAATTCAAGGACGAATCACTGAACAAAATAAGGACTTTAGAGGACGAAGTAGAGTTTATTGAACAGACATACAGAATTGACAATGATATATCCCTCCTTCGAAACCACATCGACGCCATTGGACAGATCATTTTTTCCTGTAAAGTGGGGATAATTCCTTCTGACATACTTACGGAAAAGGAAACTAATTTAATTAGCGACTATGACAGTTACAGCAGATTGAAAATTGCGGTTATGGCCGAAGGCGATAATATAATCCTTACATTGCTGATACCTCAATTCTTCAGCAAGAAACTATCCAGGGTAAGATTTGTCCCTGTTCCAAATGCTGCGAACAAATCCTTGGTCTTGGACACATATGACATATTGGTTGACAATGATACTAAAATATTCAAAGAACATATTGAAGATGATTTAGAAAGGAATTTAGTAAGGATAGAGAATAGGTGCATGGAAGACATTTTAAGATTCCGGGAAGCACAATGCGAGCTAGAAACGGTACAAGAATCCGCCGTAGTAGACGTAATGCCAGGAATACTTGTATTTAAAAATTTCAAAGAAAATATCACCCAAGATTGTAATGAAATAAAAGTGAAGCATACGGGAACATTCCTCATTAAATTTGAAAATTGTAATGTAACCACACTTAGCACAACATACACCAATATTAATCTAAAAATTCATGAAACTCTTATTATGCCAAATCTAATATCAAAAATCAAAGAAAAGAAAAATATTAATAAATTAGATCTTAAGCTTGAAAGCCTATATGTTAACCAATTGAATAATGAAGATAACATAAAATTGTTACTTAACAAAAACAAAAATACACACATAATTAGTTTAAGCTCAGACATTATAATAACATTATTCGTTATCTTAACGATATTAATTTTATACTACAGAGTTAAGCCAAAACTTTATTCTTCAAGAGATAATGTTGCAGGTAGTATTGATATAAATAAACCATACCTTCAACTTGCAACAAAAGATCTTAATTCTCCACCTAAGCCATCACGATTGTGGACAATCGACTTAAGAGGGGAAGAGTTAACAACACAAAAGTTTTCACATGTTTAAAAATGCAAAGTTCCCAAATATTAACAAAGGAAATTGAATACCTCTGCATATTCTACTTTTCAGACGGTTTTCGCAAGAATTATTTGTCAACTTGCATTCTTGCCAATTAATCATTTATTAAATTTTGTACTTTTAATACCAAATAATTGTTTACCAAATTTTGTCATTTCTCAATAATTGTCGTAAAACAAGTCAAGCCACCTTTTTTTTAATAAGTTAATATAAATAAGCTTTCCGTAATTTTAAGTTCAGTTGTTATATTCAGCTCAATAAAGATTGGCGTAAAGCCGAAAAAAGGAAAAATTAATTTTTATTTATTTTTTTTAGCGTTCGCAATCTGCAAATGCTTAAGTTGTATACTTTATGAAATGTGTAAGCAAAAATGTTTAGTTGCAAGATTGCCAATTCATCTGCTTGGGAAACTAAACATTTTTATTTTAATGTCTCATATAATTAAGCAGCCGTATTGATGTTTTTCGTTTATTTTATACTATACTACACATAAAAGTAACTATTGAAATTTATGCCCCTATTATGGTGCACAACAGTTGTAAATTTGATGTTGTATTTTTGACATTGCGATTATGGTTTACAACAGTTGTTTTTAAGTGTTGTAGTTCTGTCAACACTTAAGTGTTGTAGTTCTGTCTGTTGGGTGCCTCCGTAGGCGATTGAATAATGCTCAGCCTAATGAAGCGGAGGTCGCGGGTTCGATTCCTGCCTAGACCCTGGGTGTTTTCCTGCGGACAAGCCAAAAGCTTTGCAGGTAAAGTTGGTTAAAAAAAAAAAAAAAAAAAAAAAAAAAAAAAAAAAATTAGAACACCTCAGTAGGTGTTGTGGTCGTTAAAAAAAGAATTTCTTCTCAATATAAGAAGAAGAAGAGAAGAAGAGAAAATTGTTTCTGAAATTATTCGATGACGAATTTTTCTGCTTACTATTTATTTTCAATAACTTTTATTTTAGTGAATGTTTTTTTTATTTATTTTAAAGATTTCTTTTTTATTGTTTATGTGCCTCAATTTTTGATTTTAAAGATCTTTCATATTTATTTAGGTTTAGTAATATTTTTTTATTCAATTTGAACAATTTTATTATTGTTATTATTTTTTTTTATTCTATTTTATAGAATTCCTTTTCGAAAACGTGCGTTTTCATTGTATCCTTATCACTATCAAAGAACAACTCGACGCTGATGTCCATTATTTAAAATTTTTTCGTAACTTTTTATTTATTTATATTACTTATAAATATATTACACATATTTATATTACTTATTTATGTTTTGTATATTAATTAAAATAACTTCTGCTTATTTTTTAAATTTTCACTTTGCGGTAAATTTGTTGAAACGTATTAATTTTGTTTTCAACTGTTTATTTTGTGTACTCAAAGATGCATTTTTTAAGCAAAGTATACTAATATTGAAGAACAACCCTGTGACATACACAACATCTGGATGTTGTAAATCATAATCAGAAAAAGTATAAGTGCTGTGTTGTCTCCTCTTTAATTTTCTAACTCTTTCGACTTAAAAGACTTTTGTTGAACATTGCAATCTGTTTTACAGGGCATTTTTCTTCCCGCAGTGGAAGGGCAACCTTTTTACAAAATAACACGCAACGCATTCACAGGGCCACATTTTTTGAGAGAGGAACACAAAATAGCTCCTTTTTAGTGTAATGTTGCCTTTTTTTGGAGAAAAGAAAACGACATAAGTAACAATATAAGTTAACAACCCAAGCAAATGGAACCCTTTTGCTACACCTCTCCTTTCAGCCTATGGTTACATATTTGTCTTCTTAATCTAATTTTATTTCATACATTTTGTTAATGTCGCATTTCACTACAAATCGAAAATCCAATTTTATATTTTCTGTCAATTTTGCGTTTATCAAACACAAACGCAACAATGTCAATGCCTCTTGTTCTTATCCACTTCACTAAATTGCAATTTTATTTTAATCTTTCAAAAGTCTTTAAACTAGATTTTTCCAAAAATCAATGAACTAAGCCACTTGGTTTTATTTTTCAAAAGTTATTGAATTCGATTTTACCAAAAATCAATGAACTTATTTCTATGAGTCAATAAAACTCTTTTTCAGTGCGCTGACGTAGAGAATTAAATTCCATTAAAAAGTAAGCAAGTAATATAAGCAAAAGAAATAAGTAAATAGGGATAAGAGGTAAGAAGTCACAAGTAATAGATTTAAGTTTTCAGTCTAAGATTGTCCGACATCGAAGCACATAGTGCTTACAAAAAAATATCTTAATAAAGTTTAAAATAAGAACATAGTCCTTAAAACCGAACTTTTTTGAATAAAGGGCAAGGACTCTGATTTATATAATATATTTCTACTTACGTGTTTAAGGAATGTGTTGCTCTAAATACAGGTACTTAGGATTAAAGAAAATGATAAAGTATACAAGGAATGTGTTGCCGTAATTACCGGTACTTGGCATTAAATGATGAACCCTATATCGACGGCGGTAACAGATAATATAGGAAAAAAGTTTAAGAGGAAGAAGTGAAGTGAAGCTGTGCAACGATCAAGGACCCTTCATTTACCATTAAAGTATAAAGTATTCACTTTACCACATATTTGAGGAAAGTGAATTTTTTTTCCTTCTTGTGAACTTAATATAAAGACGATGGATGAAGTAAAATCTACAATAACGACTATGACTAATGTTGTCTTGGTATCAATGCACTAAGAGAAGTTTTGAGTAGGTTAGATCTTCTTGAAAGCAGGCAGGCTACCGCGGCTGTCCCAGTGGTCACAGAAGAAATATTTCTTCAACGACCACGAACTGGGACCGAGTTAAGAGATATAAGGCATCTTCCTAACTGTGTAAGGGATCTAATAACATTTAAGGGTAATCCAACTCAGTATGTACATATCTTGGGTCTATTCCATGAAAATCATACTGGAGGATTTTGAAATTGTCAGGGATTAGCCGATCTATTGTACAATTATCAGTAGGGTTGGTCAAAAAATTATTGGCGCTGCGGATACAGCCATGGTAACGTATTTAATAATGATAGGGCTGAATAAAAAGACACATCCAAACTTTGGAGCATCAGCTCAATCAACTTTCCGAGGAATCCTCAACAATGTATGAATTTTATTCAACTATTAATCACAAACTTTCGCTTATTATCAACAAACTGCAGACGGTATCTTAGTGAAGAAATAATCAAATCCCTAGAGGAAACTCATAGGAATACAGCGTTCCCGATCTTTCCCGTATGATTATTATACAGCGACCAAGAACGCTCACTGAAGCATACCCCGCTTGTTTAGAATTGAAAACTTAACGATGCGAAACGATATAATTTATCCGAAAGCGAAGCCTCACAGCATAGATTCTATCACGTAGAAACTTTTCCTGGTGAGGACCATACGGCTAAGAATCAGCAAGAGGAAGATTACTGTAGGGATGAGACTGTAGAAGAGGTAAATTTTATGGGGGAAAGCCCTCAAGTTTACCCTATATAGAATATCCCGCTACTTGTGATATTTCATGTTTTTTAATCGACACGGGTTCGACACAAGAACTTTTGCAACTTTCACTTATCACACGGTAGCATAATTTTAAAAATACCAATATATGTGCCGTCAGTAGGAGGAGACGTATGGAGAGACAAAAAATTAATTGGACCTTTTTTAAAGTATTTGGAATAAAGGAACATATTCAATTTTATGCCCTACCAGCACTAAAAACATTTGATGGAATTATTGCGGATGACACACTTAAGGAGTTAGGTGCTTTGGTTGATAAGGGAATAATTTTAATTTTGAAAATGGTTTTAAAATTCCGCTAAAAAAATATAACTGCTGAGTCAAATTATATATTGGGCGAGGAATATGTGCCAGATGTTAGGACAAGAACAGAAAGTCTTATTAATAAATACAAGCCACATTTGGGCCGATCGATAACAGCGAACTTGAATCAACAAATGTTCATGTAGAATTCAAGCCAAGCACAGAGGAACCAATATATGTGAGAAGCTATCCATATCCAGTCTCTATGAGGGAAGAAATAGACAGTTAAATAAAGGAACTACTTTCAGAAGGAGGAATAAGGTCATCCAAAAGCCTATACAGTTCTCTCATATAGACCGTGCTATCTCAAGGGGGAAAGCAATATCGAAGCGTGTAAATACCGTAACCATTCCAGATACCTACCCAATCGCTGAGAAAAAGCTGAGGAAAAGAAAAGTAGTTCACAACAATAGATTTTACATCAGGCTTTCATCAAATAGCCATGAAACCAAAAGATATCCGGAAAACAGCTTTTTCAACACCGAATTGTAAATTTGAATATTTAAGATTGCCTTTTGGCTTAAAGAATGCGCCGATATCCTCCGCGAGTAAATATTGACAATGTAATCATAATCGGCGAGGATATGGAATGTCACTTAAAGAGCATACATACAATTTTTGCAAGACTTCGTGAGGATTATCTAAAGGTAAATCTTGATAAAACGCATTTCACGGAAACTGAGGTAGAATTCCTTCGTTACATCGTTGGGCATGAGGAAATAAGAGCAGATTCTGCCAACGTAAAGGCCATTAAAAATTTATTACCACTTACGAACTTAAAAGAGTTGAAAATTTTCCTTGAAATTATCGCTTATTATAGAGGAGAGCAAGCAAGTCAGTTTAGAAAGATGCCAATATATGGTGCAAAAAATTAAGATCTATACTGATCTTCAACCTTTGACGTTTGCGTTAGGAAATAAGAATTTTAATGCTGAACTAAAAAGACGGAAGACACGAGGAATATAGCCACGAGTTGAAATATAAGCCTTGTAAATCGAACCACGTAGCAGATGCCCTTTCGAGATTAAAAACGGTTTCAAATCATTTATATCATTCTTCTACTGATGCAGCGAGTGAGGGAATGGCTATGAATGCAGATAAAACTTTAACTACTTCAGAGGATCGTGAAGACGATGACCTTCCATCAGCGGAAACAGTTCAAAGTGCAGAACAAGATGCTTCTGACTTTATGCCCCATGTAGATGTACCTATAAACGTTTTAAAATCTAGATTATAATAGGTGTAGGAATGGACATGGCGGCAATGGAGGAACCACATCGTGGATATACCAGAAGTTTTGTTTCTTCAAAAAAACTGGTCTAAGGAAGAACTTATAGCTTTGTTGCAGGAAGAACTCCGCCCAATACATCGGTAAGATACACCAGAAATTCTTCATATGGACATTATGGAAATTGAGGGGCTTAGATAACTTTACCAAATTCGCTAAATTCTTTAGTATTAAGGATAGATCATTGGTACAAGTGGCAAAAAAAAAACTAATTAAAATTTTGCATTATTTCACAATGTCAAAAATTCTAGTTACTGTTGATGAACGCAGTTTCTTAAGCCCTTTAGTAGAAACCTTTACCAAGTCACTGTGTATTAAATTATGCCTTACAAAAGTACAAAGAAATAAGATGAACGGGCATGATGAGATATTGCATTCAACAATAATTAAAATTTATAGGTGTTGAGGGGTCGAATATCCGAATCTATCAGTAAAGGATTTAATTGAAATACGTGTCGATTTCAATCAACTGAATTCAACTGATTCAGCAAGACGTAATATAGAGGACACATTCATTAGGACCAAGTCAAAAATAATATAATCCATTCGGGAACAAAAAAAGACTTCGTGAATTGTTCTTCAATAGAAACATCGAAGCAAACTATGAAAATCTACTATCAGTACAGGAGAAAATTTAGAAAAAATGGAAGCTCGGAAGGCAAGTATGCGCTATAGAAGTATAGCACTATATAGAAAAGAAATAGTTGAAAAAGATGAAAAAGAACGTATAAAGAATTTAAATGAGTAAAGTCCAAAGAAAAACATTGTGTTTGCGCCAGAATTGAGCTGCCTTGATGTAGGGTTGTAGATCATCAAATACAGTGTGGCCCCCACTCCCCAGGGTTCGCCGCAAACATATTGTATTATAAGTAATTATAGAGCCTTTGTCGTCTCACTCTCTTTGCTTTTATTTAAGCAAAATAAAAAGCTAAATCTAACCATTTGTCATATAAACATTTCCTTGTCATTACACCCCTCATTTTTATCGATATAATGAACTTATAATATTTTCAGAAATTACATTTCTGAAAATGTTTCATTATCGAAACGTGTTTACTCGATGTTGCACTCGATTGTTAATTTACTATCGAAAACAAGCCAACACTTATTTTGTGGTGCGAAACAAAAGAAAGAATCAATTAAAAATGTATTTTTTAAAATTTTTTTATTCAGAAATAATAAAATTGTAATTGTTTTTAGGGAAAGCGATTATCAAGGAAAGATTGCCCATAAACAGTGCAAAAAATAATCCCAAACAAATAAGTAAGGAAAAAGCTAGAACAAATTCAAATAAAGTGAGTGGGAAAGCAAAAGATAATTTTACCCGATATCGAATGCGGTAATTTGGCCCCTGATTTCTTTTGTATAAGTTATGGTACGCCTTTGGCGTTGAAAAAATCTCTTCTCCCTCTCCAGCTGCAACAAAACCTTTTGAATTTGACATTAAGCATCAAAATCGATCGAGTTCCTTGAATTTAATTTTTGGTACTTTGAAACCGATTTTATTTCGAATTACTTAAACAAAAATCGCTTAGTTTCAGATGCATAATTTTTATTTCAAAATACTTTAAACAAAATTGCTTAGTTTAAAATTCATCATTAAAATAGAAGTTGCTTGATTTTCTTTAATTTGAATTTTGAGTGCATTGAGACCGATTTTATTTCGAAATACTTAAATCGCTTGGTTTCAAATTCATAATTTTCTTTTGAGTTCATTGAACGCATTGTTATTGTAAAACGCTTTACACAATATTCCATGATTTTATTTACTTTCGATTAAATTCAACGGGATTTTATTTCAAAGCAATTCGAATAAAATCGCCTAGGCAGTGTATCTCGAACATTGAACTCTTGGTGCGTTGAACGCAATCATACTTCGTAATACTTCCACTTCACTTCTGTTTTCTTTTTATGCTTCACATTCACTTGCCAGTAAGTTTGAAAATTATTAGCACTAATTTTTTAAAAAAATTACAAAATGCTGCATCTGGGTTGGCGAAACCGACGTTTCGTTAAGGCTAGGAAAAAGAGATTAGTTTAGTAAGAAATGAGTATCGGACGAGAAACGCCACAAACGAATATAAGTATCTCGATAGGAAGAGATACTATATTTTACTTTAAAAAGTAAAATTATGTATTGTTCTCAAATTTAAAGAAAACTGAAAAAACTGTTATCCTTACGAAAAATTGCCTAATGAATCAAAGTATCTCCATAGGAGAAAAAACCAATTTTATTAAGGAAAAGAAGTTCATTCGCCAAAAAAAAATAATAATTGCTACTTGTAAAATAAGAATTGAGGTACGAAATTTTTCAATTAAAAGTGTGAAAGTCAAAAAAAATAATAATTGCTACTTGTAAAATAAGAATTGAGGTACGAAATTTTTCAATTAAAAGTGTGAAAGTCAATTGTAAATATTTATCTGTAGTAATGGCTAGTTGTAAAATAAGCCAGGTCGGGTCGGTTGCATCAGAACCCAACACACAGTTAGAGCACAAAGCAGGATTTCAAAACTTGCTGAGTTGGTTAGATGCAACTTTCGGCTATGATATTGAGCAGATTATCACGAGAGAAGACGTAGAAGTTATGGGGGTCACGACCGATGTGGTGGCCAACGATGCGCCGTACTACCACGCAAGAGATACATATGATAGTACGTTCGACATTTATTGTGGGAACACCTACGAGCAAGCAAATGTTTCGGCTCAATATGGGATAGAGATAGAGTTACTAGATAGCGCGTTAGTGGCCAATTTTATGCTACACTAGAAAAATTACAACACGCGACTTACATATAAATACATACTACATACATATGTACATACTACTTACATACCAATTACATATAAAATATATATACATACATAACTTACATATAACTACTACATACATACTACATACATATTACTTACATACTACTTACATATAAAACATATATACACACGTATACATATTCATTTTATTTTTCTTAGCTGTTCTACCAACTATATAAGATGGCGGGTGCCTTTTTTTTAATATTATTTTCAGTCACTAAGTTGTTGTCATAGCTATAAGTTTGAATTTTTTAGTGAAATAAAAGTTTTTTTTAAGCATAAACAACTGAAGTTGTTAAAATATGTAAATCGCGTCCTATTGCGGGTGCGGGTGCGGTTACTGTCAACATAGGTGTATCCCACCAGATAGGTCAGGTTGTAGTGGGTTATATTACTTTTGGGTTGCGTAGATATAATAAAGGATTGAGGTTTAGCCCTGTTGAGAGCAGTCATCGATCTGAAGGCAACGAGTGAACAGCCCTACGTAACGAAATGGAACGGGATGGCAGCCACATTCCGCGAGAGGTCATGGACAGACGTAGGTGTGGCTACATTATTAGCCGAATACATATCGGAAGGACGTTTTGTGGTCCTAGCACGGGATCACTCGCCAGATATCATCAACAGCTTTAAACATTTGACAATTGGCGGCGCTTCCATGGTACAATAGGCAGACATAAATAACCCCACGCTGAATAAAAACAACTGGTTTTCGATAGACATCAGTGTGTACTATGCGGGTGCGGTACCAGGAGTGGTTCTAGCTGACTTTTCGGCAGAAACCATGCGAGCGGCAGATAGCCAGTTGGCCGCAACCAGAGGCGAGCTGCAGGATATGGTTCGTGAGTTTGTGAAAGCCACGACATTATTTTGTGTGAAATCTTCGGGGTATGAACGTCCCAACCCGAGATTGTATTCCTGCACACTAGAATTATTCCGGACCTTCCACTGGCGGGGTATCTGCAAATACAATCCACGGTGGCGTTGGTTATTGGTGGTGAGCTGTGAGGAACTGTGTGTGATATCCGAACAAGAGATAGGCGTCCTATGCTTTAAGATGATGAGGGTCCTATTGAACTACGGGATAGCAGGGGGAATATAAGTGGAAAGTTCCTGAATAAGGCAGCGAACACGGGTTTAGCTGGACCCGGGCAAATCAACGCGTTTAGCGATCACCTATTCAAGGCAACGAGTAGCACAAATGTCCCGATCATTTCCAAGATTTTATGCGCTCAAATAATGCATTATACCTGCGTTGTGATAAATCCCGATTCATTCGTGCTAGATGGATGGTGTGCTAACTTCGTAGGGGCGGGAGTCAGCACGTCAGCGTCCCATTAGCATGCAGAGTGCGAATTCCGCATCCCTTACCTACTGCACCCCTTGTGCAAGTCGTGTGCGTTGCCATCATGCTGACATCAGCTGACATCATACTGGCGAACGTCGTTTCATCGCGCAGTTGGGCGGCCAACATGTGGGGTGCAATGCGCAGTCTTAACATCAAGACTCTGTCTATAGCCGGGCGTATAGCCCCAGAAATGTCGCACATAGTCAAACAGTTTGTGGGTGCTTTCAACGCACTAGAGATGTATGGGTGCTCGGATTTGAGAGGCTACAGAGGTAGCAACAGGTCAGATGGTTGACGGTTGACGATGCCTGTTGGATAGCCGATGGGAACTTCAAATTAGTGCCCGTCATCAACGAAAGAGTACAAGGAAATGAATGCAAACATAACATCTTTTTTTCAGAGGCACACTCGGCTTGGAAATGGGGTGCAGGAAGTCCTAATCCAACAGACTGGAATAACATACTGAGAAGTCAGGAAAGTATCATCGCAAATAACAATGAACCATATAAAATTAATGAAGACCTTCAGCAGACAAGGAGCTAAGGAAGATAAATGAAATTGTCACCAGAATGAACGATATAACGAGCGGGAAGGACTACACCTTAACGGGACAAAGTACCATCAGCGAAGTCATCATTTTAAGGGATGAAATAAACGAAATTATCCGAGCTTGGCAGCTAGCCATTAGGGAGCTGGAAACGTTACCAATGCGATAGATGCAGTGGAGTATGCAATGCCATCAATTTAAACAAATGGTTCATTACTATTGTACATTCTGTCCATGCCAAAACTCGAAAGTAGCTTTCATAACTTGCTTCTTACTAGAGCTACTACTATAGAAGGTAAACAAATTGATCTGCCGTTTAAAAGGTCGCCTGTTAATGAAGCTAAGACCTATGGTATCACAGGCGAATGCCTTTTAATAAGTAATTCGACAGTCTGCAAGAGAGCATCTGCAACTAAATTGGAGAACGATAACTGCGTGAATCGCATTCTTAAAGGCGGATCAACAAGATGTAAATACAGACGTAACCAAGAAGAAATTGTGCAGTTTGTGATGTACACCTTTCCACAGAAACATCTCACAATATTTTTTTAATAAACCAAATTTATTAATTTAATATCTATGACACACATAAATATCATTACAGACATGGTAAACAAACATTTCATTCATATACACAAAGATGTACAGCGAAATGAAACTTGAGTATCTTCACTTGCTCCACATATAGTTCATTGTTAAGGTACTTCACCGTGCTTATGAAGTAAACAATAGTAAGTCAAATTTCTTTTTTTTTGGAACTATAGAGAAATACAATATGTTGAAAATTGATGATCAGTAAATGGAATTGTAACGTGAACAATAAAGCAGAGCACCACTTTGCATAGGGCAATGAAATGCAAGATGTGTCAGATAATTTATAGTTAATTTGTAAAAGGATAAATTGTTTGTAAGAATGACGAAGTATGCGTAAAATGTCTAGACAAGCATAGATCAAATGATTGTAATTTTGAATTCGTGAGAAAGTGTATAAACTTTCAACGGGCAAACGAAAAGCTGAATCTCGGTTTAGATATAGACCATTTGACAATTAGCAAGTCTTGTCCAGTAAAGAGAAAAGTAGGCTACTAGCAATCAAAATCATTAAATATAAAATAATAATAAGAATTAATAAACCAGAACTAGAAAATATTATTGAAGAATACCAATATGACATTGTGATTCTATCGGAAACACATTTAACAGATGAAGTAAATGTAAGTGAAATAAAAATAGAGAACTTTAGAAATTTTAGATGTGTTCTAGCTCAAAGAGAACTGGTGGTGTACTAATCTATATGTTTAGGGAAACAAAAACAAAGTTAATTGATCACTTCGTTACTGATTCAAATACCTGGATACTGACCGTAAGCTGTAAGGTCAAAAATGATGAGCTTCTCATTATGGGAACATATAGATCGCCCAGTAGCAGTGAACGGGAGTTTTGCAACATATTAAGTAATAAGTTTGAAGTTATAATGGAAATGAATAAGAATACCATAATAGTAGGTGACTTCAATATTGATTGGTCTAAAAGTATATTTTATAAACGGAAAATAGAGAAAATAATAAATGATTCTGGTCTGACACAAAAAGTAAATGAATATACTAGAGTGACAATAAACTCGGAAACTTTGATCGACTATGTTCTTACAAACATTCAAGATTTAAGTGTTTCAGTCGAAAATTCGCAAAAAATATTGGACCATGAATCAATTGTAATTAAAAAACCTAGACAAGAATATGTCAAGATTGTTGTGGGATGACAATACGCAAGTCTGGCATCACTCTGACTACTTGTTATAATTAACTTCTGTAAAGTTTGACAGTTGTTGTCTTATCTATTCTTTTTATTTTTCTGTTTCCTGCTCTCAAATAAAGCATTCAAGATTTATTGTAATTTGATTATATTTTTTATCGCTTTGCATCTCGTAAGTACTAATAGGTTATGGGCCCAGCACGTACAAGTTAAATGAGTGAGGCATCGATAAAAACAACCGACGATCAATTATTAATAAATCTCTATTGGAAACAAGTGAAGCGATAACTTCTTCTACCGTCAGCAAATATTTTGTCAGCATCAACGCGCATCGAATTGTTGTCGAAAGACAATTTTGATAACTGGAGCATGCATGGCGCAAGATGGTGAAGAATGATTTATGGGAATTTGTAAGTGGAGCAAATCTGATTCCCGATGCCTCAAATTCAACAGCGAGAAATGAGTGGCTTAAGGTGGATAGAAAAGCAAAGGGAGACTTAATCTTATCAATCCATCCTTCTGAAGTGAAACAGGTACGGGGCTGCAACACTTCGCGTGATGTCTGGCTAAAGTTGGAATCTATTTATGCCTCACGTGGACCAGCTCGGAAGGCAACGTTGCTAAGCAGTTAATGTTGCAGAAATTGGACGAAGATGATAATGTTCGTGAGCATATAGCAAAGTTCTTTGACGCAGTCGATAAGCTTGAGTATATGGATGTGAAAATAAATGGAGATCTCCTATCCATCATGTTACTCTACAGCTTACCATCTGCTTATGAGAATTTTCGTTGTGCCATTGAATCTCGCGATGAACTACCAGCCGCCGAAGTACTCAAAATAAAAATTATCGAGGAAAGCGAAGCGCGCAAGCAATCAAATGGAAATCCTGTAATTGCTATGGCAGCTGGAAAACCATCAAGAGAAGGTTTCCAAATTAGATGCTATAAATGGGGCGTTTTTGGCCATAAAGCAAATGTGTGCCAAAGGAATAGTGGCAGAAATTTCCAGAAACAAGAATATGCTTAACAGTCAACAGACGAAATTGATGAGAGTTTCGCCGTGTATCATGTGGTAGATACTGCCTGTTCGACAGATGACAATATGATTGTGGCACGTAGTTGGATTCATGATAGCGGTTGCACATCCCATTTATGTGGGGACAAGGAAGCTTTTTTAACATTAAGTGAAGCAAGAATGACAAAAGTGAATCTAGCAAGTCATACTACTGCAAAAGTGAATGGACAAGGTGCTGTGCAATTGTCTGTAGCTCCTCAAACTGGTCAGCATCGAAATATTCAGCTAGAAAATACGCTTTTTGTTCCTGATTTGAGGGTAAATCTTGTTTCTGATCACAGACAGAGACTACACTGTGAGATTTACAAAATCTAATACAGTTGTCACAGATAAATTTGGCAACCAGTCCGTGTTTGTAGAAAGAAAGGGCGGCTTATTCTTTATTAAAGAGAGCGTAGAATGTGCTAATTTCGAAACGAAGTGTTCCGAACTGTCGAGGTGGCACTGTCGTTTTGGTCATTTAAATACGAAGGACCTTATGAACCTGACCAAAAGTGGCATTATTCCATTGAAGTTTACTTTCTAAGGGAGAAATCTGGTGTGCTCGAGGCGTTTAGATAATACCAGGTGTATTTTGAGAGGCAGACCGGACAAAAAATAAAAGCTTTGCAGTCCGACAACGGACGTGAGTATTGTAATAATGACTTTGATAAGTTTCTTTTAGATAATGGCATAAGGAGAAGATTGACGATTCCCAACACCCCAGAACAGAACGGACTGGCTGAGCGCATGAATCGTACTCTACTGGATATGGCCAGGTGTTTATTGATGCATGGCTTAAAGATATGGCAGTTTTATGTAGTGACGGCATACCTGAATGGAACGTTAAACGAAACAGTTTTTATGAAGATTCCAGATATGATGAATGAGATGCTCGAACGCATTTTAAGAAATGAAGATAAACTTTCGGCAATATATATCGGAGCCGAAAAGATGCTGCATAATATGCGTGATGGGGGTAATGTATGTAAACTTAATAAGGCATTATATGGTATTATTGTTTTGGTATACGTCGATGATTTTGTTTGGCGACCAGTCGTGATGAATGTCGTCTAAAAGTGAAAAGGTATTTGATGCTAGATTTTGATATAAAAGATATTGGTGAATCAAAGCATTGCCTTGGGTTAGAAATAGTTCAACTGAGTTCCTCAATTGAATTAAAGCAATCGAATTACATACGGGAATTGCTCACTAGTTATGGTATGAGTGATTGCAATTCCTTAGCAACTCCTGCTGAAGTTAATTTGCATTTAGACTACACGCAATCTGATGGGTCATGTGAAAAGAAGTCATATAGAGAACTTGTTGGAAGTCTTATGTACTTATGCGTAGCATCGAGGCCTGATATAACGCACATTATTTCAAGACTAGCGCAATTTGTTGAAGAACCTAGCCAAAATCACTGGAATGCTGCCAAAAGAGTTCTAAGATACCTTGCCGGGACAAAGGAGCTTGGTCTGATCTACAGAAAAACAGACGAATCACTTGTTGGATACGCTGATGCTGACTGGGGTGGATGCACTCTCGACCGCAGATCATATTCAGGCTACGTCTTCATTGTGAGCGGTGCTGCGATAAGTTAGAAATCACAGAAACAAAGAACTGTTGCGCTATCTTCTACTGAAGCGAAATACGTAAGCTACACAGAAGCTGGAAAAGAGGCTATATATTTGCGTGAATTAACTCGTGGGCTGCTACATGAGCTAGGCCTTGATCACATTGTCCAACAAATAACGCTTTTCGTTGATAATAAGGGGGCCTTATTTTTAGCTAATGATCCAATTTGTCATGCACGGACAAAACATATTGTTCTATGTTCCAGTTGAAACACATACCAACGCAAGAAATGATTGCAGACGTTATGACAAAGTCGCTGCCAAAAGTAAATCATGTCAAGTGTCGACAGCGTATTGGGTTTATGGAATGATAAATTGATATACCTGCGTATTGAGGAGCGTGTCAAGATTGTTGTGGGATGACAATACGCAAGTCTGGCATCACTCTAACTTCTTGTTATAATTATTATCTGTAAAGTTTGACAGCTGTTGTCTTATCTATTCTTTTTCTTTTTCTGTTTCCTGCTCTCAAATAAAGCATTCAAGATTTATTGTAATTTGATTATATTTTTTATCGCTTTGCATGTCGTAAGTACTAATAGAATATGTAGAAAAAACAACACGCAAAATAGTTGAGTATTTTCATTATAATCCGCTTGAATTTAACCGCGAGCTTATTTATAAAAATATAAAACATGTCGACTCGAATGATATGGAGAGAGATAATGTGGAGAGTTTTAAAAAATCTTATAATGGGGAAAAGTAAAAATGAAATCGAATATGTAATTTTTGAAAATGAAGAAATAAGTCGCGAACAAGATATCGCAAATGTATTTAATAAATACTTTATTGATAATGTCCAAAGTATAAATCAATCAATTGAAGAAGTAAATTGTATTAACTACATAGATCATGGTTCGGAAACATTTCATTTCAAGGAAATAAAAATGAGTGACCTAAAACTAATATGTAAAGAAATGAAAAATAAATCTGATAGTATTAAAATCAACAATAAACTAATTATTGAAAATTGGAATATTTTAGGGCCATTCCTAATGAAACTAATAAATCAACCACTGACAAACGGAATATTTCCAGAGATATGGAAGGATTCGTTAATAACTCCTGTAGAGAAGGTAGCCAATACGAAATTGTGTGATGAATTTCGCCCAATAAACACATTAAAAACATTTAAAAAATATTAGAATGTGTGGTAAAAAAGCAGTTCGAAAACTATTTAGAAGTGAATTATTTATAAATCAATCGGGTTTTCGGAAAAGTCACTCGTGTGAAACTACTATAAATTATATCATAGGCGAATGGAAAAATTGTGCACGAAAAACAAACATTACGGCATTATTTCTTGACTTTAAAAGAGCATTTGAAACTGTTGATTTAGCAATTCTTATTAAAAAATTATACATGTATGGAGTAAGAGGAAAGGAATTACAATGGTTTAGAACATACCTCATACATCGCAGGCAACAAACTAAAGTTAAGTGTTCAAAATCAAATTATTTGTATTTGAAAACGGAGGTGCCTCAAGGATCAATTCTTGGTGCACTTCTCTTTGTAATATATATAAACGACATCGTAAAAGTAATAAAAAAATCAAAAATTTTAATGTATGCAGATGATACGCTATTATATACAGTAGGAGACACAATTGACGAATGCAAACAGTTGTTAGAATACGACATACGGAATATAAATAATTGGTTGATGTGATGCTAATAAATTGTGATAGTGAACTAAATCTAATCATAAACCAAAACAAAATCGGACAAGTAAAAAAAATTAAATACTTAGGTGTAATAATAGACAATGAACTAAAATTCAAAGAACACATAGATTACATATGCAAAAAAACTGCAAAAACAAATCAGTTTTTTGAGAAGAATAAGAAATAAAGTTGATACTCTAACAGCCATACAGATCTACAACACAATTGTGAAACCCCATTTTGAATACTGCTCTACGGAATTATATACGTGTTGTAATCAATCACAGATCGAAAGGTTACAGAAATTGCAAAATAAAGCTATGCGACGTATCATCAAATGTAATCTCTACACCCCTGTAAATTTCATGCTAGAAGCATTAAGATGGTTATGTACTGATCAAAAACTAAATCTAAACGTTTTAATGACGATTTTTAAAATCAAGCACAACCTAGCACCGAGATATCTCGCGAATAGATATCAATACTCCGTTAGGAACGCGGACGATTTTAGATTGGAGTTCCAAAGGACAAATAAGGCGCAACACACCTTAATGTATAAGGGTCTTAGTTTTTTTACTCGTTACCAGCTGCCTCGAAAGCAGAAAATAATATGCGGCAATTTAAAAAACTTTGTTTATCGTTTGTAAAAAATTAAAAATTATAAAGTATAATATTACTTTATGTCTGTTTAAGATGAAAATAACTTTTGTTTCTTTTTTGTTAATAAATTCTTTGAATACTCGTTAAAATATTTTATAAATAATTTTTTAACATTATACTTTTTTAAGAAAATCTTAATTTGTTTTGTGAAACATAAAATATGTTATCATATTAATAATAAATCTTCTACTACTCCTATTACTACTACTTAAATTAGTATATATGTAAGTGTATATTATATACACTTGTGTATATTCATAATAAAGAGGTTAGATTCAGTTTTATACTTAAGCTTGTTTGATTTATTATTGCACTGAGTTTTTTTTAAAGGGTCATTATTTGCTCGTCTGCAGAGTTTTGTGCCTCGCTTTACAAACCATTTGTCGCGTTATCATGCAAATGTAATACCCATCGGTTAACTGCAATAGACCATTAAAGAATTTTATAAGTTATTGAGTGACGATAATATTATGTGACAAACCACAAAGCTTGCATTGAGTCTATTTACGCCAAAATTGAGCATAAATACTGATACATTAGAACAGGGTCCATTATGCATTTTGTTTACGAGAGTAACTGCGAGCACAGACAGGAGGATGCGTTCAGTTCGTTTTTAGCATTGGTAAGAAGAGCATTGTGTCAAAAAAAGTCTAATTCTACACCAAAAATAGTTAAGAAAATTTTATAAGTTTTAAATAACATATGTATATAATTGCAATATTAATAACAATACCTTGGTTCAGATTAGCAGTAATTTAATTTCTTTAATTCAGTTTAAGTTCTTTTTTATAAAAATTGGTTTTTATTGAATTATCGTTATCACTGTGGATAACTTCTTCAGAAATAATAATATTAACCACAAAAATACATTACTATAAATTTTGTTTTTGAAAATACATATTGAACATAAAAAAGGGAAAATAAGTCCTGGATATCCTAAAGTAAAGACTAGCACTGAAAAATGTGCCCCAACCCGCAGGCTACGGCGCACGAACATTTTGGTCCTTCGAACTAGCGTGGGCCACCTCTGGCATTGGTATCGGCAAACGAAAAAATTAAATCTTCCAAAGCTAAGTATCGAACTAGCAAACATAGATACTCAGATCTGCGGCACGCAGACATTTAAGGAGGGAGGAGTTAACAACAGTGGCAATACTGTCGCCAAAAAATATGTTGTTTCCTAACATAAAGACGATATGGTATTCACTAGTTAACTTTTCACACACCCCTGCATTATCATTCCCTTTTTATTTACAGTTGTCATTTTCATTCACTTTGTGTTTTTGCTTTTACCACTTACCGCCGAAGACACGCATTTCTCTTAATCTGCAATAATCTGTACATCTACAACAAAATAACTTATAACATTTTTGCTTCAACATAAGCTTCCGATTCCATTACGAAATTCCCTTCTTGCTGCCACAATGGGAAAATAATTTTGCATGGTCACTTGTTGGTGAAACGTGATCACCGAACCGGCACTCATGGCTAGGGTGTCACGAGTATCGGAAGTTTAGAAATTATTGTTTAGCAGATAATTATTAAAAGTAAATTATGTAAGTGATTATTAAAATTTAATGATTAATAAATCTGATTAGAAGGTAATTTAACCCTCCGGCGTACACTTAGATCTAACCAGACCTTTTCGAAATTCTTTTGCTATTTAAACATGTTTTTAGTATCGGTAGAGGGTTGATTTTTCAGGTACGCTCTTAAAATTTCCTTGTCTTTCTAATGCAAAAATGATGGAGAAAAAATAGCCAGGGAAAAAGGAGTTACCAAAATTTTTTAACATATATGTCACATTGGTAGCACTTGAAGTCTGGCCAGACCCACATATATTTTGTATTAAAAATTGTATTGTCTTGTTTTTTAATTCTGCTATTTGTGCTATTTATTTTATACAAAAAACATAGGTAAACGATCATAATCAATTTTATCCAAATCACAATAAAAGTTTTCAACGCTCAACTTTGATTTTATTGTCGAAAAAATAAGCAAGTTGTCAACTGTTTTTGCGTGAAATATTCTTTATATGTTGTATTTTAGTTTATTGCAAACTTTCGCAGTGTTTAGGTGAAGTTTTTCCAGGAATTTGTAAATAAATTTTATTACATTCCGTCAAAATGAATGAGAAATTAGAATTTGTATTCAATACGTAGCATTCCAGTGGTTTTGATACAGATTTTTACACCCGAGTTGTAGTTGCTTTTGCAAATGATTTGGAGCGTGAGAGAGCTGTTGAAGAACCCGGACAACATGAAGAAGATGATCCCTTTTGGGAAGATGATGATAATAATGCAGATTATTTACCAAACAAAAATGATGCATCAGATGAGGAAGATGATTTAGTTATCAACCCAAATATAGAGCCCGATACTGATGAAGAAAAGAAGGAATGTGATTCTGGAATAAACAAACAAAATGACGCGAACCATTTTTTTTTTATTTATTGTTTTTTTTTTTTTGAAAAGATGGAACTAGATGGGAAACAGTTCCCCCCTCCTATTGAGGTCTTCAAAAAATTATTCACACAAAATATTACTTTTATTATATTAACTGAGACAGATCGGTATGGAAGAGAGGCGGTTAATAAATGGAATACAATAAATGCAAACAAAAAACCAAAAGTCTGGAAAGATTTGTCCGAAAATGAATTGTATGCATTTTTCGACATTCTTCTAGCGGCTGGAGTTTCGCAAAATAAAATGTAAAAGGCACAAGTTTTATGGCGTTAGATAATTTACCAATATTTTGGGCAGCTATGTCTTTTAATCGATTTAAGACCCTAACTAGATATATTCGGTTTGATGATGGAAGAACACGCATGTATCGACTACGTGAAGATAAAGCAACGTGACATATGGAATTTTTTCAATGAAAATCTTGCTTAAAATTACAGTCCCCATGAAAGTATAACAATTAACGAACAATTGTTTCCAGATCGGAGAAAAACTAAGTTCACGCAGTCAAGCCTGCAAAATATGGTATCAACATTTGGTGGGAGTGCGATTCAAAGACAAAATGCTCACTGCAATGTAAATTATACACTAGTCGACAAGCAGGAGCAGTGCGTGAGGTGAATCAAGAGGAAAACGTTTTGCTGCAACTTTCAAAACTATATGCAATAGCGGCCGTACATTTATTGCCGATAAATTCTTTACGTCGATGGAAGGAGTAAAACGCATTGCTAAGTTCGGCATAGCATTTGTTGGTACTATTTGGTCAAACAAGACCAATACCTGCAGAAATGAGTAAACATCCTTTGCGACCTTACCAAGAAGTATTATTACTGTTCGCGCGAGTTAATACAAGTTAATACATGACATAGAAATGTCATATGGTAATAATAACTAGAATGCCATAAGATAATTATAAATAGTTAATAGTCTAGACATAGACATTATACTAATGATAATATTGAATAATTATAATAATCCAGACATAGGCATTATACTAATGATAATAATGATCACAAATATTAACTAAAACAATAGTAAGTAAAGCGAATGAAAAATTGTCTGGTATACAGACGACATAATTACTGATTACATTAGTAATGTATAGTAATCCTTATTAGTACAAATATACGTTAAGTAATAGTTATTAAGCAGTCTTAAGAATATATTGAATAAAGAAGCACACACTTCAGTGTATCTAAAAATAAAAATATTATTTTTTTGATTCATTCCTACAAAGAGGAATTAACTGGGACTCAACCGGGATTCCAGCGAAATAATCTTGTATTCCCAGCCAAATAAAAAACCACGATCCCTAAGACGGAGGAAACAAGTTCCTGAAAAATTGGAAATAATTATAAGGCACAATAAGCAAAATAATCTTATATTCCCAGCCAAATAAAAAAATCACGATCGCTAAGAAGGAGGAAACAAGTTCCTGAAAAATTGGAAATAATTAAACAAAACTCCAAGCTCACATTAAGGTTCTAACCGAGCAATTTAGGTCCTTAAAAACAAACGTCAGCTGTACAATGTAGCTGTACGTACTGAAGTATAGTATTGCGAGAATTAAGCAAGGAAGTAAATCCCTCACTTAATTCCATGATGAGATTCATCAAGTCCTGACTCTTATACAGTAAAAAATCGAAATGGCAGATGAAAATATGAGAAGTGGACGACTATCGGATGCAAATAAGGATGCGATCCGCACTTTTATAATGGTCCTGCGAGGTAACTACACAAGGGGGATCCCTTATCCAAATAACACCAAAAGTTTGGGGGAGGCCTATGCAATCGCTTGCAGTATATATCATGACAACAAAGACCGGTATTTCGAAAATACCACTATGAAGACAAGAACATCATAATGAACAACGGCATGCACCTCACAGAGGGAACGAACACCATCAACTAAAACGAGCATATCAAGTTCGACAACGATATCATAACTATCCAGCACCACAACGAAATCACATCGATCCAATGGAAATCGATTACTCAGCACAATATAGGAAACCTTCAAACTTCCCCAACAGCAAAAATGGGGTAATAATAATCCTCCAAAAAACCATGCAAAACTTCACAACCCCTTCCGTGCCAGCAATCAAATGCATGGAAAGAGAGAAAGGAACCTTTCATCCTATAACATAAACACAAATAAGATACGCTTTGAATCATCAAACACATGACGAGGATCTTCAACCCCATCCAACTCCAATACAATGGAGACGATTTTGAAACCGGAAGTGCTTTTTTAGGCGAGTAAATGGTCTAACATGTCTACAACGAACTTGGAGAGAAACAGGTAGATCAATAAATATTTTAGTAGACACAGGAGCTACAAATAATTATATTAGCACTAGTTGTAAGATAGGGAACTCAATATTAATAAAACCAGTGAAAATCAAAACACTTCATGGATATTCTATAATAGATAAGTAAAAAATAATTACGGTTTTAAGCCGTCATATAACCTTCTACGAAACAGAAGTGCTTCAAGAATTCGATTTGTTATTAGGAGAACAGGGTTTAAGATCAGTCAAAGCAGAGATCAATTTCTTTGACTGTAGTTTGAAATATAAATATAGGAAAGAAATAAGTAAAGGGGAACAAAAAATTAATTACACAATAAGCAATGAAATGTACAAGGAAAATATTGAAAGAATAATGCAAAGGAATAATGAAACTAATAAAAAATTACCATTTACTACGACAATTCAAGCATCTATGAGGGCAAAATCAGAAGAACCTATATATGTAAAGCTATATCCCTACCCGATATCAGATAACGAGTTCATTAATAATGAAATAAGTAAATTATTGGATAATATAATATAATTGATTGAAAATGAATAGGCTAAAATTAAATGAAAAAAAGACAAAAGTGATGTTAACAAATTCTGACAGTGAAATAAATTTAGTCATAAACCAAAACAACATCGAACAAGTACAAAAAGTTAAATATTTATTTGTAATAATAGGCAATGAAACAAAATTCAAAAAACACATAGATTACATATGCAAAAAAAAAAATGCAAAAAACAATTAGTTTCTTGAGAAGAATAAGAAATAAAATTGATACTCTTACGGTCATACAGATCTACAATACAATCATGAAACCCTATTTTAAATATATCTACAGTATTATACACGTATTGTAATCAATCACAGATCGCAATGTTACAAAAATTGCAAAATAAAGCTATGCGATGGATCATAAAATGCAATCTATATACACCTGTAAATTTTATGATAGAAGCATTACGATGGTTAAATATTGATCAAAAACTAAAGCTAAACGTTTTCATGATGATTTTTAAAATCAATCACAACTTAGCTACGAGATATCGCACGAATAGTGTACAGTATGTTAGAAATCCACATCAATATCCTGTTAGGAACGCGCACGATTTCACATTACAGTTTCTAAGGATAAATACGGCGCAACACACATTGCTGCATAAGGGTCTAATCTTTTTCAACTCGTTACCAGCTTCCATGAAAGCAGAAAATAATATGCGGCACTTTAAAAAATTATGTTTATCATTTGTAAAAAATTAAAAATTACATATTACATATTACATATTACTTTATTACTATTGTTTTGAAAATAACTTTTGTTTCTTTTCTGTTAATAATTTTTTTTTTTGAATAATCCTTAAAGTAATTTATAAATAACTTTTTAAATACATATTATATTTTCAAGAAAATCCCAATTTTTTTGTTATCATATTAATAATAAATTCTACTACTATTACTATATCCTCGGAGACCGACGATAATCAGGATGGCCGATATAAAGACGGCAAAGGCGTGTCAACACTGTCTGCAGGACAATGCCCGAAAGCAGTAGAGATGGAGAAGACACAGAAATTAAAAAGTGTTTGAAGTATGCAGTAGTAGAAGTGGTCGACGTTGTAATAAAATAAGTTGTTATTGGGTAATCAAGAAAAGGAAAAAAGTTGTTGAGGTGTGTGCGGTGATGGAGGTGGAATAAATTATAATTGATCTTATAATAGAAATTAAAATAACTGATTTTGTAAAAACATTTGAATAAGTTATAATTGAATTTATAATAAAACTACAAAATACTTACACATATGTATGTATATACTTACATAAGTGACATACATGACACTTCTCCAACTAACATGAACATACCATAAACTCCTATTCATAGTAAAATTAAAAACCAATTAAGACACAAGACTAATACCCACTTATATGAAGACACATATTATGACTAGTAAACCTAAGATTTTCATGTTTAGTACGTAAGGTGAATTTTGAAAATAAAAATCAGTTTATGAAGAACACTCAAGTATAACACGTCGTTGTATTTCACTTGTAAGTGTTTTGGGTGTCAATGTAAACCTTCAAACATATAAGCAACCGTTGCATAAGAATAAAAACTCTTAGAAGAATGGTCACACCTGTTACCATTTAAAAATTGTATTATTGAACGTTTTAAATGAACACGATATAGATATAAACCAAATATTAACTACAACAAATGATAATGGCACGAACATGATCAAGGCAATCAAAGAATTAAAATATATAAGCAATACAGCAGACGATGGTAATGAAAATAGTGCCGAATCGCCTACAGATAATATAGAAATATGTATGGGCATAAAGGCATACGCCTTTAGATAGCATTAGCAACATTCGATGTGGTGCCCATACCCTACAATTTTGTGTCAACAATATTTTGGAGACAAACGACATGGATTATTATTATTGCTCTCATCGTGAACGGACGTGTTCCAACTGCGTGGACAAAATTTATTTATTTTTTTTTTGATTATGAATATTAAATATGTGGAATTAAATAATTAAAAATGAATACTAAGTGTGATCAGTTTAAAACTCATCTGCCCACAACTGGTGATTATGTGAAGGGTCTAATTACCATTATTCTCCCTGCACCACGCTTGCCAAGAAAACAGACGATGCAATGAATGCAGAGAGAAAAGCAGAACGGAAATGTCACAATTGCCGAAGAACAAAATCTCTTATGCCAATTGCTACTGTTTCGGGTGCAAGCTTGGAAGGTCATTCTGATGCAAGTGATGATGTTGCTAATGCAACAAAAAGTTTTACAACGAATGATCTAAACTCCAAATTAATAGCCGTCTAGTCGGACATTAGTGATATAAAAACAACAATACAAGCATTAAATTTCAGTGGAGATAACAACAATAAGAGAAGACATAAGAAATGCATTATCACAAAAAACATGCGCATTTTCTAATTTAACGGCACAGGTCAGTGAACTTTTTAATAAAAATAAAGAAAATATAAACAAAATAAGTGAAATGAAGACACATATAAATAAATTAGAGCAAAACTTCCTAAAGAGAAACATTGAAATTACTAAATTACAAAATAATGAAATGAGTGCAAGTGAAGTAGTAAAAAAAATTTCATCATTACTAGAAATCTCTCTAGAGAATTCAGATATAAATAATGCGTATAAAGTAAAAAAGGGCATAAAATAATAGTAAAGTTTTCTACTCTAAATAAAAAACTAGAACTAATAAGAAGAAATAAAGGCAAAAATATTAATGCCGATGTGATGAATGTTATAAAAAAAAACTCCTTAACAAATGATATACATACAAATTAAAACAAGAACGCTCCTATCGTGTTGTTATAAAAAGTCTTCATCATTCTACATCAATTCCTGACATAAGAGCTGAGTTATTACATGCTGGGCATGTGGTCAGATCTATAGTTAATATGATAAGTCGAATTACAAAACTACCTCTTCCTGTGTTCTTTATTGATTTAGATCCAAATCAAAACAATAAGGAAATTTTCAATATAAAGAGCATAAATTATGCAATT
The DNA here is from genome assembly GCA_963402855.1 of Ormia ochracea. Taxonomy (NCBI): domain Eukaryota; kingdom Metazoa; phylum Arthropoda; class Insecta; order Diptera; family Tachinidae; genus Ormia; species Ormia ochracea. The sequence goes on along the minus strand of OY727110.1, from coordinate 6,283,213 downwards.
ATTTCAGTCGAACCTGCAAAAAAGACCGTAGACTTAGTACAATGTCATCGTTGTCAACAGTTCGGTCACACAAAATCATATTGTAAGAGGCCTTTTCGATGTATTAAATGTGGACTCAATCAGCAAACAGCTGATTGTACTAAGGATCGTAACGTTCCTCCAAAATGTGCAAATTGTTTGAAAGATCACACTGCAAACTATAAGGGATGCCAAATATATCAACAACTCCAACTAAGAAGAAGCACTAATCCTAGAAAAGAGTCAGTAAAGCAAACCTTATCAAATCCACAAGCAAGTAGCTCTCATGGAAACCGAGAGTGTAACACTGGCAATGGTGGTATATCATATTCCGATGTACTTAAAGGTACCGCACCTAATATAGAAAATCGTTTCATTGATCGCTTAGAAAGAATTATGGGCAAAATGTTTGAAATTATGTCATAAATTTTGCTAAAATTATGCAAATAAATCTAAGGTTTGCAGCATATAAAGGAAATAGAAATTTTTCTTAAATCTAATTATATAGACATTTTATTAATATCAGAAATACATTTTACAAATATAACCTTTTTTAAAATAACAAACTTTGATTTAGTGCAAGCGAATCACCCTGATGGCAAAGCACATGCTGGTTCTGTAATTTTAGTACGATCAAATATAAAATATGAAATTCTAGTATCAATTATAAAACCATCTGTTCAAGCTTGCGGTATTAAAATAAAATCTAATAACATATGCATTTACTCAGTGCATTTCTCACCCAGGCATAGTTTATCGCAAACCGATTATGAGGATTTTTTTAAACAGCTAGGACCAAGATTCATCTTGTGCGGAGATTATAATGGTAAGCATCCGTGGTGGGGTTTAAGACTTGTAAATCAGAAAGGAAGGAATAAATAAAATTATTCGAAAAAACGATTATAATACGTTACCTACTGGAAGACCCACATACTGGACCAGTGACCCAAATAAGATATCTGACCTGCTGTACTTTTTTTATATACTCAGGCTTGCAGAGCCAAATTTTAAATATTCAGGACAATGACGACCTAAACTCTCTGACCATACCCCTATCATTGCTTGTTACAGTAGCATTTTGCAGACTGTTTCGCAAAACATACAAATACTTTCGCCCAAAACTGACATACATTTCTTTCAAAGTTGGCTCGATGAAAAAATACAGCTTAATACTAGTATAAAAACAGCAGATGAGCTCGAAAATTGTGTGGAACACTTAAACAGCCAGATTCATGAAGCATCTCTTTTGTCTACTCCTCAAACTCATTCTCAAAGAAATGCATTATCTATATCTACGGAAATAAGAGAGCTAATAAGAAACAAAAGAAGACTTAGAAGAATTTGGCAGCAAAGCTGACACCCTTCAGACAGAAGTAATTACAATTATGCTATAAATCACCTGAAAAAACGTACTGTGCAAACTCAAAATGAAGAGCTGTCAAATTACTTGAGAAGTCTTGGCGATACAACTAATAGTGAACACAATTTATGGAAAGCAACAAAATATCTGAAAAAACCAGTATCTAGAAACGTTCCTATCAAATACCAGAATGGTAGCTGGTGCAGAACCAGTAAAACTAAAACTGAAACATTTTCAAAGTATTTGCAGCACTTATTTCAATCATGCCTATCAACATTTGCCGCTGATGAACGTCAAATTCTAAACTTCTTAGATATACCATACCCAATGGGCTTTCCCATCAAGAGTTTCCTGCCAGCTGAAGTTGAGAAAGTAGTAAACTCAACAATTCAAAGTCACCAAGTTACAATAAATTGGACCAAACGATGCAAGGTCTCTGTCCAAAAAATATGTTATTTTCCTATCCTTATTAATGCTGTAATCAGTCTATCACATTTTCCGATTCAGTGGAAATGTGCTGAAATAATAAGGGTTCAGAAACAAAAAAAGCCAGAAAACGAAGTAACTTCTTAAAGACCTATTATCCTTCTGCCAGTTTTTTCCAAAATATTCGAAAGATTGTTTAAAAAAAGGTTAACACCTGTTCTGCATAACCAAAATATTATACCAGATCACCAATTTGGCTTTCGCAATCAACACGGAACTATTGAGCAGTGCCACCGCATGGTGAAAACTATCGCTGACTCCCTAGAGAGAAAGTATTACTGTTGTGCAGTATTTTTAGACGTGAAACAAGCATTTGATAAAGTATGGCATATAGTACTTCTATTTAAACTAAAAAACATTTTACCAACGCCGTTTTATTTATTTCTGAGATCATACTTAGAAAATAGAACCTTCTAAGTAAAAATTAATGATGAAAGTTCCAACATTTGTAGCATCTTGTATATACAGTTTATACCTCAGACATACCTGTAAATGAAGATATAGCAATGGCTACTTATGCAGGTGGCACCGCTATTTTATCGTCAAATCAGTCACCATACGAGGATACATTATAAATTCAAACACAACTTGATGCCTTGGAAAATTGGTTGAAAAAATGGAAAATAATAATTAATTTACAAAAATATTTCGATATGACGAAATATTTAGTCACAATACCCATACCTGACAAAAACGCGAAAACAATTGCAAAAGCAATTTTCGAAAAATTCATTCTTACCTATGTTCCAATGAAAACGTTGATTTCGGACATGGGTACAGAATATAAGAATGCAATATTAACGGAGTTATGTGAATTGTTAAAGATAGAGAAACTAACTTCAACTGCTCACCACCACCAATCACTGGGAGTAGTAAAACGATCACATAAAACTTTCTTTAACGATGGAGTGGCATTAAAGTGGCAATTTTAGACTTTGCAACTAAATGCAATTCTACATATCTTATGTTAGAAAGGTTGAGAGATTTAAAAGAGTTTATCAATTTTATAAAGCTGATCATACATTTTCCGACATAATTCTACATATCTTATGTTAGAAAGGTTGAGAGATTTAAAAGAATTTATCAATTTTATAAAGCTGATCATACATTTTCCGACATAACAGATGAAAGCTGGAATTTAATTGGCAAGTTTTTAGATGTTTTTAAAATTATTTATACAACGTCTAAAAAATTACAATCCGAAAACCTCATTTATAGCAATCTATATATTCAAATAATGAATATTAAACTTCAATTGGAGAAACTCCCGTGCACAGAATTGTGTTCGCTGTAAATAAACGGAAATGAAATCTTTTTGACAATGATTTATTTGTAACGGCAATATTTTTGGATCCGACGATTAATGCATCTTTGACTGCAGAACATATTGTGAGAGCGAAAAACTGTATATATCAATTGAATATACGAATTTCTTCTTTGTAAGATATTCCCATTTAAGGCCAATAGTAATTAACAAATTATATTTTTTAGGAAATGTCAGCTTCTTCAACAGAAAATTCGAATACAACATTAGCGCTGCACCATCTGCACCGAGTACTACAGAAGATGCCCTTGAAGCGTATCTTAAAAATTTTGGTAAATCATCTTGCACTGAGCCAATTATTACAAATATTGAAAAGCATCTCCTAATTTATGAGCGGCTGGGTAGATTGGGAATCAAGTAGAATAGATAGGAATCAATATCGAATTTTGGAAAAAATTTTCAACTTTAAAGTATGTACAGGGTGGGCCAAAAGTCACAATGGGGTTTAAAAATTTAATAACTTTTTTGTTTATTTTTTTTTTAAGATTATATAAATAACATCTGGAGAATAAATAATGGAGGGATTTACAACTGAACAAAGAACAAGAATAATAGAATTTTATTACTTAAATCAGCGATCAATTATTTTAACGCAAAGAGCATATCGTCGCCATTAATAATTTCAAGAAATTCAGAAATTAATTGGCCAGCGCTTTCGCCAGATTTGTCAGCATGCGACTATTTTCTTTGGGGTTATTTGAAGGAGCGAGTATATGTCAACAAGCCCGAGACAATCCTTTTACTCAAGGCCAACATTGTTGCAGAAATTCGAGGGCTACACCCACAAATGTTGAAAGATGTTATGGAAAATGATCTCAAAAGAGCCCATCATTGCGAAGCTAATAACGGCGGTCATTTAAGTGACATTATTTTCCATACTTAGCGTAAAAAAATTTCCATTTTGTATATTTCATAATCTTAAAAAAAATTAAAAAAAAATAAACAAAAAAGTTATTAAATTTTTAAGCCCCATTGTGACTTTTGGCCCACCCTGTATTAGCAGATCAGCGAAATAGCCTTACATCAACAAATATATATTCCTAACAAGAGGCAATGGGGTATTTGAATATGACGATTGAACATTTTATATTGCATCGAAAATGAATTAAATTTATTGACGTTTTCTTTTCTACATTAAAAATATTGTTGAAAAGGTGCCTTTTTAAAATGTTTTGCCCACCCTGTGAAAGTGCAATTTTTTATATAACGAGAAAAGAACACAAATTAGAAAAAAGTGGATTGCCTTTTTCTTAACAGCTGATAAACAAACATATATTTTATAAAATGAAAAAAATTTTAGAAAACAAAAAATTTTTATTTTAATATTTCATATAATTACGCAGGCGTATTGTTGTCTTTTGTTTGTTTTATACGATCAAAAATATAAAAATAATTATTAAAATCTAATTTTCTGACTCTTTCAACTCAAAGGACTTTTTTGAACATTTTTCGGTAACGCTGTGTAAGTATAAAAGCCATGTGTTTGTGTCTGTTGATTTGTTCAGGGCAAAAAGTGCAATGCCTTTTGCCCTGCGAAAGGTCAACATTTTTTAGAAAAGAACACGCAACCCTTTTACAGGGCAACACATTTTTTAGAAAAGAACACAAAATTACCCTCCCTGCGAGAAGTGTAGCCTTTTTTTGTAGAAAAGAAAAGGCCATAAGTTTTGTTCAAAAAAGTATTATTTTTTAGCAATATAATAGATGTTATTGTTCCAATAATAAATTGAACAAGTAATGAGAAAACAGCATAACATTTGAGTTTTTTCTTATTGTAATGACTCTATGAATCAGCAAACGTTTGCGAAACGTTTGCATTTAATTTTTACTGTTTGCCCCCCGTCCACACTTGCAATTTTGTTGCATGCAATTTTTTGAAATTCTGCTTTGAAATTGCAATAATGTCCACATTAGTATTACAATTTTTGTATTTCTTATACCTTTTACTCTCTTGTTCTTAGTGAGACTTGCAAAGCAAAAAAAATTGCAGAGTACATGAAACTCTGTACCACAAGCTTCTTACCTATCTCACCTAAAACAACCAAAAATTGCTGCAACAAAGTTGCATGTGGACAGTGACTTTATTTTCTATGTTTTACTAAGCACCTGAATACTCATTTTTGGTTGAATTTGTACTCACGAACAAAAAAACCAAAGACAAGTGCCGTTATCTTGGGGTTTGTTTCGTTTTGTTTGTTTTAGTTCTCTGTTAAAAATACTTTATTATTTTTTCCAATAGTATTTATTTATTCATCAATAACTATCTTGTCCTCATCAAAGTAATCCCGCTCAGATATAATAACTTATGCCAGCGTTTTTTCCAATCCTCGAAAAATTTCTGAAACGCGCTTTTTGGTTTAGCCAAAAGCTCGTTTCGATTTTTCTTTTACCTCTCCAATCGTAGCAAAACGCTTTTCTTTTATCGGTGTCTTTAAAATCCATGATATTCCACAATTCAGTGCCGTTTTGAAGAATTTGTTGGTGCAAACGGCGCATAACTTCAAAGTGGTGTTCATAAAGAATTCATGATGCACTTGGCATTTCTTTCAGTCTTCGCTCTTCTGGAGGCTTTCAATGGGATGATTAGGCTTTGGTCAATGTCATAGCCATACACACGTGATTCGCTTCTAGTTATGACCTTTTAGAGCAAATCGTCATTGACGACGTTCAACAACTCCCATGCGACGTTCTTTTTGCTCAAAATTTAGTAAAAAAATAGAAAAAAATCGAAGAGCATACAAAAACACGACTAACCGTTTTATCTGTCAAAAACAAACTTACAATCCAAAATTGCTGATATTATCAACATATAATATACAACAGTCATATGCACATAAAAGAAAAAATTTCGAAAATCGAATATACGTAATTCACGAAATTTGAAAATACCGGTTATTTTTTGATCACACAGCGTATTTACAATTCTAAAAGTATGTGCACAATTTCCACTTTTTAGTCCAAATAATTACAAAAATTCTTACAAAATTTTACGCGGTTTACAAACTTATGCCGTACATGAAATAAACAAAGCTTTTTCTATTACTTCTGATTGCTAAGCTCGTAATTTTTACATTGAATGTAGATGACACCCTTTTTAAAATTTGCCTACACAAGATCATATATACACATCAACATCATACACAGCTTGCATTTCGCAAAATATGTGATTTCTACAGCAGCCGGGAGTGTAATCGATTCTACTCCGCAGAGAAATGGGGATCTGCGGAATGCCTCATTATATTTAAAAGATAAAAAAGAAATCTTATTGAAGATGTATATGTACGTATGTGGTTAAAGGAAATAGTATCAATATATTTTAAAAATAATATAACGTAAAAAATTTTATATTTATATCTACATACTTGTATATCATACACTATATCGACAAATGCAAACATATTAATTTAAATTTAAAATTATTTTTGAATGAAAATATAAACAAACTCACACAGTCATTAGTTGTCGTTAAGTTGTTGTTATTTTTTCAAAACTAACGTTTAATTAGGGTTATGTTACACTTATGGCACCGCTTTCGTTCGTTGCACTTGTTTCACTTGCCGATCGACGACCGACGTCTCTGTTGACAGGCATGGCATTAGGTGCAACATTGCTACCAGTATTGCTACTGTTAACAATAGACCGCGACGATTGTGTGTTGGTGGTTGGCGTGGATGTAATAGCTGCAGCAGTGATAGCCGCTGTAGCTAAATGATGTCCAAATTTTTGTTGGAAATGTTGACTAAAGTTGTTACTAAACATGGCATTATGTGGGGGAGGTAGTGGCAAGGGTACTTGTGTTATATGATGCGTACTTTGAAGGTGATTAAATGCGACATTGGATGCTGATGTGTTATGGCCCATACTGCCACCGATCTCGGCGGCCGTAGTTGAAGTGTTATTACTATTACTATTTAAACCACTGATGTTGTTTATATTGTTACTTTCATCTCGTGATCTTTTTGTCAATTGATTAATGTTAAGCGGATTGTTGACATCACGCGGATTTGCTCCGATTGGATTTCTTTGAAGAGGTATTGATGATATATGACTACTTTTACTGTTACTGGCACTTATGGAATCATTAACAGTTGAGGTGGCTGCTGGAGATGAGGCTGTAGACGATGCTACTGAGGATACAGAGGGTGATAGAGTGGATGATAAAACAATGGTTGGTTGATTTATGGCTTTGTCTGTGTTCTCAGAAAGCAAATTATTTAGACTAGTTATTGTAGAGGACCAGCTTGTAGCGCTAGTAATTGTTAGATGGCCACAGGCATCGTTAGGACTTGCTGCTGTCTGCTGTAGGGAATTATAAGTGTTCTCATTATTAATACTGTTACTGTTATTGCTTATATTATTATTGGATATGGTCAAACCCATTGCTAAGTGACCAATACGGTTTCCTAATAACATGGCTGGATGACCGTTAAGTAATGAGCGTACCATACGATCTGATATCGAGGCCGGTGACGAAGTAGAAGAGGTGCTTGTTGAACATGAAGTTGCGGAACCATATCCTGACATCGAACCCGAAGACGAAGACGATGACGTAGACAACGTAGGTAAAAGAGTAGATACTACCGCAGTTGCAGCACTAATTGTGCCGCTGTCATAAGCCAACACAGTTGGTGCCTTTGAGTTTGATGTCGTTGACCCTATTGGCTGCTGGTGTGGTAAATGTTGTGGGTGCTGGTGCTGATGATGTAATTTTGTTTGTTGTAGTAATTGATGATTCAAATGCTGTTGTTGTACCTGCATTACTTGCATGTGCTGCTGATGTTGCAATTGATCGTTTGCAGGTGCATTGAGCAAACCATTGCCATGTTGTGGTACAAGTGGACTAGTCAACAGACTAATGGGGCTGGCCAAACTAGTTGATGGACTCTGCAAGCTTGAGAGAGCACCTGGACTTGATAGGCTACGATTAAGTGACTCGTTATCTTCATCGCGACCCTTATGGTTGTCATCACCACTACCGCAACTTCCTAAATTATGATGGTCATTATCATCATCATCGTCGTCGTCACTACGCTGACCATCCGTATCATCTAAATTATTGCAAAGATCGTCTTTCGTATTACCAATTGCGGTTCCTCCAACAGACTCCATATAACGTATGCATTTCTTTTTGCGTCTAATTATAAAAAAAAAAATAAAAAAAAATAATAAAAGTATATAAATTATTAACAATTATTATATAGCATTTGGTTCAATTATAAAAAATAAAATATTAAATGTTTAACTGATTTGGACAATTTTCTATTTGTATAACAAATTGTAACAAGAAAAAACACAACTTTAAATCATGCAATTTACATTCAGTATCATGCAGAAAAGAAATCACAAAAGAACAAAAAGTATATACATAAATATATACATTTGTATTAAATGTGTATATTATGTATTATATATGAATATATATAGATATATATATATATATATGAATATATATAGATATATATATATATATATCTATATATATATGTATATATATATCTATATAAATATATATATAAGAATATATATACATACGTACATGTATTATCAAATGTAAAAATTGTTCTTAATGAGTTTTTAGAAATGAAATTATTTCTCAGTGATTTATCATTTGCTTATAATATTGCTTAGTAATAGGGAATTTTACTAAATGATATCCTGGAAGTAGTGCAGTTTTTTAAGCATGAAACTAAATTATGCCGTACAGGCTCTGAGAGCTTCTAGAATAATGTAATAAAAATCATATCATCCATACATCCATATTTATATAGATAGTTATTCATAATTCCTATGTATATACATACATCAATATATCGGAAGAACATTGAACATATATTTGGCGCTAAATGTCCAAACAAGAATGTACCTTAGTGGCACTTATCCTTAATATAAAAAAATATTAAACAAAAATAACTTAAAACGGAATTAGTAAAATTGAGCCGAACTTGTTACTGCTTATATCAATCAGCCTTATACACAACTTGTATAAAAAGTAACACTGCTGAAAAATTGACATGTGGAAATATTTATAAAAATTAGTTTGCAACTATCGATGATATTGATACGACTGTGACATTCTATTGATATTCTACGTTTACCATTAAAACCGTGGATGTAGTTGCAACAGCTGTTTGATTCAGGTATACGAACAGCAATGCAAATGCCCAGCTGAACGGCCGTTTATGTAGTTGCAAGGTTTGAAGCTGTAGAAAGCAAAGTTGTCATACAACGGCAAACCTTTTCTCAACCTTTTCAAAATAGAATTTTACTTGAAACACGCAGTTGGAGATAGCACATTTAAAATTAACAAAAGAGAGGCACAAAAACTACTTTTTGGTATTTTGGCTCTTGTGTTATTTTAACCTTTTATTTGATAAATTTACTTGTCTGTGTCAATTGTTTTCTTAATGAAATATAAAAAGAGACTTTGATAATCGTTTTAGCGTATTTGATGCAAAAATTTTATGATAATATTCAACTTATTGGTAGTCGAAGACCAGCAATTATTTTAGTCTACATATTATTAACGTTCATATGAACATATTCTGAAATAATTTCAAAATAATGAAATAAGTGCATGCGTACAATGTTTTTAATCATGTTCGTAATGAAAAAGAATAATAAATTGAAACAAAGATTATAATAAAGTAATAAAAATGACACTTTATAAGTAAAAAAATAACAATGTTTAAAACCAATAAAATCAATTATTTTTAGGCATTAGATATGTAAATGAGTGAAAAAAAAACTTATTTTTAGCTTTGGTCACAAAAATATCAAGGTGTAAATCAATTTTAAAAAGTTTATAATAGTGAATGGTATAATTTTTTGTTCTTTGGCACTTTTTTCATAGATCCACATTTAATGCTAACTCCCTGAACTGCATCAATGTTTCGAACAGCTGTTTACTTATAATTTTAGTGCAGGGAAACGAATTCTTGTGTAATAAAGCTTGTCCGGGTTACAAAAATCCGAACAAAAAAACTATCAGACATAATTTAATGATATTTTTTTGCAATTTTTTTGGTTACGTTTTACCTTGAATTTCACTTTTTATTTAAAAATATTTATTTATGTTTTAGTTAATAATGGAAGTATTTATTAAGTTAATAATGGAATATTTAATTAATAAAAAATAATATATTAAAGGAAGAATGCAAATAATAATAATGGAAATATTTAATTAATAAAAAATTAATCTATTAAAAGGAAGGAAAAAAATAAAAAGGTTTATATTTTTTTCTTTACAAATTATATTGAAATGAATAGAACCTTCGTTGCATGTTCACTTGTACACGACAAATGGCAAACTAAAAGAAAAACATGAAAAACATGGTATGTATACTACGGTTTTACGTTTTATGTAAGCAACGCTCGTTTGCAACTACATTTACATTTCGAACTTCAACTACATCCACGGTTTCAGCGTTCGGCTAAATAGGCCTTAAAACACAAATCAAATCAAAGACCGCCTTTTAATGCGATTATTTAACAAACTTAAAAATTCAAGCAATAAAAATAAAAATGTTAAAAAACTAAGCTATAGATAAAACTTTATTTTTCAATAAAAGGTGACTTATCGCCATCATACCCGGATTTTGTTCATATGTGCTAAGATATCTGCATAGTGTTAAACATTTTAATAATATTTTAAGGAAAGAAATTGCACCAGAACATCTCACTCGATGCGATGTAATTGCAAAAGTCAGTTTGCACTAATCAAGTACTACTATGAAACCAACTTTCCAACTTTCGTTGTTGTTCGTACTGTACAAGCTCAAGTTTTACGCATTCAACACATTCGACACAGCAGTTCTTACAATTTCATGTCTTCAAGTGTCGCTGTTTGTATTTGTCGCCTGTAAAGAACTTCATAATTATCTTGAACGCAGCTGCGGCATCATAAAGTGTCAACATTGGGTAATTTTTCCACTGTCAAAAATTCCACATTTGAAGAAATAAAGTTATTCATTTAAAAAATACTTACAACTCACAAATATCTAGTAGCATATATATGATATAACATTATTTAAAAGTCGTATTCAAAACTTCTTTTAATATAGAAGTAACACTATTTCTATACTATATCGCGCTCCCGAAAGTAGAAGAAAATACAGATTGACGACAACTTCATCTGTCATCCAATACATGAACTCTCATCTTGACATTTTGTAGTCTGAAGAATGTTGTGTCGAACGTGTTTAATGAATACATTTAGACTTTCTTTATAATGTAAATAATTACATGCATTTTTTATATTACGAATGAGAATGCAAAATGAATCGCAAGAATATATTATTTCCTTCGACCATTTTTTAAACTACGAAAGCCGATAAAATCATGAACAGCCCAGATGACTGTTGTAGTTGATATCAAGAGTTGTTTTACTGACACAAAAATGCACGCACCATCGTTTGGGCACGTACATATATAAAAAAGATAAATACAATTATGTTTGAATTTAACTATCTCTCTCACTTTACTATTCTATCTGATGTTTTGTACAATTACATATGATTAAAGAGTTCGTAAAACGTTCATATTGAGTGTTCCGCGCAAATAGCTACCTGACGTTTTACAGAAGTTGTTAGCGCAAATCGGCATGCCTCTGGCAAATGATTGTTGCACACTAAAAGTACTTGATACCATAAAGAATATTCTTTAACATTCTGTAAAACTTTCAACACTAAATCAGTTATTTTTGTAGCTTAGAAAGCTATAAGTCCAGACAGTTTTTGATATCCTTTTTTCACTATCCATTCCTACATAAATAAAAAATCGTATAAAAATGATGTTGAAGGTGCTACACTATTATGCAAAAATTATGAAAATATTTTTTTTGTATAGCAGATTTAAGTAAGTGCTGCTCTGATTGTCATTTTATAAAAATGTTTATAAAGTTTTATAAGTCGCCTGACAAGGCAGATTAATTTTTAGTATATACACTTTTCAGTCATGCTAACTTGACAAATCGTGCGATAAAGTAGGATGATAAATACTGTTGTTTAGGCCCCTATTATGGTTCACAACAGTTGTAAATTTGATGTTGTATTTTTGAAATTGCGATTATGGTTTACAACAGTTATTTTTAAGTGTTGTTGTCACATGCATTTTTTGAAGGACAACCCTGTGAAATACACAGCATCTAGATGTTGTAAACCATAATCAGAAAAAGTATAAGTGTTGTATTGTCTGCTCTACAACACAACACTTAGGTGTTGTGAACCATAATAGGGGCATTTATGAAAACATATACATATATATTTTTTCTATCAGGAAAAATATTTATCTACAAATAAAACTTTTACAACTAATACTGATTTATATATAACACTATTTGACATTTAAAACGGAATATATTCCCAAAATCAGTATACGGTAGAATACTACATTTAACTGTTAAAAATAGTATATTTTTAATAGCAAAAATAATATTTAACTGAGTATTATTTTAAAAATATGTACTATATTCTTTCAAATATAGAAAGTTGAGTAAAACAAGTTTTCTCAGAAATAACACAATTTATTCCAATAAAATAGTTTTATTACAAAAAAAAAAAAAAAAAAAAAAAAGACACTGGAATGTTTAAAGCAGGTAGTTTGTTAAAGCACAGTTGTTGCACAATAACGCACTGTACACAAGAAAAATCTGCAACAAAACATTAATTATGTTCTATATATACTATATTTCTGTGGAACTTTGCTATGGCTCTTTTGGTTATTTATGTATCAATAGCTAGCACATATCATCGAATAAGAGGCCTTTTGATATTTAGATATTGTTGATGGTCGGTAGGTATGAATTCTGATGCTAACAAAGTTTTAAATCCTTACTCAAAACATGTGGCAATGCAATGTGTTTTAGAAGCGTATATCGTTTAATGTTTGTGAACAGCGCAATTTAAAGTTGTTACTCAAGTAGTATTGTAACTGACAAGGAATCCGGTTATTGGAGTACCCCGCAATTTTTAAATAAAGAAATTAAATTTATTTTTTCTTGTTGAAAATTAATTAAGAACATGAAAATACATTTGAACTCTTGGATTGGCAAGCACTAATTCGTTAGTTAGCTTTATTAATTATTTCTATATGCTTTGCAAAATTTTGAACAAATTATACTGGTATAAAGATATACAGTAGTAGTTTTGCAATAACTACTATGGCAGTCTTACCGAATTCTTATAAATTTTCTTTTTCAATTGATTTGCTATGTCATGTGGTAACTGATGTTCTAATGTTCAAGTGACTTAAAATAGCAAGCAATAACAATTAATCAAAAATTAAATGTAAACAGTTAAAATGCGCCTTCTTTAACTACTCCGGCCCCAAATCTTCGTATACGTGATCGAATGAATTCGATTGAAGCCTTTCATTTAGGGGTCGCGACGGTCGATGTCGTATAATACGTATCGAAATTTGGGATCGTAGCATTCGATTACGAGTTGCCGATCGAATGCCTTCTCTCTTAAAGTCATTTGAAAGTGAAAGAGCTTTTATAAACAAACTCACGTGTTTTTATAAATGAAAATAAAATTTGAATTGTGCAGAAAAAACAATAGTAAGCTGCAATTTTTTAATAAATTATAAGAAAAATGTAAATAAAAAAATTGTTTAGGACAAATTTGAATAAAATAAATGGAAAACAAAAATAGATAATGACCCATTTCATAGCAGGTCACCCCAGCTTGGCGCGAAATATTATTCTAAATTGCGGGCAAAGGAAGTAGTGGCTAAGATGTTATAGGAGGAACTGCCAAATGAACTGAATGCATATGGCTTATCTGTGAAAGAGACGTCGGCTTGGCGTAAACTATGTACATATCTATATATATGTACATACAAAAAAATTACAAACTTCTATTAATTTGTAGATTTACGCAGACCGAAAGCATAATGCAAAAAAAAATTATTTTAACAAAGAGTCGAAGAGAAAAACCGGTGGTGAGCCGTACTTAGTTTATTTGTTAAGAAAACATATGGTTCTGTTCTACTACAATGAAAAAAAAAATATACTACATTTCTTAGCAAATTTCGATACGAACGCTATCGAATGCCGTGATCCGGTTATTTGATTCGTCACAAAATTTCATTCGACACGAAAGCTTAATTGATCACGTATATAACGACTTAGACCCTGGCTTTTAAATTTTTATCTAGCTCTCCTAGATCCGCCACATTTCAGCGAGAATAATATTACAAAGTATTTTTGCATTAAATTTGAAATTTTTCAAAATATTGTCTTAAATTTCACTATGGTTTTCAGTGTAATTGAGAAGGCTACTATAACACTACGATTGCAGAAAACTCCATTTGAAATGATTTCCCTATGTAGCGCGCTGTTTTCCGAAGTTATGACAAAGTAAAAACCAAACACTAATAAAGGGACTTTATTCAATTTTAACCATTTTTTGTGAACTAAAAGTTATACCCAAGTTGCTCAGTTAATTTACTCGCCTGCCAGCTAAAATCTCATTCGTACAAAGAACCTAAGAACAAGTAGAAAAATAAAAAATTGTACCGCATCCACAACTAATGTTGATCTAAGTAATAAGACGACGACACTTATACTGCGAGTTTTGTAAATGCTTAATTTATGTAATTTTTACTCACAGTCTTCACATTATTTGAAGTATGGCAGTAAGAACTGAGGACACAGCTACATGCAGATTCTAAAATGTTACCTGTAACACAAAGCTGTAAGAAGTCACATACGTATACTATACAATACGGACAGGTGCACCCATTATGTGTTATATATATGTATATTTTTCAATTTTATTACATTATTTATTTATTTATTTCCTTAATATTACAATTATATGAATATAATTATAATATAGGTACAGGAACTGACTGTTAAAACCATCGTTTGCTGCATTATGTTTGGAAGAATTTTTCAATAAATTCATTAAATTTTTTAAAACTTTTTTTTGGCTGATATGTCATAAGAAAACGTTTCTTTGGAATATTCCAATTTTAGCTAATAAAAAATAAATAAACGAACGACGGATTGAAAACGAAACTTTTTGTAATTAAATTGGAATAACTTTAAAAAAGTTTGAAGCATAATTTAAAATCTATGGCAGCTCATCCATACGACATCTCTCAAATTTATTTTAAAGAAACTGTTTTATTCATAAACTTTTAGTACGTACATAACATGTATAGAATTCCTAGATATTGTTTAGGTAATGCAGTTAGGCTGGACACAGATTAGGATATAAATGTGTAACCCTTTTTCAATTTTTTTTTTGAAAAGTTCTGCGCATTTAATGATATATATATTCATATGGCATATACTCTTGTTTGTAGTATATGCATTCGAAATTGTCTTCTAAATATGAAAAAACCTACATATTTCGGTGTATATTAATATATACTTCTTGTCCTAAGGCAAAAGTGTATGCCGTTTGATGTGCAAAAAAATAGAACCATCCTGTCCAAAAGAAATAATTTGGGTCAAAAAATCGATATTGCTTGAATTCAAACTGTATGCCGGTAATTAGAGGGCATGCTTTGCGTTGCATATTTCGTGTACTTGCACACACTATTTTTCTATCATGAAGACACTCTACTTTAATTAAATTTTGTAAATTTCGTGTTTTAGGGCGTTTGTTGTTTTGTATAATAGTATGGTAGTTTTAAATTCGTCTTCAACTTTTTATTAGTATTCAAGACAAAACCTATCGGAAAAAGTTCTTAAGAACCGGGAATCCGTATGTGAGAGATATAAATAATCATTTCCTCGAAAAATAATTATAATAGACTGTTACACTTTTTTAAACCAGCATATAGTGTTTTTTTACACAATTTTTTTTGTTTGAAATCTTACAACTGCTATATCTATATAGCAAGTAAAATGATAAAAAGAAATTTTTCGCCCCCTACGCAAATTAACGATAATAGAGTGACAGAAATATTTAACTATTAATTAATTATTTTGTCCATTAGGGCATTTCTATATTATGGGGTATAATTACGAGCTTGCAGTAAGTTTCCGTTAGTGCAAGACACCATCAGCAAAGCTACCCCCAAGCCGACCTTTAGTTATCTTAGGTTATTTTAATTTCACCATGTTGAGTACTATTAGAGATTATCTTTGATATTAGAGATTATCTTGTTTACTAGAATCAGTGTGAATGTTTATTATATTTACCATCATCAAAATAAAGTTGAATGTCTGCCAAGTATAAAAGATGAGTAAGCCTCCGTACAAAAGCTGCAATTCTCATTTAACTTACCACTCAAATTTAGACGAAAAAATTGTAGTAATGAAAATAATTTTTTCGTCCAATAAAAACTGCCTGCAGCTAACAACGAGTTCCGACCATTACATATTCAAATGAATCAAATCTTTTTTATTACAATATATTTTATAATTGGATTTATAAGACACCATATATACAAAAGTTCCATAGAACCACTCATGTGGAATTTAGCACACACTAGACTAATAATCAGTTGACCACATTTTTATTTTAGTTTTTACACAGCCTTCACAAATGCACAAAATAAATTTTATTACTTACATTTATAAATCAAGCAGATATAATTAATGAAATGTAGCCTTGCACATAAGCATATATATATAATATATAAATATAAATATAAATATATGTATATAAATATAAATATATGTATATAAATATAAATATATGTATATAAATAAAAATATATGTATATATATTTATATGTATATTTCTTTTTAAACGCAATTTCGAGTTAAAAAACTAATAAAAACAAAATTAAAATAGCTTTGCATACAAACTTGACAACATCAAAAACATTAACATTTACAAAACTGTATTTTACAAACGAACTGAAAAATAACATTAAAATGTATTAACACCAAGAAAAAAAGTAATAAAACAACGAAAGAATATTGCGAAACAATTTAATAGTTTGCTTCTGGAATTTTATTAATTGTTCAAAAATCCACCTACGATCAAAATGAAACTCGATTGATTATTGAATGCGCGCTGCTTCTGAAATACACCGTATTGTTTAATACAAAACAATTTGCTTACATACAAACAATTACGAGGAAGGGAGGGCTAATTGCGTGGTTAGCATTCATTTCAACAAATTTTTTCTTCAGCTATTGTTGTAGTAAGCGAGGATGATGCAGTTTAATTTATGGGGTGGGTTGTCGTGTGTAACATTTTACAAAAAGTAACGGCAACTGTGTGATACATTACAAATTGACATATGTAGGTGCTTGAGGAGACGCTTGAGGTCCACCAGAGCCACCAACAACATTCGTAGTACAATTATTTCCACTTAAATTCGTTGGACCATTCGCATTGATACCTCCATTGTTATTTGGATGTAAGTGCGCCTGATTTAAGCTGTTTGTGTTATTATTATTATTGTTATTTGTGCAATTTGTACTGCATTGTGAATTTGTTACTCCAGATGCTGCGGCACTTGCCACTGCGGATGCGTTAAGCAATTGCATGTGATTGGAGGAGGAAGTTGATGACGATGACGAGGATGAAGAAGATGAATTAGGCAGCATCACAGTGCCACCAATTCCTGTCACAACCGTATTTATCATTGAACTTGAGCTCATACCCACATTGATACCCCCAACTCCACTGCTTGTACTTCCGGAATTTGTTAATGTATTTAAACTTGGACTGCTCACATTGATGACATTTGTTTTTTCCAATTATTTAAAATTTAATCCATTATTATTTTGGCAAGCATATCAAAGGAAATTGTTAAAAGACACATCATTATTAGTTATTATGCTATCAATTAACTAAATTTGTGTAAATAGAAACAAAAGCATGGTGATATAACATAGGATCAATATCCCAAATGTTTCAGTATACAATTTTTTTGTAATATTGTTCTTCACAAAGTAAGTAGCATTTCATTCTTATTTAAATTTATTACTTCTGATCACTAGTTTGTGATAAACTTGATTAGGATTCAGCTGTAAAAAAATGGTCTTCTTCTGTCATTTAAAATATATACGATTCCCAAAAAAATTTAACTTCACGTGAGCTTACTGGAAATTTCTCTAGGAAATGCGTACATCAGTTACCGAAAAGAAATAAACGAATTAAATGCATTTTCTAAGCACAATATTTCAGTGTATTGATAAATTATTATTATTATTATTATGTTAATCATAATAATCTGCCTGTATTTGCAATTAATTTTGAATCACTTCCCACTTCATTTGTACTACCAGAGAAAAATACATTGAAATCTTTTAGTATCGTCCAATTAAAATTGTTTCTACAATGAAAAATATTTTTAGTAATTTTACATAAAAATTTTTTTTTTGTACAGTATATAATATACTTTAAATTCCTTATGCATCATGTTGCACTTGCGCAAATATAAATTTTCCAATAAAAAAGTCATTGTATTCAATAACTGCTGACTGCTTCAACGCGTGTTAGACCACTTTTTGGTGTGTAAATCATAAGTCGTATCTGTTTATAACAAAACAACATTTAATATGTCTCGGCGACAAATTTTTCCCAGATAATTCATGTGTAGGAGAACGGATATAAACTGACCGCCACTTAACACTGATCCATCGTCTACGAAACTGCATTTAATATGGGCATGCAATATGTAAATTTGCTTTTAAAACACCTACTCGCATGTTTCTAAATACCGCTCCAGTTTTAAATATAAATTGCATAAAAACCTTTTTAGCAAGATAACAGAAAACATACACATTTTAAAAAATGTAAACTTATTTTCGCTCACTAATAAAACGTAGCCGTAAAGCAGCTATAGATAACTTTATGGAAACTCTCCTTTAAAACCATGACACTTATACAGTCATGTGAATCGCTTCAAAATATCAAATATTATGCAAACAAATTTTTTTCGCAGCGTTGGGGGTTAATCTCGTTTGCGATGCGTAAGTGAGATGCGTTAATAAACTAATTTGGTACTCAATAACATTAACGCAAGTCTTTACGCATATCATATTGAAAAAGTGGAAAATGGACATCATAAAATTAAAAATGGTAATGCAGTGCTTTATCAATTGCCAAAATGCAAGAACTTTTGTCAGTAGTTGACATTAATGATTCTAGCAATGATTAAATAACTATACCGAGGCAAAAAACAAATGAAATAAAAAATAATTTGTTTCTAAGAACATAAAATCATGTTAACATTTTTAATGGTTAAATAAATATTGCTTTATAAAAATACAAAAATAAATTTTTTTTGAACTTCGTCGGCATAACCAAACTTAATAAAAAAAAGACACTCAATACGATAAAAATATACATATATTTTTTAAATGTACTTATTGTTAAAAGTAAGGAAGTTCATTATTAGCTTATAGCCTATGTTTTGTATAAAATACACAAATAAAAGTAACGTATCAGGATTTGCTTGTTTTTCTTCAGTTGCGTTTAGTAAATAGCTTGTGTAAGATATTTGTTTAATATTATAGTTTTGGCAAACACTTTCGCAAACCAAAGTACGGTGATACCAGACTTGCGTAAATGAGATGCGTTAACACATGCGCAAACGCAAACAAGAGTACCAAATGTTTTATTTTGCGGACATTTTCTAACGCATCGCAAATGAGAGTAACACCCTTGATCGCATGGAAATTATTGTAACGTAATTTTCATAAGGGGATGCAAACCGTACGACCTCTCATACATTTCATATAGACATTTGACATATCGTAGGATTGTGTTGTAAATCATGGCCTTTTAAAAAAAATGCATGCCATTTTAGAAATTGCCGGTAAGAAACTTTAAATTTTCAAAGTATGCCCTTATTGGAGCAATTAGAAAGTAGTTTTGAATGGTCAACACAACTCCTAAGAAGTGCCCTTCTTCAATACTGTCATAGGTGAAATTGCGCAACTATAAGCAATTCTTACGGTACCTCATGTTTGCCAAACAGACAATTGTTCTCGAAGATTAAGGCATATTAAATTAACAAAGCGGCAGCACGGCAGCAAATAATTAGAATATTCTGTGTCGCACTCATATTTTTTATTCTTGAATAGATAAATTATAACTAAAAAAAATTAATGTGCGCCAGTACATCTGAGCTAAATATAGATTTTTTGTTGTAATAATATGTATATAAAAAAGAAATAATATATAAAAAGATTGCAGTTAAGGTATAATTCCAAGCATTGGTGACAGGAATGGCATGCAATCATTTATAATTTCTATCGTGGTTGTTTTGCGAATAAGGAATTATTTTTCAAATCCACTCTATTTGTAAAGCAATTCAATTTTGTTGGCCAATAAAAAGCAGTATATATATAATAGCACAACAGCCTACCCGATTTAAGAATGATTTAATGACTTTAAATTATTAGAGAAATATAGCAAAATTATATGCACGAAATAGCTATGGATATAAGGTGTATGACTTCGATACTTTTTGATCCCTCAGCGAATCTACGCGACTCACGCTCTTTATGTTCCAAACGCTTCTTGTAAGCCAGAATAAAAAGCACAAGTTAGATATGTACACATTTATTTATTTAGAGTTTTTGGATTGGAGATAAATTGTGGATTCAAAAATATTTTTAGATGCTTTTAAAAAAATTCAATAGTTTTTGTGACATCCGAAAAGAAGTTACTGAAGACTTTTTTCTTAAAATTTCCGTCACATTCCAGAAAGGAAAAAAAATTTAAAAATGTTTCTCAATATGGTAGATATACACACATATGTATATTATTAAATGCAAATTATTAGTATGGAAAAAAATCAGGTGTCAGCAACGCTCACAAGGGCATTCAATATCACATTTACGGGATTTAATTCAACCCTTTGACTACTGTACTCTTTTAAAAATATAAATGGTATCAAGGCATAGTCACATATAATATTTCATACGTATACTTTGTTCTCTCAACTTGACGTACTTGCGGTTAATTGGCACATATTCATTGTAAACAGAGTGATACGAATATACTGAATTTAACTTAGGTGTCAGTTGAGAGACTACAAAATGTGCTTATGAATTATTCTATGAGTAAGTAAAAACCCTACGAAATTATTCTAAAGCGAATACAGCAGTGGGCAAGTGTTATTAGTTTGTTGAAAATTATATTAAATTAAATTATTACTAAATATAACATAATTTCTAAATATTGTGTATGTATTTTGTTTTACTTTTAATAGAAGTGTTAAAATAAACAGTAAACCAAAATAAAGCGTTTAGAAATAAAATATGCACCTTTGACGAAGATGGATTTACCGGTGGTCGTACATTTCTTGAGTGAAACAAATAACAATGAAACTGTTAAAATAAGTCGCAGAGATCTATGAAATATTTTTAATCTTGGGGAAATTATTAATGCCTATTGTGAGTTACACAATAGTGCCTATTCGAAGTAATACAGAAATCAGTCCAAGGAAGGTTACTCCTTTCAGCCCGGCTGAATGTTTTAGTGGAAAAAACACCAAAAAAAGGCGAAGGCATTTTAAACCCTAGCTCAGCGCCAACACAAAAAAAAATGTATAATTATAACGGTTCAGTGCCTTAGCCTTTTGAAGTCGAAGAATTAATTAATTGGTGAAACTGCAGATTTAACAAAAGAAAAGATAGTGTAACAAAGGCCATAAGGGGAAACGTTAAACCTGTAAATGTTAAAACATTAGTTGTTAAACATTTCTTCACAAATTAAGTTTTTTTGACAAATGAAGGGAACAATAGAAGCCCAATTATGACTAGCAATTACGCCGGAATATTTTTCCGGAATATTTTTATTCTGAATGAAATCTTTTGGGAAAACTTTTTGCTTCTCGTTTTTTCCTCATTCGGAACACAGTTCGAAAATGTGGGTTTTTTCCCGAGGAAAAAGTAGGTATTGCGAAAGTAAATAAAAAGGAGATTGTGATAAGGACTGGGGAAAATTCCGCAGAAATGTATTTTAAATTTAAATTAAAATAGATGAAATTTTTTATAAAATATAAATAAATAGTTATTTATTTTCAAGTCGAAAACAAGTAATAAAAAATAAAAAAGAAATCCTTTAGGAAGTATAAAAATCTACAAAAATACAAGCATTGTACATATGTCTATTTCACTGTTAGCATAGTTTGGAAGGGGAATTAAGCTCCGCTGGGAAAAAGTTATTACTGACAACATTAGGATGTACCAATATATAAATTATACAAATAAATATTTTCAGGCGTGGTGCGACCTGAAAAATACGTGCGTCATAAAGGCGCCAGCCCAGAACCTTAACTTGAAATGTTATAGTAAATATGGAGGAATTTTTTTTTTTAAGTTTTACGGTACAATTTAGGTAATTCGTTTTTTAGCCTCTGCAACTATAAATTTTGTGGTTTTTTTCACTTTTAGATTAAGAGAACACAGCTTAAAGCAAACAGTTGACACCGAACATTTGAAATTCCCTTTGCCGAAATCTCGTTCTTCCCGTCTATTTAGAATAAGAGACTTTTATTACTGGGAATATTCATAATTGGGATGTAGTTTTTATTTTTGGTGGTTATTACGGATGGCAACTTCCTAAAAAGTTGGGTTCCCTTTCATGCAAGGCAACCATTTTGCGATTATGTATGGCAACTTGTACAGTCAACTGATTTTTTGGTTGCCTTAGTGGTTGCCTGCAATATTTTGTTGCGATTATGAATGGCAACTTTTTTTTAGTTAAGTTGACAAAACTGTCAAATTCAGGCAACTGCTTATTACCAGTTGCCTGTAACAACATAAATGATCAAAATGGATAAGGTTAAGGGTTTTGCAATTAAATTTATTTATCTTTGATTTATTTTTAGAATGACTGATGTGTTGGAATGTTCCTGTTTTAATAGTAATAAGTGACTTTGTTTTATATATATAAATAGTTAGGAAGGCTGTTTCTTTTAGGATAAGGTTTTTTGCAATACATTATGCATTTATTTTTGGTTTTTATTTTAACAAATAAGTGGTACGGAAAATGTACAATATTTAGTTTTCCTCATTGTTAAGAAGTTGAGAAATTTCAAGTACCTATTTTGAAGACAAATATTTTTTCTTTGTATATTTGATAACGTTTAAAAATTTTTAAAAATAACAAACACTTGAATTTTTGCTAATATATTAATTTTCCAGTCTTTTAAATTTTATTAAATAAAACAATATTAAAAAATACATTGTTATTATCAATTATGAAAGAAAACGCATAATGTGGTTACGAATCATTCATGCTGTGTCTAGATCGTCTTCAATTTGCGAATTCCCAATTGAATGACCTGTTGATTCGTTTTCAACTTCTTCGCTTTGAACACAATTTACAATTTTTATTTTCCCACAGTATACATGTTTCCTGTCAAAAATTCTGAGGTTCAATTGGCAACTTTATGCAAAACTCTGAGATATTCTGTTGGCAACTCAACGCAAATGGCAACCTTTTTAAGTTGCCATTCATAATCAGAAATTGTAGTTCGGTTGCCTTAATAATTGAGTTGCCTTAGAGGCAACGCAACTTTTTTCGGTTGCCATAAATAATCATCAAATTTAATAATTACATTAAAATTATATAAAATTTGAATTGCGAAAACAAAAATTTTAAATTATTATAACATTTTCTTTTTGTTTACTTTAAACATGCTGTTTCTTGTCGGTTCATCATTTCCAGATGCATACATTACGTACATATATCATTGAAGATGATCTCAGCTTATTAATTAATTAATAGATTATAAGCATGCATTTATGGCACACAAAAATTTTGTTGAAAAACGAAAACCACAAGTGACTGATTATGACATTTAATTCGCAACTTTGACACATTCATAGCTAAGACATCATATGAAAACATCACTTCATATGAATCACTGTTTGCTGGAAAAAATGGGGAAAAATCAAAATCAAAGATTTTTCTACAAGAATGAGAATGAAAGTGTTAGATATACGCATAGATATACGCAATTTTGAAAACAAAAATAAATTATATTAAAAATACAAAATTTGGCTCAATAAAAAAAAGGAGTGATCTTAG
Organism: Ormia ochracea; assembly: GCA_963402855.1. Taxonomy (NCBI): domain Eukaryota; kingdom Metazoa; phylum Arthropoda; class Insecta; order Diptera; family Tachinidae; genus Ormia; species Ormia ochracea. The sequence continues at coordinate 6,259,062 of OY727110.1, read as the reverse complement.
GCCACAAGAAACAATTGAAGTTCCCATTAGTGGTCTGATTAAAACATAAAAGAAGCATGTGAAAAAATAAATTTGCAGCGCTCAATTTAATATCTGTCGTGGCTTATTTGACAATTAAGTTTCGGTTGTTTAAGAAAAGTAGCGATTACCATCGAGAAGTTCACTACTCCTTTAAGATTGTGCACAAGAGAAACATATTACACATTGTGTCAAATAATTGATATGTATATGTTTGCAAGGATTTTCTTTTTCTTGAATTGTTGTGGGTTGATCTCTTTCAGTATAGTTTTTTTTTTATTTATTTACTTAATATTGCAATTATATGAATATAATTAAAATATTGGTAGAAGCAATGGCCGCTGATGCCATCGGCTAAAAAACTTATCACTAAATCCAGTTACTCTTACTTTTTTATGATAGATAGAAAAACGTATTGATATAATTAAATACATATAAATTTTGCAAAGATTTTGATATACATACATAAATAAAATGTATATTTACTTTCACATCAGAATAAGTTTTTATTAAAAAACAGTAATAAAAGAGTACTGGGTTTAACGAACCCTCTTGATTAAACGATCAGCCTGAGATTATATCATTCGTGAAGACGGGATACCACTTTATACCGTTATGTACATCTAATAATTATTGTATCATATATCTCAATTCTAACTACGAATTAGCGAAGTAGCTCATCATATACACACAGCGTTTCAGTTGGAGTGGCCCTAAGTTTATTTTCGAACAATATAATGAAAAGAAAATTTTGACAAATATTAAATAGCTATAAAACTTTACAAAAAAATACTATTTCAGTTATATAATTTGCCCAGTAGAAAAAAAAAATTTATATTTGAAAATACTGTAAATATACACCACAAAGTGTATATTTACACTTAGAAGTGAATTCAATATTAAATCTGTTATATACAAAGAATTGCGCTCGGTTTTCGAGCATTTCGATCAATGTGAACAATAGGATATAGCTATTTTCATACCACACACGGTATTTATTTATTATCGTTTTAACAGTTAACGTAGACGTATTCTTCGATAGTAAGTTTCTCAACAGTCGGGCTGACAATTTGCTTTAATCGTCTACATAAAAAAATTTTATTCATAAAACTGGAATTATCCTGAAGATTTCCAGTACCTCTGCATCCCATGCAGGACAAACAATAATGCCTACAATACACATTTATATACCTACCTACATCTTGAATCCTTGATAGCGTTTTCTTTTCTACCAAAAAGGTTGCCCTGTGTAAGGAGAATTTTTAGAATGTTTGGCTGCCCCGTAAATTTCTAGTTTTATATTTAACAAAACAAGAATACAAATTATGAAAAAGCCCGCTTCCTTCCGTTTAAATATGTTTGAAGATAAATTTCGAAATTTATCACAACGGACACAAACCACATGATTTAACAGACTTCTGTTAATAACATAGCTCTGTTAGCTTTGTAATAAAGCGAGTCCACATTCTAAATGGAATTCTGACCACATTTATTAATGGAATGAAAAAATTAATGCTGGGACAAGTGGGCGAACAAAACACCGGAATCCATTGGAAACACGCACCGGAACTTAATTTTTTTTACATTCATAAGTTAGACAAATTCTTAGGGAAGAAGTCCACATTGAAGGAGAACGCGAGGTGATGGAAGGCTGGAAATTTTTGGAAATAATACCGTTTAGGTTCTGTGATGATAACCAGACTTATCAAATTTGGAATTCCACTAAAGGATGAATTCCAAGAGAACGGGAGATGATGGGCGGCTGAAAATTTTTGGAAATAATATCTTTTATGTCCTGTCATAATACCTAATCACCAGAATATCTACCAACTTCCATTTTTGTCAATTTTTCTACATTTTATTGAATTTTTAAATTTGGAATTCCACTAAAGGATGAATTCCAGGGAAATAGGAGGTGATGGGCAGATGGAAATTTTTGGGAATAATACCCTTTAGGTCCTGTGATGATACCTAATCACCAAATTTCTAACATTTTCCATTTTTCTTAATTTTTCCGCACTTTATTGAATTTTCAAATTTTGAATTCCAGAAAAGAAAGAATTCAAGGAGAATGGGAGCTGATGGGCGGCTGGAAATTTTGGGAAATAATAACTTTTAGGACCTGTGATGATACCTAATCACCAGAATATCTAAAATTTTCCATTTTTGGTAATATTTCTGCATTGTATTGATTTTTTAAATTTGGAATTCCACTAAAGGACGAATTCCAGGAGAATGGGAAGGGATGTGCGACTTGAAATTTTTAGGAATAATACCTTTTAGGTGCTGTGATGATACCTAATCACCAAAATATCTAACATTTTCCATTTTTCTTAATTTTTCTGCATTTTGTTGAGTTTTTAAATTTGGAATTCCACTAAAGGATGAATTCCAGGGGAATGGGAAGGGATGTGCGGCTGGAAATTTTTAGGAATAATTCCTTTTAGGTGCTGTGATGATACCTAACAACCAGAATATCTAAAAAGTTCCATTTTTGGTAATTTTGCTGCATTTTATTGCACTAAAGGATGAATTCCAGGAGAACGGGAGGTGACGGATGGCTGGAAATTTTTGGAAATAATAACTTTTAGGTCCTGAGATAATACCTAATCACTAGAATATATACCATTTTCCATTTGTGTTAATTTTTTTGCGTTTTATTGAATTTTCAAATTTGGAATCCCACTAAAGGATGAATTCTAGGAGAACGGGAGGTGATAGGTAGCTGGAAATTTTTGGGAATAATACCTTTTAGATGCTGTGATGATACCTAATAACCAGAATATCTAATATTTTCCATTTTTGGTAATTTTTCTGCATTTTATTGAATATTCAAATATGGAACTCCACTAAAGGATGAATTTCAGGAGAACGGAAGGTGATGGGCTGCTGGAAATTTTTGGCAATAATACCTTTTAGATCTTGCGATGATACCTAATAACCAGAATATCTAAAATTTTTGGAAATAATACCTTTTAGGACCTGTGATGGTACGTAATCACCAGAATATCTACCATGTTCCATTTTTGTTAACTTTTTTGCATTTTATTGACTTTTCAAATCTGGAATTCCACTAAAGAATGAATTTCAGGAGAACGGAAAGTGATGGGCTGCTGGAACTTTTTGGCAATAATACCTTTTAGGTCCTGTGATGGTACGTAATCACCAGAATATCTCCCATTTTCCATTTTTGTTAATATTTTTGCGTTTTATTGAATTTTCAAATTTGGAATTACCCCAAATAATGAATTTCAGGAGAACGGAAGGTGATGGACGGCTGGAAATTTTTGGATATAATAACTTTTAGGTCCTGTGATGATACCTAATCACCAGAATATATACCATTTTCCATTTGTGTTAATTTTTTTGCGTTTTATTGAATTTTCAAATTTGGAATCCCACTAAAGGATGAATTCTAGGAGAACGGGAGGTGATAGGTAGCTGGAAATTTTTGGGAATAATACCTTTTAGGACCTGTGATGAAACCTAATCACCAAATTTCTAACATTTTCCTTTTTTCTTAATTTTTCCGCACTTTATTGAATTTTCAAATTTTGAATTCCAGTAAAAAAAGAATTTCAGGAGAATGGGAGCTGATGGGCGGCTGGAAATTTTTGGAAATAATAACTTTTAGGACCTGTGATAATACCTAATCACCAGAATATATACCATTTTCCATTTGTGTTAATTTTTTGGCGTTTTATTGAATTTTCAAATTTGGAATCCCACTAAAGGATGAATTCTAGGAGAACGGGAGGTGATAGGTAGCTGGAAATTTTTGGGAATAATACCTTTTAGATCTTGCGATGATACCTAATAACCAGAATATCTAAAATTTTTGGAAATAATACCTTTTAGGACCTGTGATGGTACGTAATCACCACAATATCTACCATGTTCCATTTTTGTTAACTTTTTTGCATTTTATTGACTTTTCAAATCTGGAATTCCACTAAAGAATGAATTTCAGGAGAACGGCAAGTGATGGGCTGCTGGAACTTTTTGGCAATAATACCTTTTAGGTCCTGTGATGGTACGTAATCACCAGAATATCTCCCATTTTCCATTTTTGTTAATATTTTTGCGTTTTATTGAATTTTCAAATTTGGCATTACCCCAAAAAAAGAATTTCAGGAGAACGGAAGGTGATGGACGGCTGGAAATTTTTGGATATAATAACTTTTAGGACCTGTGATGATACCTAATTACCAGAATATCTACCATTTTCCATATTTGTTATTTTTTTTGGCGTTTTATTGAATTTTTAAATTTGGAAGTCCACTAAAAAATGAATTCCAGGAGAATGGGAAGGAATGTGCGGCTGGAAATTTTTAGGAATAATACCTTTTAGGTGCAATGATGGTACGTAATAACTAGAATATCTACCATGTTCCATTTTTGTTAATTTTTTTGTATTTTATTGAATTTTTAAATTTGGGATTCCACTAAAGGATGAATTCCAGGAGAATGGGAAGGGATGTGCGGCTGGAAATTTTTAGGAATAATACCTTTTAGGTGCTATGATGGTACGAAATCACTAGAATATGTATCATTTTCCATTTTTGTTAATTTTTTTTGCATTTTATTGAATTTTCAAATTTGGAATTACACGAAAGGATGAATTCCAGGGCACCGGGAGGTGATGGACGGCTGGAAATTTTTGGTGATAATAACTTTTAGGTCCTGTGATGATACCTAATCACCAAAATATCTAACATTTTCCATTTTTCTTAATTTTTCTGCAGTTTATTGAATTTTCAAATTTTAAATTCCAATAAAGAATGAATTCCAGGAGAATGGGAGCTGATGGGCGGATGGAAATTTTTGGAAATACTAACTTTTAGGACCTGTGATGATACCTAATCACTAGAATATCTACCATTTGTGTTAATTTTTTTGCATTTTCTTGAATTTTTAAATTTGGAATTCCACAAAAGGATGAATTCCAGGGAAATAGGAGGTGATGGGCAGATGGAAATTTTTGGTAATAATACCTTTTAACACCTGGGATGGTACGTAATCACCAGAATATCTCCCATTTTCCATTTTTGTTAATATTTTTGCGTTTTATTGAATTTTCAAATTTGGAAGTCCACTAAAGAATGAATTCCAGGAGAATGGGAAGGGATGTGCGGCTGGAAATTTTTAGGAATAATACCTTTTAGGTGCAATGATGGTACGTAATAACTAGAATATCTACCATGTTCCATTTTTGTTAATTTTTTTGTATTTTATTGAATTTTTAAATTTGTTATTCCACTAAAGGATGAATTCCAGGAGAATGGGAAGGGATGTGCGGCTGGAAATTTTTAGGAATAATACTTTTTAGGTCCTGTGATGATACCTAATCACCAAAATATCTAACATTTTCCATTTTTCTTAATTTTTCTGCATTTTATTGAATTTTTAAATTTGGAATTCCACTAAAGGATGAATTCCAGGGAAATAGGAAGTGATGGGCAGATGGAAATTTTTGGTAATAATACCTTTTAGGTCATGTGATGATACCTAATCACCAAAATATCTAACATTTTCCATTTTTCTTAATTTTTCCGCACTTTATTGAATTTTCAAATTTTGAATTCCAGTAAAGAAAGAATTCCAGGAGAATGGGAGCTGATGGGCGGCTGGAAATTTTGGGAAATAATAACTTTTAGGACCTGTGATGATACCTAATCACCAGAATATCTAAAATTTTCCATTTTTGGTAATATTTCTGCATTGTATTGATTTTTTAAATTTGGAATTCCACTAAAGGACGAATTCCAGGAGAATGGGAAGGGATGTGCGACTTGAAATTTTTAGGAATAATACCTTTTAGGTGCTGTGATGGTACGTTATCACTGGAATATCTATCATTCTACATTTTTGTTAATTTTTTTGCATTTTATTGAATTTTCAAATTTGGAATTACGCTAAAGGATGAATTCCAGGACACCGGGGAGGTGATGGACGGCTGGAAATTTTTGGTAATAATACCTTTTAGGTCTAATGGTGATACCTAATCACCGGAATGCCAAACATTTTCCATTTTTGTTAATTTTTTTTTTGTATTTTAATAAATTTCCAAATCTGGAATTCCACTACAGGATGAATTCCAGGAGAACGGGAGGTGATGGATGTCTGGAAATTTTTGGAAGGAATACCTTTTAGGTCCTGTGATGATACCTAATCACCAAACTATCTAACATTTTCCCTTTTTCTTAATTTTTCCGCACTTTATTGAATTTTCAAATTTTGAATTCCAGTAAAGAAAGAATTCCAGGAAAATGGGAGCTGATGGGCGGGTGGAAATTTTTGGAAATAATACCTTTTAGGTGCTGTGACGATACCTAATCATCAAAAAATATCTAACATTCTCCATTTTCGTTAATTTTGCTGCATTTTATTGCACTAAAGGATGAATTCCAAGAGAACGGGAGATGATGGATGGCTGGAAATTTTTGGAAGGAATACCTTTTAGGTCCTGTGGTCACCAAACTATCTAACATTTTCCATTTTTCTTAATTTTTCTGCACTTTATTAAATTTTTAAATTTTGAGTTCCAGTAAAGAAAGAATTCCAGGAAAATGGGAGCTGATGGGCGGCTGGAAATTTTTGGAAATAATACCTTTTAGGACCTGTGATGAAACCTAATCACCAGAATATCTACCATTTTTCATTTTTGTTAATTTTTTTGCGTTTTATTGAATTTTCATATTTGGAAACCCACTAAAGGCTGAATGCCAGAAGAACGGGAGGTGATAGGTGGCTGGAAATTTTTGAGAATAATGCCTTTTAGGTGCTGTGATGATACCTAATAACCAGAATATCTAAAATTTTCCATTTTTGGTAATTTTTCTGCATTTAATTGAATTTTCAAATTTGGAATTCCACTAAAGGATGAACTCCAGGAGAACGGAAAGTGATGGGCTGCTGGAAATTTTTGGGAATAATAACTTTTAGGACCTGTGATGATACCTAATCACCAGAATATCTACCATTTTCCATTTTTGCTAATTTTTCTGCATTTTAGTGAGTTTTCAAATTTTGAGTTCCAGTAAAGAAAGAATTCCAGGAAAATGGGAGCTTATGCGCGGCTGGAAATTTTTGGAAATAATTTTTCTTTTGGGTCCTGTGATGATACCTAATCAGTAGAATAACTAATGGCGTTTTCTTTTCTACATTAAAAATTTTGCCCTGTAAAAAGGTGCCTTTTTAAAATGTTTTGCCCGCCCTGTGAAAGTGCAATTTTTTATATAACGAGAAAAGGACACAAATTAGAAAAAAGTGCAATGCCTTTTTTTAACCGCTGATAAACAAACATTTTCTGTATATTTTATGAAATGTGTATACAAAAATGTTTAGTTGCCAGATTGCTAATTCATCTGCTTGATAAAACAAAATTTTTTTTTAATATCTCATATAAATAAGCTGCCTCATAGTGGTCTTTAGTTTGTTTTATACGACACAAAATATAAAAATAATTATCAAAATCTAATTTTCTGACTCTTTCAATTTGAAAGACTTTTTTTAAAATTTTCTGGTAACGCTGTGCAATAAAAAAAAACCATGTGTTTTACAAGGCAATTTCTGCCCTATTGATTTGCTCAGGGCAAAAGTGCAATGCCTTTTGCACTGCGAAAGGCCAAAATTTTTTAGAAAAGAATACGCAACCCTTTCACAGGGCAACACATTTTCGAGAAAAGAAAATAAAAATTGCCCTCCCTGCGGGTAGTGTTGATTTTTTTTGTAGAAAAGAAAACGCCATAACATTTTCCATTTTGGTTTCATTGAATTTTCAAATTTTGAATGCCACTAAAGGATGAATTCCAGGAGAATGGGAGCTGATGGGCGGCTGGAAATTTTTGGTAGTAATACCTTTTAGGTCCAATGGTGATACCTAATCACCAGAATGCCAAACATTTTCCATTTTTGTTATATTTTTTTTTTGTATTTTATTGAATTTCCAAATTTGGAATTCCACTAAAGGATGAATTCAAGGAGAACGAGAGGTAATGGCTGGATGGAAATTTTTGGAAATAATAACTTTTAGGACCTGTGATGATACCTCATCACCAGAATATCTAAAATTTTCCATTTTTGGTAATATTTCTGCATTGTATTGATTTTTTAAATTTGGAATTCCACTAAAGGACGAATTCCAGGAGAATGGGAAGGCATGTGCGACTGGAAATTTTTAGGAATAATACCTTTTAGGTGCTGTGGTGGTACGTTATCACTGGAATATCTATCATTTTCCATTTTTGTTAATTTTTTTGCATTTTATTGAATTTTCAAATTTGGAATTACACTAAAGGATGAATTCCAGGACACCGGGGAGGTGATGGACGGCTGTAAATTTTTGGAAATAATACCTTTTAGGACCTGTGATGAAACCTAATCACCAGAATATATACCATTTTCCATTTGTGTTAATTTTTTTGCGTTTTATTGAATTTTCAAATTTGGAATCCCACTAAAGGATGAATTCTAGGAGAACGGGAGGTGATAGGTAGCTGGAAATTTTTGGGAATAATACCTTTTAGGTGCTGTGATGATACCTAATAACCAGAATATCTAATATTTTCCATTTTTGGTAATTTTTCTGCATTTTATTGAATATTCAAATATGGAACTCCACTAAAGGATGAATTTCAGGAGAACGGAAGGTGATGGGCTGCTGGAAATTTTTGGCAATAATACCTTTTAGATCTTGCGATGATACCTAATAACCAGAATATCTAAAATTTTTGGAAATAATACCTTTTAGGACCTGTGATGGTACGTAATCACCAGAATATCTACCATGTTCCATTTTTGTTAACTTTTTTGCATTTTATTGACTTTTCAAATCTGGAATTCCACTAAAGAATGAATTTCAGGAGAACGGAAAGTGATGGGCTGCTGGAACTTTTTGGCAATAATACCTTTTAGGTCCTGTGATGGTACGTAATCACCAGAATATCTCCCATTTTCCATTTTTGTTAATATTTTTGCGTTTTATTGAATTTTCAAATTTGGAATTACCCCAAATAATGAATTTCAGGAGAACGGAAGGTGATGGACGGCTGGAAATTTTTGGATATAATAACTTTTAGGTCCTGTGATGATACCTAATTACGAGAATATCTACCATTTTCCAAATTTGTTATTTTTTTTTGGCGTTTTATTGCATTTTTAAATTTGGAAGTCCACTAAAAAATGAATTCCAGGAGAATGGGAAGGGATGTGCGGCTGGAAATTTTTAGGAATAATACCTTTTAGGTGCAATGATGGTACGTAATAACTAGAATATCTACCATGTTCCATTTTTGTTAATTTTTTGGGTATTTTATTGAATTTTTAAATTTGGGATTCCACTAAAGGATGAATTCCAGGAGAATGGGAAGGGATGTGCGGCTGGAAATTTTTAGGAATAATACCTTTTAGGTGCTATGATGGTACGAAATCACTAGAATATGTATCATTTTCCATTTTTGTTAATTTTTTTTGCATTTTATTGAATTTTCAAATTTGGAATTACACGAAAGGATGAATTCCAGGGCACCGGGAGGTGATGGACGGCTGGAAATGTTTGGTGATAATAACTTTTAGGTCCTGTGATGATACCTAATCACCAAAATATCTAACACTTTCCATTTTTCTTAATTTTTCTGCAGTTTATTGAATTTTAAAATTTTAAATTCCAATAAAGAATGAATTCCAGGAGAATGGGAGCTGATGGGCGGATGGAAATTTTTGGAAATACTAACTTTTAGGACCTGTGATGATACCTAATCACTAGAATATCTACCATTTGTGTTAATTTTTTTGCATTTTCTTGAATTTTTAAATTTGGAATTCCACAAAAGGATGAATTCCAGGGAAATAGGAGGTGATGGGCAGATGGAAATTTTTGGTAATAATACCTTTTAACACCTGGGATGGTACGTATTCACCAGAATATCGCCCATTTTCCATTTTTGTTAATATTTTTGCGTTTTATTGAATTTTCAAATTTGGAAGTCCACTAAAGAATGAATTCCAGGAGAATGGGAAGGGATGTGCGGCTGGAAATTTTTAGGAATAATACCTTTTAGGTGCAATGATGGTACGTAATAACTAGAATATCTACCATGTTCCATTTTTGTTAATTTTTTTGTATTTTATTGAATTTTTAAATTTGGTATTCCACTAAAGGATGAATTCCAGGAGAATGGGAAGGGATGTGCGGCTGGAAATTTTTAGGAATAATACTTTTTAGGTCCTGTGATGATACCTAATCACCAAAATATCTAACATTTTCCATTTTTCTTAATTTTTCTGCATTTTATTGAATTTTTAAATTTGGAATTCCACTAAAGGATGAATTCCAGGGAAATAGGAAGTGATGGGCCGATGGAAATTTTTGGTAATAATACCTTTTAGGTCCTGTGATGATACCTAATCACCAAAATATCTAACATTTTCCATTTTTTTTAATTTTTTTGTATTTTATTGAATTTTTAAATTTGGGATTCCACTAAAGGATGAATTCTGGGAAAACGGGAAGTGATGGATGGCTCTAAATTTTTGGGAATAATACCTTTTAGGTCCTGTGATGATACCTAATCGCCAAATTTCTAACATTTTCCATTTTTCTTAATTTTTCCGCACTTTATTGAATTTTCAAATTTTGAATTCCAGTAAAGAAAGAATTCCAGGAGAATGGGAGCTGATGGGCGGCTGGAAATTTTGGGAAATAATAACTTTTAGGACCTGTGATGATACCTAATCACCAGAATATCTAAAATTTTCCATTTTTGGTAATATTTCTGCATTGTATTGATTTTTTAAATTTGGAATTCCACTAAAGGACGAATTCCAGGAGAATGGGAAGGGATGTGCGACTTGAAATTTTTAGGAATAATACCTTTTAGGTGCTGTGATGGTACGTTATCACTGGAATATCTATCATTTTCCATTTTTGTTAATTTTTTTGCATTTTATTGAATTTTCAAATTTGGAATTACACTAAAGGATGAATTCCAGGACACCGGGGAGGTGATGGACGGCTGGAAATTTTTGGTAATAATACCTTTTAGGTCCACTGGTGATACCTAATCACCGGAATGCCAAACATTTTCCATTTTTGTTAATTTTTTTTTTGTATTTTAATAAATTTCCAAATTTGGAATTCCACTACAGGATGAATTCCAGGAGAACGGGAGGTGATGGATGTCTGGAAATTTTTGGAAGGAATACCTTTTAGGTCCTGTGATGATACCTAATCACCAAACTATCTAACATTTTCCCTTTTTCTTAATTTTTCTGCACTTTCTTGAATTTTCAAACTTTGAGTTCCAGTAAAGAAAGAATTCCAGGAAAATGGGAGCTGATGGGCGGCTGGAAATTTTTGGAAATAATACCTTTTAGGTCCTGTGACGATACCTAATCATCAAAAAATATCTAACATTCTCCATTTTCGTTAATTTTGCTGCATTTTATTGCACTAAAGGATGAATTCCAAGAGAACGGGAGATGATGGATGGCTGGAAATTTTTGGAAGGAATACCTTTTAGGTCCTGTGGTCACCAAACTATCTAACATTTTCTATTTTTCTTAATTTTTCTGGACTTTATTAAATTTTTAAATTTTGAGTTCCAGTAAAGAAAGAATTCCAGGAGAATGGGAGCTGATGAGCGGCTGGAAATTTTTGGAAATAATAACTTTTAGGACCTGTGATGATACCTAATCACCAGAATATCTAAAATTTTCCATTTTTGGTAATATTTCTGCATTGTATTGATTTTTTAAATTTGGAATTCCACTAAAGGACGAATTCCAGGAGAATGGGAAGGGATGTGCGACTGGAAATTTTTAGGAATAATACCTTTTAGGTGCTGTGGTGGTACGTTATCACTGGAATATCTATCATTTTCCATTTTTGTTAATTTTTTTGCATTTTATTGAATTTTCAAATTTGGAATTACACTAAAGGATGAATTCCAGGACACCGGGGAGGTGATGGACGGCTGTAAATTTTTGGAAATAATACCTTTTATGACCTGTGATGAAACCTAATCACCAGAATACCTAACATTTTCCATTTTTCTTAATTTTTCTGCATTTTGTTGAATTTTTAAATTTGGAATTCCACTAAAGGATGAATTCCAGGGGAACGGGAGGTGATAGGTGGCTGGAAATTTTTGAGAATAATGCCTTTTAGGTGCTGTGATGATACCTAATAACCAGAATATCTAAAATTTTCCATTTTTGGTAATTTTTCTGCATTTTATTGAATTTTCAAATTTGGAATTCCACTAAAGGATGAACTCCAGGAGAACGGAAAGTGATGGGCTGCTGGAAATTTTTGGGAATAATAACTTTTAGGACCTGTGATGATACCTAATCACCAGAATATCTACCATTTTCCATTTTTGCTAATTTTTCTGCATTTTATTGAAGTTTCAAATTTTGAGTTCCAGTAAAGAAAGAATTCCAGGAAAATGGGAGCTTATGCGCGGCTGGAAATTTTTGGAAATAATTTTTCTTTTGGGTCCTGTGATGATACCTAATCAGTAGAATAACTAATGGCGTTTTCTTTTCTACATTAAAAATTTTGCCCTGTAAAAAGGTGCCTTTTTAAAATGTTTTGCCCGCCCTGTGAAAGTGCAATTTTTTATATAACGGGAAAATTACACAAATTAGAAAAAAGTGCAATGCCTTTTTTTAACCGCTGATAAACAAACATTTTCTGTATATTTTATGAAATGTGTATACAAAAATGTTTAGTTGCCAGATTGCTAATTCATCTGCTTGATAAAACAAAATTTTTTTTTAATATCTCATATAAATAAGCTGCCTCATAGTGGTCTTTAGTTTGTTTTATACGACACAAAATATAAAAATAATTATCAAAATCTAATTTTCTGACTCTTTCAATTTGAAAGACTTTTTTTAACATTTTCTGGTAACGCTGTGCAATAAAAAAAACCATGTGTTTTACAAGGCAATTTCTGCCCTATTGATTTGCTCAGGGCAAAAGTGCAATGCCTTTTGCACTGCGAAAGGCCAAAATTTTTTAGAAAAGAATACGCAATTTTCATTTTCGAGAAAAGAAAATAAAAATTGCCCTCCCTGCGGGTAGTGTTGATTTTTTTTGTAGAAAAGAAAACGCCATAACATTTTCCATTTTGGTTTCATTGAATTTTCAAATTTTGAATGCCACTAAAGGATGAATTCCAGGAGAATGGGAGCTGATGGGCGGCTGGAAATTTTTGGTAGTAATACCTTTTAGGTCCAATGGTGATACCTAATCACCAGAATGCCAAACATTTTCCATTTTTGTTATATTTTTTTTTGTATTTTATTGAATTTCCAAATTTGGAATTCCACTAAAGGATGAATTCAAGGAGAACGAGAGGTAATGGCTGGATGGAAATTTTTGGGAATAATACCTTTTAGGTCCTGTGATGATACCTAATCACCAAATTTCTAACATTTTCCTTTTTTCTTAATTTTTCCGCACTTTATTGAATTTTCAAATTTTGAATTCCAGTAAAAAAAGAATTCCAGGAGAATGGGAGCTGATGGGCGGCTGGAAATTTTTGGAAATAATAACTTTTAGGACCTGTGATGATACCTAATCACCAGAATATCTAAAATTTTCCATTTTTGGTAATATTTCTGCATTGTATTGATTTTTTAAATTTGGAATACCACTAAAGGACGAATTCCAGGAGAATGGGAAGGCATGTGCGACTGGAAATTTTTAGGAATAATACCTTTTAGGTGCTGTGGTGGTACGTTATCACTGGAATATCTATCATTTTCCATTTTTGTTAATTTTTTTGCATTTTATTGAATTTTCAAATTTGGAATTACACTAAAGGATGAATTCCAGGACACCGGGGAGGTGATGGACGGCTGTAAATTTTTGGAAATAATACCTTTTAGAACCTGTGATGAAACCTAATCACCAGAATATATACCATTTTCCATTTGTGTTAATTTTTTTGCGTTTTATTGAATTTTCAAATTTGGAATCCCACTAAAGGATGAATTCTAGGAGAACGGGAGGTGATAGGTAGCTGGAAATTTTTGGGAATAATACCTTTTAGATGCTGTGATGATACCTAATAACCAGAATATCTAATATTTTCCATTTTTGGTAATTTTTCTGCATTTTATTGAATATTCAAATATGGAACTCCACTAAAGGATGAATTTCAGGAGAACGGAAGGTGATGGGCTGCTGGAAATTTTTGGCAATAATACCTTTTAGATCTTGCGATGATACCTAATAACCAGAATATCTAAAATTTTTGGAAATAATACCTTTTAGGACCTGTGATGGTACGTAATCACCAGAATATCTACCATGTTCCATTTTTGTTAACTTTTTTGCATTTTATTGACTTTTCAAATCTGGAATTCCACTAAAGAATGAATTTCAGGAGAACGGAAAGTGATGGGCTGCTGGAACTTTTTGGCAATAATACCTTTTAGGTCCTGTGATGGTACGTAATCACCAGAATATCTCCCATTTTCCATTTTTGTTAATATTTTTGCGTTTTATTGAATTTTCAAATTTGGAATTACCCCAAATAATGAATTTCAGGAGAACGGAAGGTGATGGACGGCTGGAAATTTTTGGATATAATAACTTTTAGGTCCTGTGATGATACCTAATCACCAGAATATATACCATTTTCCATTTGTGTTAATTTTTTTGCGTTTTATTGAATTTTCAAATTTGGAATCCCACTAAAGGATGAATTCTAGGAGAACGGGAGGTGATAGGTAGCTGGAAATTTTTGGGAATAATACCTTTTAGGACCTGTGATGAAACCTAATCACCAAATTTCTAACATTTTCCTTTTTTCTTAATTTTTCCGCACTTTATTGAATTTTCAAATTTTGAATTCCAGTAAAAAAAGAATTTCAGGAGAATGGGAGCTGATGGGCGGCTGGAAATTTTTGGAAATAATAACTTTTAGGACCTGTGATAATACCTAATCACCAGAATATATACCATTTTCCATTTGTGTTAATTTTTTTGCGTTTTATTGAATTTTCAAATTTGGAATTCCACTAAAGAATGAATTTCAGGAGAACGGAAAGTGATGGGCTGCTGGAACTTTTTGGCAATAATACCTTTTAGGTCCTGTGATGGTACGTAATCACCAGAATATCTCCCATTTTCCATTTTTGTTAATATTTTTACGTTTTATTGAATTTTCAAATTTGGAATTACCCCAAATAATGAATTTCAGGAGAACGGAAGGTGATGGACGGCTGGAAATTTTTGGATATAATAACTTTTAGGTCCTGTGATGATACCTAATTACCAGAATATCTACCATTTTCCAAATTTGTTATTTTTTTTTTGGCGTTTTATTGCATTTTTAAATTTGGAAGTCCACTAAAAAATGAATTCCAGGAGAATGGGAAGGGATGTGCGGCTGGAAATTTTTAGGAATAATACCTTTTAGGTGCAATGATGGTACGTAATAACTAGAATATCTACCATGTTCCATTTTTGTTAATTTTTTGGGTATTTTATTGAATTTTTAAATTTGGGATTCCACTAAAGGATGAATTCCAGGAGAATGGGAAGGGATGTGCGGCTGGAAATTTTTAGGAATAATACCTTTTAGGTGCTATGATGGTACGAAATCACTAGAATATGTATCATTTTCCATTTTTGTTAATTTTTTTTGCATTTTATTGAATTTTCAAATTTGGAATTACACGAAAGGATGAATTCCAGGGCACCGGGAGGTGATGGACGGCTGGAAATGTTTGGTGATAATAACTTTTAGGTCCTGTGATGATACCTAATCACCAAAATATCTAACACTTTCCATTTTTCTTAATTTTTCTGCAGTTTATTGAATTTTAAAATTTTAAATTCCAATAAAGAATGAATTCCAGGAGAATGGGAGCTGATGGGCGGATGGAAATTTTTGGAAATACTAACTTTTAGGACCTGTGATGATACCTAATCACTAGAATATCTACCATTTGTGTTAATTTTTTTGCATTTTATTGAATTTTTAAATTTGGAATTCCACTAAAGGATGAATTCCAGGGAAATAGGAGGTGATGGGCAAATGGAAATTTTTGGTAATAATACCTTTTAACACCTGGGATGGTACGTATTCACCAGAATATCGCCCATTTTCCATTTTTGTTAATATTTTTGCGTTTTATTGAATTTTCAAATTTGGAAGTCCACTAAAGATTGAATTCCAGGAGAATGGGAAGGGATGTGCGGCTGGAAATTTTTAGGAATAATACCTTTTAGTTGCAATGATGGTACGTAATAACTAGAATATCTACCATGTTCCATTTTTGTTAATTTTTTTGTATTTTATTGAATTTTTAAATTTGGTATTCCACTAAAGGATGAATTCCAGGAGAATGGGAAGGGATGTGCGGCTGGAAATTTTTAGGAATAATACTTTTTAGGTCCTGTGATGATACCTAATCACCAAAATATCTAACATTTTCCATTTTTCTTAATTTTTCTGCATTTTATTGAATTTTTAAATTTGGAATTCCACTAAAGGATGAATTCCAGGGAAATAGGAAGTGATGGGCAGATGGAAATTTTTGGTAATAATACCTTCTAGGTCCTGTGATGATACCTAATCACCAAAATATCTAACATTTTCCATTTTTTTTAATTTTTTTGTATTTTATTGAATTTTTAAATTTGGGATTCCACTAAAGGATGAATTCCAGGAAAACGGGAAGTGATGGATGGCTCTAAATTTTTGGGAATAATACCTTTTAGGTCCTGTGATGATACCTAATCGCCAAATTTCTAACATTTTCCATTTTTCTTAATTTTTCCGCACTTTATTGAATTTTCAAATTTTGAATTCCAGTAAAGAAAGAATTCCAGGAGAATGGGAGCTGATGGGCGGCTGGAAATTTTGGGAAATAATAACTTTTAGGACCTGTGATGATACCTAATCACCAGAATATCTAAAATTTTCCATTTTTGGTAATATTTCTGCATTGTATTGATTTTTTAAATTTGGAATTCCACTAAAGGACGAATTCCAGGAGAATGGGAAGGGATGTGCGACTTGAAATTTTTAGGAATAATACCTTTTTTTCTTAATTTTTCTGCACTTTCTTGAATTTTCAAACTTTGAGTTCCAGTAAAGAAAGAATTCCAGGAAAATGGGAGCTGATGGGCGGCTGGAAATTTTTGGAAATAATACCTTTTAGGTCCTGTGACGATACCTAATCATCAAAAAATATCTAACATTCTCCATTTTCGTTAATTTTGCTGCATTTTATTGCACTAAAGGATGAATTCCAAGAGAACGGGAGATGATGGATGGCTGGAAATTTTTGGAAGGAATACCTTTTAGGTCCTGTGGTCACCAAACTATCTAACATTTTCCATTTTTCTTAATTTTTCTGCACTTTATTAAATTTTTAAATTTTGAGTTCCAGTAAAGAAAGAATTCCAGGAAAATGGGAGCTGATGGGCGGCTGGAAATTTTTGGGAATAATACCTTTTAGGTCCTGTGATGATACCTAATCACCAAATTTCTAACATTTTCCATTTTTCTTAATTTTTCCGCACTTTATTGAATTTTCAAATTTTGAATTCCAGTAAAAAAAAAATTCCAGGAGAATGGGAGCTGATGAGCGGCTGGAAATTTTTGGAAATAATAACTTTTAGGACCTGTGATGATACCTAATCACCAGAATATCTAAAATTTTCCATTTTTGGTAATATTTCTGCATTGTATTGATTTTTTAAATTTGGAATTCCACTAAAGGACGAATTCCAGGAGAATGGGAAGGGATGTGCGACTGGAAATTTTTAGGAATAATACCTTTTAGGTGCTGTGGAGGTACGTTATCACTGGAATATCTATCATTTTCCATTTTTGTTAATTTTTTTGCATTTTATTGAATTTTCAAATTTGGAATTACACTAAAGGATGAATTCCAGGACACCGGGGAGGTGATGGACGGCTGTAAATTTTTGGAAATAATACCTTTTAGGACCTGTGATGAAACCTAATCACCAGAATACCTAACATTTTCCATTTTTCTTAATTTTTCTGCATTTTGTTGAATTTTTAAATTTGGAATTCCACTAAAGGATGAATTCCAGGGGAACGGGAGGTGATAGGTGGCTGGAAATTTTTGAGAATAATGCCTTTTAGGTGCTGTGATGATACCTAATAACCAGAATATCTAAAATTTTCCATTTTTGGTAATTTTTCTGCATTTTATTGAATTTTCAAATTTGGAATTCCACTAAAGGATGAACTCCAGGAGAACGGAAAGTGATGGGCTGCTGGAAATTTTTGGGAATAATAACTTTTAGGACCTGTGATGATACCTAATCACCAGAATATCTACCATTTTCCATTTTTGCTAATTTTTCTGCATTTTAGTGAGTTTTCAAATTTTGAGTTCCAGTAAAGAAAGAATTCCAGAAAAATGGGAGCTTATGCGCGGCTGGAAATTTTTGGAAATAATTTTTCTTTTGGGTCCTGTGATGATACCTAATCAGTAGAATAACTAATGGCGTTTTCTTTTCTACATTAAAAATTTTGCCCTGTAAAAAGGTGCCTTTTTAAAATGTTTTGCCCGCCATGTGAAAGTCCAATTTTTTATATAACGAAAAAAGGACACAAATTAGAAAAAAGTGCAATGCCTTTTTTTAACAGCTGATAAACAAACATTTTCTGTATATTTTATGAAATGTGTATACAAAAATGTTTAGTTGCCAGATTGCTAATTCATCTGCTTGATAAAACAAAATTTTTTTTTAATATCTCATATAAATAAGCTGCCTCATAGTGGTCTTTAGTTTGTTTTATACGACACAAAATATAAAAATAATTATCAAAATCTAATTTTCTGACTCTTTCAATTTGAAAGACTTTTTTTAACATTTTCTGGTAACGCTGTGCAATAAAAAAAACCATGTGTTTTACAAGGCAATTTCTGCCCTATTGATTTGCTCAGGGCAAAAGTGCAATGCCTTTTGCACTGCGAAAGGCCAAAATTTTTTAGAAAAGAATACGCAACCCTTTCACAGGGCAACACATTTTCGAGAAAAGAAAATAAAAATTGCCCTCCCTGCGGGTAGTGTTGATTTTTTTTGTAGGAAAGAAAACGCCATAACATTTTCCATTTTGGTTTCATTGAATTTTCAAATTTTGAATGCCACTAAAGGATGAATTCCAGGAGAATGGGAGCTGATGGGCGGCTGGAAATTTTTGGTAGTAATACCTTTTAGGTCCAATGGTGATACCTAATCACCAGAATGCCAAACATTTTCCATTTTTGTTATATTTTTTTTTTGTATTTTATTGAATTTCCAAATTTGGAATTCCACTAAAGGATGAATTCAAGGAGAACGAGAGGTAATGGCTGGATGGAAATTTTTGGGAATAATACCTTTTAGGTCCTGTGATGATACCTAATCACCAA
This sequence comes from Ormia ochracea, assembly GCA_963402855.1. Taxonomy (NCBI): domain Eukaryota; kingdom Metazoa; phylum Arthropoda; class Insecta; order Diptera; family Tachinidae; genus Ormia; species Ormia ochracea. The sequence goes on along the minus strand of OY727110.1, from coordinate 6,239,622 downwards.
ATTTCTAACATTTTCCTTTTTTCTTAATTTTTCCGCACTTTATTGAATTTTCAAATTTTGAGTTCCAGTAAAGAAAGAATTCCAGGAAAATGGGAGCTGATGGGCGGCTGGAAATTTTTGGAAATAATACCTTTTAGGTCCTGTGACGATACCTAATCATCAAAAAATATCTAACATTCTCCATTTTCGTTAATTTTGCTGCATTTTATTGCACTAAAGGATGAATTCCAAGAGAACGGGAGATGATGGATGGCTGGAAATTTTTGGAAGGAATACCTTTTAGGTCCTGTGGTCACCAAACTATCTAACATTTTCCATTTTTCTTAATTTTTCTGCACTTTATTAAATTTTTAAATTTTGAGTTCCAGTAAAGAAAGAATTCCAGGAAAATGGGAGCTGATGGGCGGCTGGAAATTTTTGGGAATAATACCTTTTAGGTCCTGTGATGATACCTAATCACCAAATTTCTAACATTTTCCATTTTTCTTAATTTTTCCGCACTTTATTGAATTTTCAAATTTTGAATTCCAGTAAAAAAAAAATTCCAGGAGAATGGGAGCTGATGAGCGGCTGGAAATTTTTGGAAATAATAACTTTTAGGACCTGTGATGATACCTAATCACCAGAATATCTAAAATTTTCCATTTTTGGTAATATTTCTGCATTGTATTGATTTTTTAAATTTGGAATTCCACTAAAGGACGAATTCCAGGAGAATGGGAAGGGATGTGCGACTGGAAATTTTTAGGAATAATACCTTTTAGGTGCTGTGGAGGTACGTTATCACTGGAATATCTATCATTTTCCATTTTTGTTAATTTTTTTGCATTTTATTGAATTTTCAAATTTGGAATTACACTAAAGGATGAATTCCAGGACACCGGGGAGGTGATGGACGGCTGTAAATTTTTGGAAATAATACCTTTTAGGACCTGTGATGAAACCTAATCACCAGAATACCTAACATTTTCCATTTTTCTTAATTTTTCTGCATTTTGTTGAATTTTTAAATTTGGAATTCCACTAGAGGATGAATTCCAGGGGAACGGGAGGTGATAGGTGGCTGGAAATTTTTGAGAATAATGCCTTTTAGGTGCTGTGATGATACCTAATAACCAGAATATCTAAAATTTTCCATTTTTGGTAATTTTTCTGCATTTTATTGAATTTTCAAATTTGGAATTCCACTAAAGGATGAACTCCAGGAGAACGGAAAGTGATGGGCTGCTGGAAATTTTTGGGAATAATAACTTTTAGGACCTGTGATGATACCTAATCACCAGAATATCTACCATTTTCCATTTTTGCTAATTTTTCTGCATTTTAGTGAGTTTTCAAATTTTGAGTTCCAGTAAAGAAAGAATTCCAGAAAAATGGGAGCTTATGCGCGGCTGGAAATTTTTGGAAATAATTTTTCTTTTGGGTCCTGTGATGATACCTAATCAGTAGAATAACTAATGGCGTTTTCTTTTCTACATTAAAAATTTTGCCCTGTAAAAAGGTGCCTTTTTAAAATGTTTTGCCCGCCCTGTGAAAGTCCAATTTTTTATATAACGAAAAAAGGACACAAATTAGAAAAAAGTGCAATGCCTTTTTTTAACAGCTGATAAACAAACATTTTCTGTATATTTTATGAAATGTGTATACAAAAATGTTTAGTTGCCAGATTGCTAATTCATCTGCTTGATAAAACAAAATTTTTTTTTAATATCTCATATAAATAAGCTGCCTCATAGTGGTCTTTAGTTTGTTTTATACGACACAAAATATAAAAATAATTATCAAAATCTAATTTTCTGACTCTTTCAATTTGAAAGACTTTTTTTAACATTTTCTGGTAACGCTGTGCAATAAAAAAAACCATGTGTTTTACAAGGCAATTTCTGCCCTATTGATTTGCTCAGGGCAAAAGTGCAATGCCTTTTGCACTGCGAAAGGCCAAAATTTTTTAGAAAAGAATACGCAACCCTTTCACAGGGCAACACATTTTCGAGAAAAGAAAATAAAAATTGCCCTCCCTGCGGGTAGTGTTGATTTTTTTTGTAGGAAAGAAAACGCCATAACATTTTCCATTTTGGTTTCATTGAATTTTCAAATTTTGAATGCCACTAAAGGATGAATTCCAGGAGAATGGGAGCTGATGGGCGGCTGGAAATTTTTGGTAGTAATACCTTTTAGGTCCAATGGTGATACCTAATCACCAGAATGCCAAACATTTTCCATTTTTGTTATATTTTTTTTTTGTATTTTATTGAATTTCCAAATTTGGAATTCCACTAAAGGATGAATTCAAGGAGAACGAGAGGTAATGGCTGGATGGAAATTTTTGGGAATAATACCTTTTAGGTCCTGTGATGATACCTAATCACCAAATTTCTAACATTTTCCTTTTTTCTTAATTTTTCCGCACTTTATTGAATTTTCAAAAAAGAATTCCAGGAGAATGGGAGCTGATGGGCGGCTGGAAATTTTTGGAAATAATACCTTTTAGGTCCTGTGACGATACCTAATCATCAAAAAATATCTAACATTCTCCATTTTCGTTAATTTTGCTGCATTTTATTGCACTAAAGGATGAATTCCAAGAGAACGGGAGATGATGGATGGCTGGAAATTTTTGGAAGGAATACCTTTTAGGTCCTGTGGTCACCAAACTATCTAACATTTTCCATTTTTCTTAATTTTTCTGCACTTTATTAAATTTTTAAATTTTGAGTTCCAGTAAAGAAAGAATTCCAGGAAAATGGGAGCTGATGGGCGGCTGGAAATTTTTGGGAATAATACCTTTTAGGTCCTGTGATGATACCTAATCACCAAATTTCTAACATTTTCCATTTTTCTTAATTTTTCCGCACTTTATTGAATTTTCAAATTTTGAATTCCAGTAAAAAAAAAATTCCAGGAGAATGGGAGCTGATGAGCGGCTGGAAATTTTTGGAAATAATAACTTTTAGGACCTGTGATGATACCTAATCACCAGAATATCTAATATTTTCCATTTTTGGTAATATTTCTGCATTGTATTGATTTTTTAAATTTGGAATTCCACTAAAGGACGAATTCCAGGAGAATGGGAAGGGATGTGCGACTGGAAATTTTTAGGAATAATACCTTTTAGGTGCTGTGGTGGTACGTTATCACTGGAATATCTATCATTTTCCATTTTTGTTAATTTTTTTGCATTTTATTGAATTTTCAAATTTGGAATTACACTAAAGGATGAATTCCAGGACACCGGGGAGGTGATGGACGGCTGTAAGTTTTTGGAAATAATACCTTTTAGGACCTGTGATGAAACCTAATCACCAGAATACCTAACATTTTCCATTTTTCTTAATTTTTCTGCATTTTGTTGAATTTTTAAATTTGGAATTCCACTAAAGGATGAATTCCAGGGGAACGGGAGGTGATAGGTGGCTGGAAATTTTTGAGAATAATGCCTTTTAGGTGCTGTGATGATACCTAATAACCAGAATATCTAAAATTTTCCATTTTTGGTAATTTTTCTGCATTTTATTGAAGTTTCAAATTTTGAGTTCCAGTAAAGAAAGAATTCCAGGAAAATGGGAGCTTATGCGCGGCTGGAAATTTTTGGAAATAATTTTTCTTTTGGGTCCTGTGATGATACCTAATCAGTAGAATAACTAATGGCGTTTTCTTTTCTACATTAAAAATTTTGCCCTGTAAAAAGGTGCCTTTTTAAAATGTTTTGCCCGCCCTGTGAAAGTGCAATTTTTTATATAACGAGAAAAGGACACAAATTAGAAAAAAGTGCAATGCCTTTTTTTAACAGCCGATAAACAAACATTTTCTGTATATTTTATGAAATGTGTATACAAAAATGTTTAGTTGCCAGATTGCTAATTCATCTGCTTGATAAAACAAAATTTTTTTTTAATATCTCATATAAATAAGCTGCCTCATAGTGGTCTTTAGTTTGTTTTATACGACACAAAATATAAAAATAATTATCAAAATCTAATTTTCTGACTCTTTCAATTTGAAAGACTTTTTTTAACATTTTCTGGTAACGCTGTGCAATAAAAAAAACCATGTGTTTTACAAGGCAATTTCTGCCCTATTGATTTGCTCAGGGCAAAAGTGCAATGCCTTTTGCACTGCGAAAGGCCAAAATTTTTTAGAAAAGAATACGCAACCCTTTCACAGGGCAACACATTTTCGAGAAAAGAAAATAAAAATTGCCCTCCCTGCGGGTAGTGTTGATTTTTTTTGTAGAAAAGAAAACGCCATAACATTTTCCATTTTGGTTTCATTGAATTTTCAAATTTTGAATGCCACTAAAGGATGAATTCCAGGAGAATGGGAGCTGATGGGCGGCTGGAAATTTTTGGTAGTAATACCTTTTAGGTCCAATGGTGATACCTAATCACCAGAATGCCAAACATTTTCCATTTTTGTTATATTTTTTTTTGTATTTTATTGAATTTCCAAATTTGGAATTCCACTAAAGGATGAATTCAAGGAGAACGAGAGGTAATGGCTGGATGGAAATTTTTGGGAATAATACCTTTTAGGTCCTGTGATGATACCTAATCACCAAATTTCTAACATTTTCCTTTTTTCTTAATTTTTCCGCACTTTATTGAATTTTCAAATTTTGAATTCCAGTAAAAAAAGAATTCCAGGAGAATGGGAGCTGATGGGCGGCTAGAAATTTTTGGAAATAATAACTTTTAGGACCTGTGATGATACCTAATCACCAGAATATCTAAAATTTTCCATTTTTGGTAATATTTCTGCATTGTATTGATTTTTTAAATTTGGAATTCCACTAAAGGACGAATTCCAGGAGAATGGGAAGGGATGTGCGACTGGAAATTTTTAGGAATAATACCTTTTAGGTGCTGTTGTGGTACGTTATCACTGGAATATCTATCATTTTCCATTTTTGTTAATTTTTTTGCATTTTATTGAATTTTCAAATTTGGAATTACACTAAAGGATGAATTCCAGGACACCGGGGAGGTGATGGACGGCTGTAAATTTTTGGAAATAATACCTTTTAGGACCTGTGATGAAACCTAATCACCAGAATATCTAACATTTTCCATTTTTCTTAATTTTTCTGCATTTTGTTGAATTTTTAAATTTGGAATTCCACTAAAGGATGAATTCCAGGGGAATGGGAAGGGATGTGCGGCTGGAAATTTTTAGTAATAATTCCTTTTAGGTGCTGTGATGATACCTAACAACCAGAATATCTAAAAAGTTCCATTTTTGGTAATTTTGCTGCATTTTATTGCACTAAAGGATGAATTCCAGGAGAACGGGAGGTGATGGATGGCTGGAAATTTTTGGAAATAATAACTTTTAGGACCTGTGATAATACCTAATCACCAGAATATATACCATTTTCCATTTGTGTTAATTTTTTTGCGTTTTATTGAATTTTCAAATTTGGAATACCACTAAAGGATGAATTCTAGGAGAACGGGAAGGGATGTGCTGCTGGAAATTTTTGGGAATAGAAAATTTTAGGTGCTGTGATGATACCTAATAACCAGAATATCTAAAAAGTTCCATTTTTGGTAATTTTACTTCATTTTATTGCACTAAAGGATGAATTCCAGGAGAACGGGAGGTGATGGATGGCTGGAAATTTTTGGAAATAATAACTTTTAGGACCTGTGATGACACCTAATCACCAGAATATCTAAAAATTTTGGAAATAATACCTTTTAGGACCTTTGATGGTACGTAATCACCAGAATATCTACCATGTTCCATTTTTGTTAATTTTTTTGTATTTTATTGATTTTTAAATTTGGGATTCCAATAAAGAATGAATTTCTGGAGAACGGAAAGTGATGGGCTGCTGGAACTTTTAGGTGCTGTGATGATGCCTAATCACCAAAATATCTAACATTTTCCATTTTTCTGCACTTTATCGAATTTTCAAATTTTGAATTCCGGTAAAGAATGAATTCCAGGAGAATGTGAGCTGATGGGCGGCCGGAAATTTTTGGAAATACTAACTTTTAGGACCTGTGATGATACCTAATATCCAGAATATCTAACATTTTCCATTTTTGCTAATTTTTCTGCATTTTATTGAATTTTCAAATTTGGCATTACACCAAAGAATGAATTACAGGACACCGGGAGGTGATGGACGGCTGGAAATTTTTGGGAATAATACCTTTTAGGTCCTGTGATGATACTTAATCACCAAAATATCTAACATTTTCCATTTATCTTAACTTTTCTGCACTTTATTGAATATTCAAATTTTGAATTCCAGTAAAGGATGAATTCCAGGAGAATGGGAAGGGATGTGCTGCTGGAAATTTTTGGGAATAGAAAATTTTAGGTGCTGTGATGATACCTAATAACCAGAATATCTAAAAAGTTCCATTTTTGGTAATTTTACTTCATTTTATTGCACTAAAGGATGAATTCCAGGAGAACGGGAGGTGATGGATGGCTGGAAATTTTTGGAAATTATAACTTTTAGGACCTGTGATGACACCTAATCACCAGAATATCTAAAAATTTTGGAAATAATACCTTTTAGGACCTTTGATGGTACGTAATCACCAGAATATCTACCATGTTCCATTTTTGTTAATTTTTTTGTATTTTATTGATTTTTAAATTTGGGATTCCAATAAAGAATGAATTTCTGGAGAACGGAAAGTGATGGGCTGCTGGAACTTTTTTGGCAATAATACCTTTTAGGTCTAATGGTGATACCTAATCACCAGAATGCCAAACAATTTCCATTTTTGTTAATTTTTTTTGTATTTTATTGAATTTTCAAATTTGGCATTACACCAAAGAATGAACTCCAGGAGAACGGAAGGTGATGGGCTACTGTAAATTTTTGGGAATAATACCTTTTAGGTCCTGTGATGATACGGAATTACCAGAGTATCTAAAACTTTCCATTCTTGTTAATTTTTTTGCATTTTTTGAATTTTTAAATTTAGAATTCCACTAAAGGATGAATTCCATGGAAATAGGAGCTGACGGGCGGCTAGAAATTTTTGGCAACAATACCTTTTAGGTCTTGTGATGATACCTAATAACCAGCATATCTAAAAATTTTTGGAAATAATACCTTTTAGGACCTGTGATGGTACGTAATCACCAGAATATCTACCATGTTCCATTTTTGTTAATTTTTTTGTATTTTATTGAATTTTTAAATTTGGGATTCCAATAAAGCATGAATTCCAAGAGAACGGGAGATGATGGATGGCTGGAAATTTTTGGAAGGAATACCTTTTAGGTCCTGTGGTCACCAAACTATCTAACATTTTCCATTTTTCTTAATTTTTCTGCACTTTATTAAATTTTTAAATTTTGAGTTCCAGTAAAGAAAGAATTCCAGGAAAATGGGAGCTGATGGGCGGCTGGAAATTTTTGGGAATAATACCTTTTAGGTCCTGTGATGATACCTAATCACCAAATTTCTAACATTTTCCTTTTTTCTTAATTTTTCCGCACTTTATTGAATTTTCAAATTTTGAATTCCTGTAAAAAAAGAATTCCAGGAGAATGGGAGCTGATGGGCGGCTGGAAATTTTTGGAAATAATACCTTTTAGGTCCTGTGACGATACCTAATCATCAAAAAATATCTAAAATTCTCCATTTTCGTTAATTTTGCTGCATTTTATTGCACTAAAGGATGAATTCCAAGAGAACGGGAGATGATGGATGGCTGGAAATTTTTGGAAGGAATACCTTTTAGGTCCTGTGGTCACCAAACTATCTAACATTTTCCATTTTTCTTAATTTTTCTGCACTTTATTAAATTTTTAAATTTTGAGTTCCAGTAAAGAAACAATTCCAGGAAAATGGGAGCTGATGGGCGGCTGGAAATTTTTGGGAATAATACCTTTTAGGTCCTGTGATGATACCTAATCACCAAATTTCTAACATTTTCCATTTTTCTTAATTTTTCCGCACTTTATTGAATTTTCAAATTTTGAATTCCAGTAAAAAAAAAATTCCAGGAGAATGGGAGCTGATGAGCGGCTGGAAATTTTTGGAAATAATAACTTTTAGGACCTGTGATGATACCTAATCACCAGAATATCTAATATTTTCCATTTTTGGTAATATTTCTGCATTGTATTGATTTTTTAAATTTGGAATTCCACTAAAGGACGAATTCCAGGAGAATGGGAAGGGATGTGCGACTGGAAATTTTTAGGAATAATACCTTTTAGGTGCTGTGGTGGTACGTTATCACTAGAATATCTATCATTTTCCATTTTTGTTAATTTTTTTGCATTTTATTGAATTTTCAAATTTGGAATTACACTAAAGGATGAATTCCAGGACACCGGGGAGGTGATGGACGGCTGTAAATTTTTGGAAATAATACCTTTTAGGACCTGTGATGAAACCTAATCACCAGAATACCTAACATTTTCCATTTTTCTTAATTTTTCTGCATTTTGTTGAATTTTTAAATTTGGAATTCCACTAAAGGATGAATTCCAGGGGAACGGGAGGTGATAGGTGGCTGGAAATTTTTGAGAATAATGCCTTTTAGGTGCTGTGATGATACCTAATAACCAGAATATCTAAAATTTTCCATTTTTGGTAATTTTTCTGCATTTTATTGAATTTTCAAATTTGGAATTCCACTAAAGGATGAACTCCAGGAGAACGGAAAGTGATGGGCTGCTGGAAATTTTTGGGAATAATAACTTTTAGGACCTGTGATGATACCTAATCACCAGAATATCTACCATTTTCCATTTTTGCTAATTTTTCTGCATTTTAGTGAGTTTTCAAATTTTGAGTTCCAGTAAAGAAAGAATTCCAGGAAAATGGGAGCTTATGCGCGGCTGGAAATTTTTGGAAATAATTTTTCTTTTGGGTCCTGTGATGATACCTAATCAGTAGAATAACTAATGGCGTTTTCTTTTCTACATTAAAAATTTTGCTCTGTAAAAAGGTGCCTTTTTAAAATGTTTTGCCCGCCCTGTGAAAGTGCAATTTTTTATATAACGAGAAAAGGACACAAATTAGAAAAAAGTGCAATGCCTTTTTTTAACCGCTGATAAACAAACATTTTCTGTATATTTTATGAAATGTGTATACAAAAATGTTTAGTTGCCAGATTGCTAATTCATCTGCTTGATAAAACAAAATTTTTTTTTAATATCTCATATAAATAAGCTGCCTCATAGTGGTCTTTAGTTTGTTTTATACGACACAAAATATAAAAATAATTATCAAAATCTAATTTTCTGACTCTTTCAATTTGAAAGACTTTTTTTAACATTTTCTGGTAACGCTGTGCAATAAAAAAAACCATGTGTTTTACAAGGCAATTTCTGCCCTATTGATTTGCTCAGGGCAAAAGTGCAATGCCTTTTGCACTGCGAAAGGCCAAAATTTTTTAGAAAAGAATACGCAACCCTTTCACAGGGCAACACATTTTCGAGAAAAGAAAATAAAAATTGCCCTCCCTGCGGGTAGTGTTGATTTTTTTTGTAGGAAAGAAAACGCCATAACATTTTCCATTTTGGTTTCATTGAATTTTCAAATTTTGAATGCCACTAAAGGATGAATTCCAGGAGAATGGGAGCTGATGGGCGGCTGGAAATTTTTGGTAGTAATACCTTTTAGGTCCAATGGTGATACCTAATCACCAGAATGCCAAACATTTTCCATTTTTGTTATATTTTTTTTTGTATTTTATTGAATTTCCAAATTTGGAATTCCACTAAAGGATGAATTCAAGGAGAACGAGAGGTAATGGCTGGATGGAAATTTTTGGGAATAATACCTTTTAGGTCCTGTGATGATACCTAATCACCAAATTTCTAACATTTTCCTTTTTTCTTAATTTTTCCGCACTTTATTGAATTTTCAAATTTTGAATTCCAGTAAAAAAAGAATTCCAGGAGAATGGGAGCTGATGGGCGGCTGGAAATTTTTGGAAATAATACCTTTTAGGTCCTGTGACGATACCTAATCATCAAAAAATATCTAACATTCTCCATTTTCGTTAATTTTGCTGCATTTTATTGCACTAAAGGATGAATTCCAAGAGAACGGGAGATGATGGATGGCTGGAAATTTTTGGAAGGAATACCTTTTAGGTCCTGTGGTCACCAAACTATCTAACATTTTCCATTTTTCTTAATTTTTCTGCACTTTATTAAATTTTTAAATTTTGAGTTCCAGTAAAGAAAGAATTCCAGGAAAATGGGAGCTGATGGGCGGCTGGAAATTTTTGGGAATAATACCTTTTAGGTCCTGTGATGATACCTAATCACCAAATTTCTAACATTTTCCATTTTTCTTAATTTTTCCGCACTTTATTGAATTTTCAAATTTTGAATTCCAGTAAAAAAAAAATTCCAGGAGAATGGGAGCTGATGAGCGGCTGGAAATTTTTGGAAATAATAACTTTTAGGACCTGTGATAATACCTAATCACCAGAATATCTAATATTTTCCATTTTTGGTAATATTTCTGCATTGTATTGATTTTTTAAATTTGGAATTCCACTAAAGGACGAATTCCAGGAGAATGGGAAGGGATGTGCGACTGGAAATTTTTAGGAATAATACCTTTTAGGTGCTGTGGTGGTACGTTATCACTGGAATATCTATCATTTTCCATTTTTGTTAATTTTTTTGCATTTTATTGAATTTTCAAATTTGGAATTACACTAAAGGATGAATTCCAGGACACCGGGGAGGTGATGGACGGCTGTAAATTTTTGGAAATAATACCTTTTAGGACCTGTGATGAAACCTAATCACCAGAATACCTAACATTTTCCATTTTTCTTAATTTTTCTGCATTTTGTTGAATTTTTAAATTTGGAATTCCACTAAAGGATGAATTCCAGGGGAACGGGAGGTGATAGGTGGCTGGAAATTTTTGAGAATAATGCCTTTTAGGTGCTGTGATGATACCTAATAACCAGAATATCTAAAATTTTCCATTTTTGGTAATTTTTCTGCATTTTATTGAATTTTCAAATTTGGAATTCCACTAAAGGATGAACTCCAGGAGAACGGAAAGTGATGGGCTGCTGGAAATTTTTGGGAATAATAACTTTTAGGACCTGTGATGATACCTAATCACCAGAATATCTACCATTTTCCATTTTTGCTAATTTTTCTGCATTTTAGTGAGTTTTCAAATTTTGAGTTCCAGTAAAGAAAGAATTCCAGGAAAATGGGAGCTTATGCGCGGCTGGAAATTTTTGGAAATAATTTTTCTTTTGGGTCCTGTGATGATACCTAATCAGTAGAATAACTAATGGCGTTTTCTTTTCTACATTAAAAATGTTGCCCTGTAAAAAGGTGCCTTTTTAAAATGTTTTGCCCGCCCTGTGAAAGTGCAATTTTTTATATAACGAGAAAAGGACACAAAATAGAAAAAAGTGCAATGCCTTTTTTTAACAGCTGATAAACAAACATTTTCTGTATATTTTATGAAATGTGTATACAAAAATGTTTAGTTGCCAGATTGCTAATTCATCTGCTTGATAAAACAAAATTTTTTTTTAATATCTCATATAAATAAGCTGCCTCATAGTGGTCTTTAGTTTGTTTTATACGACACAAAATATAAAAATAATTATCAAAATCTAATTTTCTGACTCTTTCAATTTGAAAGACTTTTTTTAACATTTTCTGGTAACGCTGTGCAATAAAAAAAACCATGTGTTTTACAAGGCAATTTCTGCCCTATTGATTTGCTCAGGGCAAAAGTGCAATGCCTTTTGCACTGCGAAAGGCCAAAATTTTTTAGAAAAGAATACGCAACCCTTTCACAGGGCAACACATTTTCGAGAAAAGAAAATAAAAATTGCCCTCCCTGCGGGTAGTGTTGATTTTTTTTGTAGGAAAGAAAACGCCATAACATTTTCCATTTTGGTTTCATTGAATTTTCAAATTTTGAATGCCACTAAAGGATGAATTCCAGGAGAATGGGAGCTGATGGGCGGCTGGAAATTTTTGGTAGTAATACCTTTTAGGTCCAATGGTGATACCTAATCACCAGAATGCCAAACATTTTCCATTTTTGTTATATTTTTTTTTGTATTTTATTGAATTTCCAAATTTGGAATTCCACTAAAGGATGAATTCAAGGAGAACGAGAGGTAATGGCTGGATGGAAATTTTTGGGAATAATACCTTTTAGGTCCTGTGATGATACCTAATCACCAAATTTCTAACATTTTCCTTTTTTCTTAATTTTTCCGCACTTTATTGAATTTTCAAATTTTGAATTCCAGTAAAAAAAGAATTCCAGGAGAATGGGAGCTGATGGGCGACTGGAAATTTTTGGAAATAATACCTTTTAGGTCCTGTGACGATACCTAATCATCAAAAAATATCTAACATTCTCCATTTTCGTTAATTTTGCTGCATTTTATTGCACTAAAGGATGAATTCCAAGAGAACGGGAGATGATGGATGGCTGGAAATTTTTGGAAGGAATACCTTTTAGGTCCTGTGGTCACCAAACTATCTAACATTTTCCATTTTTCTTAATTTTTCTGCACTTTATTAAATTTTTAAATTTTGAGTTCCAGTAAAGAAAGAATTCCAGGAAAATGGGACCTGATGGGCGGCTGGAAATTTTTGGGAATAATACCTTTTAGGTCCTGTGATGATACCTAATCACCAAATTTCTAACATTTTCCATTTTTCTTAATTTTTCCGCACTTTATTGAATTTTCAAATTTTGAATTCCAGTAAAAAAAAAATTCCAGGAGCTGATGAGCGGCTGGAAATTTTTGGAAATAATAACTTTTAGGACCTGTGATGATACCTAATCACCAGAATATCTAAAATTTTCCATTTTTGGTAATATTTCTGCATTGTATTGATTTTTTAAATTTGGAATTCCACTAAAGGACGAATTCCAGGAGAATGGGAAGGGATGTGCGACTGGAAATTTTTAGGAATAATACCTTTTAGGTGCTGTGGTGGTACGTTATCACTGGAATATCTATCATTTTCCATTTTTGTTAATTTTTTTGCATTTTATTGAATTTTCAAATTTGGAATTACACTAAAGGATGAATTCCAGGACACCGGGGAGGTGATGGACGGCTGTAAATTTTTGGAAATAATACCTTTTAGGACCTGTGATGAAACCTAATCACCAGAATATCTAACATTTTCCATTTTTCTTAATTTTTCTGCATTTTATTGAATTTTTAAATTTGGAATTCCACTAAAGGATGAATTCCAGGGGAACGGGAGGTGATAGGTGGCTGGAAATTTTTGAGAATAATGCCTTTTAGGTGCTGTGATGATACCTAATAACCAGAATATCTAAAATTTTCCATTTTTGGTAATTTTTCTGCATTTTATTGAATTTTCAAATTTTGAGTTCCATTAAAGAAAGAATTCCAGGAAAATGGGAGCTTATGCGCGGCTGGAAATTTTTGGAAATAATTTTTCTTTTGGGTCCTGTGATGATACCTAATCAGTAGAATAACTAATGGCGTTTTCTTTTCTACATTAAAAATTTTGCCCTGTAAAAAGGTGCCTTTTTAAAATGTTTTGCCCGCCCTGTGAAAGTGCAAATTTTTATATAACGAGAAAAGGACACAAATTAGAAAAAAGTGCAATGCCTTTTTTTAACAGCCGATAAACAAACATTTTCTGTATATTTTATGAAATGTGTATACAAAAATGTTTAGTTGCCAGATTGCTAATTCATCTGCTTGATAAAACAAAATTTTTTTTTAATATCTCATATAAATAAGCTGCCTCATAGTGGTCTTTAGTTTGTTTTATACGACACAAAATATAAAAATAATTATCAAAATCTAATTTTCTGACTCTTTCAATTTGAAAGACTTTTTTTAACATTTTCTGGTAACGCTGTGCAATAAAAAAAACCATGTGTTTTACAAGGCAATTTCTGCCCTATTGATTTGCTCAGGGCAAAAGTGCAATGCCTTTTGCACTGCGAAAGGCCAAAATTTTTTAGAAAAGAATACGCAACCCTTTCACAGGGCAACACATTTTCGAGAAAAGAAAATAAAAATTGCCCTCCCTGCGGGTAGTGTTGATTTTTTTTGTAGAAAAGAAAACGCCATAACATTTTCCATTTTGGTTTCATTGAATTTTCAAATTTTGAATGCCACTAAAGGATGAATTCCAGGAGAATGGGAGCTGATGGGCGGCTGGAAATTTTTGGTAGTAATACCTTTTAGGTCCAATGGTGATACCTAATCACCAGAATGCCAAACATTTTCCATTTTTGTTATATTTTTTTTTGTATTTTATTGAATTTCCAAATTTGGAATTCCACTAAAGGATGAATTCAAGGAGAACGAGAGGTAATGGCTGGATGGAAATTTTTGGGAATAATACCTTTTAGGTCCTGTGATGATACCTAATCACCAAATTTCTAACATTTTCCTTTTTTCTTAATTTTTCCGCACTTTATTGAATTTTCAAATTTTGAATTCCAGTAAAAAAAGAATTCCAGGAGAATGGGAGCTGATGGGCGGCTGGAAATTTTTGGAAATAATAACTTTTAGGACCTGTGATGATACCTAATCACCAGAATATCTAAAATTTTCCATTTTTGGTAATATTTCTGCATTGTATTGATTTTTTAAATTTGGAATTCCACTAAAGGACGAATTCCAGGAGAATGGGAAGGGATGTGCGACTGGAAATTTTTAGGAATAATACCTTTTAGGTGCTGTGGTGGTACGTTATCACTGGAATATCTATCATTTTCCATTTTTGTTAATTTTTTTGCATTTTGTTGAATTTTTAAATTTGGAATTCCACTAAAGGATGAATTCCAGGGGAATGGGAAGGGATGTGCGGCTGGAAATTTTTAGTAATAATTCCTTTTAGGTGCTGTGATGATACCTAACAACCAGAATATCTAAAAAGTTCCATTTTTGGTAATTTTGCTGCATTTTATTGCACTAAAGGATGAATTCCAGGAGAACGGGAGGTGATGGATGGCTGGAAATTTTTGGAAATAATAACTTTTAGGACCTGTGATAATACCTAATCACCAGAATATATACCATTTTCCATTTGTGTTAATTTTTTTGCGTTTTATTGAATTTTCAAATTTGGAATCCCACTAAAGGATGAATTCTAGGAGAACGGGAGGTGATAGGTAGCTGGAAATTTTTGGGAATAATACCTTTTAGGTGCTGTGATGATACCTAATAACCAGAATATCTAATTTTTTCCATTTTTGGTAATTTTTCTGCATTTTTTAGAATATTCAAATATGGAACTCCACTAAAGGATGAATTTCAGGAGAACGGAAGGTGATGGGCTGCTGAAAATTTTTGGCAATAATACCTTTTAGATCTTGCGATAATACCTAATAACCAGAATATCTAAAATTTTTGGAAATAATACCTTTTAGGACCTGTGATGGTAGGTAATCACCAGAATATCTACCATGTTCCATTTTTGTTAATATTTTTGCCTTTTATTGAATTTTCAAATTTGGAATTACCCCAAATAATGAATTTCAGGAGAACGGAAGGTGATGGACGGCTGGAAATTTTTGGGAATAATACCTTTTAAGTCCTGTGATGATACGGAATAACCAGAGTATCTAAAACTTTCCATTCTTGTTAATTTTTTTGAATTTTTTGAATTTTTAAATTTGGAATTCCACTAAAGGATGAATTCCAGGGAAATAGGAACTGACGGGCGGCTGGAAATTTTTGGCAATAATACCTTTTAGGTCTTGTGATGGTACCTAATAACCAGAATATCTAAAAATTTTGGAAATAATGCCTTTTGGGACCTGTGATGGTGATGGACGGCAAAATTTTCCTTTTAGGTGCTGTGATGATACGTAATAACCAGAAAATATACCATTTTCCATTTGTGTTAATATTTTTGGATTTTATTGAATTTTTAAATTTGGAATTCCACTAAAGGATGAATTCCAGTAAAATGGGAGCAGATGGGCGGCTGGAAATTTTTGGTAGTAATATTTTTTATGTGCTGTCATGATACCTAATCACCAAAATATCTAACATTTTCCATTTTTGCTAATTTTTCTGCATTTTATTGAATTTTTAAATTTGGAATTCCACTAAAGGATGCATTTAAGGAGAATGGGAAGGGTTGTGCGGTTGGAAAGTTTTAGGAATAACACCTTTTAGGTGCTGTGATGATGCCTAATCACCAAAATATCTAACATTTTCCATTTTTCTGCACTTTATCGAATTTTCAAATTTTGAATTCCGGTAAAGAATGAATTCCAGGAGAATGTGAGCTGATGGGCGGCCGGAAATTTTTGGAAATACTAACTTTTAGGACCTGTGATGATACCTAATATCCAGAATATCTAACATTTTCCATTTTTGCTAATTTTTCTGCATTTTATTGAATTTTCAAATTTGGCATTACACCAAAGAATGAATTACAGGACACCGGGAGGTGATGGACGGCTGGAAATTTTTGGGAATAATACCTTTTAGGTCCTGTGATGATACTTAATCACCAAAATATCTAACATTTTCCATTTATCTTAACTTTTCTGCACTTTATTGAATATTCAAATTTTGAATTCCAGTAAAGGATGAATTCCAGGAGAATGGGAAGGGATGTGCTGCTGGAAATTTTTGGGAATATAAAATTTTAGGTGCTGTGATGATACCTAATAACCAGAATATCTAAAAAGTTCCATTTTTGGTAATTTTACTTCATTTTATTGCACTAAAGGATGAATTCCAGGAGAACGGGAGGTGATGGATGGCTGGAAATTTTTGGAAATAATAACTTTTAGGACCTGTGATGACACCTAATCACCAGAATATCTAAAAATTTTGGAAATAATACCTTTTAGGACCTTTGATGGTACGTAATCACCAGAATATCTACCATGTTCCATTTTTGTTAATTTTTTTGTATTTTATTGATTTTTAAATTTGGGATTCCAATAAAGAATGAATTTCTGGAGAACGGAAAGTGATGGGCTGCTGGAACTTTTTTGGCAATAATACCTTTTAGGTCTAATGGTGATACCTAATCACCAGAATGCCAAACAATTTCCATTTTTGTTAATTTTTTTTGTATTTTATTGAATTTTCAAATTTGGCATTACACCAAAGAATGAACTCCAGGAGAACGGAAGGTGATGGGCTACTGTAAATTTTTGGGAATAATACCTTTTAGGTCCTGTGATGATACGGAATTACCAGAGTATCTAAAACTTTCCATTCTTGTTAATTTTTTTGCATTTTTTGAATTTTTAAATTTAGAATTCCACTAAAGGATGAATTCCATGGAAATAGGAGCTGACGGGCGGCTGGAAATTTTTGGCAATAATACCTTTTAGGTCTTGTGATGATACCTAATAACCAGCATATCGAAAAATTTTTGGAAATAATACCTTTTAGGACCTGTGATGGTACGTAATCACCAGAATATCTACCATGTTCCATTTTTGTTAATTTTTTTGTATTTTATTGAATTTTTAAATTTGGGATTCCAATAAGGAATGAATTTCTGGAGAACGGAAAATGATGGGCTGCTGGAACTTTTTTGGCAATAATACCTTTCAGGTCCAATGGTGATACCTAATCACTTGACTGCCAAACATTTTCCATTTTTGTCAATTTTTTTTTGTATTTTATTGAATTTCCAAATTTGGAATTCCACTAAAGGATGAATTCCAGGACACCAGGCGGTAATGGATGGCTGGAATTTCTTGGGAATAATACCTTTTAGGTGCTGTGATGATACGTAATAACCAGAATATCTAAAATTTTCCATTTTTGGTAATTTTTCTGTATTTTATTGAATTTTCAAATTACGAGTTCCACTAAAGGATGAATTCCAGGGAAATAGGAGGTGATGGGCAGATGGAAATTTTTGGTAATAATACCTTTTAGGTCCTGTGATGATACCTAATCACCATAATATCTAACATTCTCCATTTTCGTTAATTTTGCTGCATTTTATTGCACTAAAGGATGAATTTCAGGACACCGGGAGGTGATGGGCTGCTGGAACTTTTTTGGCAATAATACCTTTTAGGTCTAATGGTGATACCTAATCACCAGAATGCCAAACAATTTCCATTTTTGTTAATTTTTTTTTTGTATTTTATTGAATTTTCAAATTATGAATTCCACCAAAGGATGAATTCCAGGAGAACGGGAGGTGATGGACGACTGGAAATGTTTGGGAATAATACCTTTTAGGTGCTAAAGGATGAATACCAGGGAAACGGAAGGTAATGGGCAGATGGAAATTTCTGCAAGTAATACCTTTTAGGCCCTGCGATGATACCTCATCACCAAAATATCTAACATTTTCCATTTTTCTTAATTTTTCTGCACTTTATTGAATTTTCAAATTTTGAATTCCAGTAAAAAAAGAATTCCTGTAGAATGGGAGCTGATGGGCTGCTGGAAATTTTTGGCAATAATACCTTTTAGGTCTTGTGATGATACCTAATAACCAGAATATCTAAAATTTTTGGCAATAATACCTTTTAGGTCTAATGGTGATACCTAATCACCAGAATGCCAAACAATTTCCATTTTTGTTAATTTTTTTTGTATTTTATTGAATTTTCAAATTTGGCATTACACCAAAGAATGAACTCCAGGAGAACGGAAGGTGATGGGCTACTGTAAATTTTTGGGAATAATACCTTTTAGGTCCTGTGATGATACGGAATTACCAGAGTATCTAAAACTTTCCATTCTTGTTAATTTTTTTGCATTTTTTGAATTTTTAAATTTAGAATTCCACTAAAGGATGAATTCCATGGAAATAGGAGCTGACGGGCGGCTGGAAATTTTTGGCAATAATACCTTTTAGGTCTTGTGATGATACCTAATAACCAGCATATCTAAAAATTTTTGGAAATAATACCTTTTAGGACCTGTGATGGTACGTAATCACCAGAATATCTACCATGTTCCATTTTTGTTAATTTTTTTGTATTTTATTGAATTTTTAAATTTGGGATTCCAATAAAGAATGAATTTCTGGAGAACGGAAAATGATGGGCTGCTGGAACTTTTTTGGCAATAATACCTTTCAGGTCCAATGGTGATACCTAATCACTAGACTGCCAAACATTTTCCATTTTTGTCAATTTTTTTTTTTGTATTTTATTGAATTTCCAAATTTGGAATTCCACTAAAGGATGAATTCCAGGACACCAGGGGGTGATGGATGGCTGGAATTTTTTGGGAATAATACCTTTTAGGTGCTGTGATGATACGTAATAACCAGAATATCTAAAATTTTCCATTTTTGGTAATTTTTCTTTATTTTATTGAACTTTCAAATTACGAATTCCACTAAAGGATGAATTCCAGGGAAATAGGGGGTGATGGGCAGATGGAAATTTTTGGTAATAATACCTTTTAGGTCCTGTGATGATACCTAATCACCATAATATCTAACATTCTCCATTTTCGTTAATTTTGCTGCATTTTATTGCACTAAAGGATGAATTCCAGGAGAACGGGAGGTGATAGGTAGCTGGAAATTTTTGAGAATAATACATTTTAGGTGCTGTGATGATACTTAATAACCAGAATATCTAAAAATTTTGGAAATAATACCTTTTAGGACCTTTGATGGTACGTAATCACCAGATTATCTAAAACTTTCCATTCTTGTTAATTTTTTTTGCATTTTTTGAATTTTTAAATTTGGAATTCCACTAAAGGATGAATTTCAGGGAAATAGGAACGGACGGGCGGCTGGAAATTTTTGGCAATAATACCTTTTAGGTCTTGTGATGATACCTAATAACCAGAATATCTATAAATTTTAGGACCTGTGATGGTACGTAATCACCAGAATATCTACCATGTTCCATTTTTGTTAATTTTTTTGTATTTTATTGAATTTTTAAATTTGGGATTCCACTAAAGAAAGAATTTCTGGAGAACGGAAAGTGATGGGCTGCTGGAACTTTTTTGGCAATAATACCTTTTAGGTCTAAGGTGATACCTAATCACCAGAATGCCAAACAATTTCCATTTTTGTAAATTTTTTTTTGTATTTTATTAAATTTCCAAATTTGGAATTCCACTAAAGGATGAATTCCAGGACACCGGGAGGTGATGGAGGGCTGGAAATTTTTGGGAATAATACCTTCTAGATCCTGTGATGATACTTTATCACCAAAATATCTAACATTTTCCATTTTTCTTAATTTTTCTGTACTTTATTGAATTTTCAATTTCTGAATTCCAGTAAAGAAAGAATTCTAGCAGAATAGGAGCTGATGGGCGGCTGGAAATTTTTGGAAATTATAACTTTTAGGACCTGTGATGATACCTAATCACCAGAATATATACCATTTTCCATTTGTGTTAATTTTTTTTTGCATTTTATTGAATTTTTAAATTTGGGATTCCACTAAAGAATTTCTGGAGAACGGAAAGTGATGGACGGCTGGAAATTTTTGGTAATAATACCTTTTAGGTCTAATGGTGATACCTAATCACCAGAATGCCTAACATTTTCCATTTTTGTTAATTTTTTTGCGTTTTATTGAATTTTCAAATTTGGAATTCCACTAAAGGATGAATTCCAGGAAAATAGGAGGTGATGGGCTGTTGGAACTTTTTGGGAATAATACCTTTTAGGTGCTGTGATGATATCTAATAACCAGAATATCTAAAAATTTCCATTTTTGGTAATTTTGCTGCATTTTATTGCACTAAAGGATGAATTCCAGGAGAACGGGAGGTGATGGATGGCTGGAAATTTTTGGAAATAATAACTTTTAGGACCTGTGATGATACCTAATCACCAAAATATCAAACATTTTCCATTTTTCTTAATTTTTCTGCACTTTATTGAATTTTCAAATTTGGAATTCTACTAAAGGATTAATTCCAGGGAAATAGGAGCTGATGGGTAGATGGAAATTTTTGGTAATAATAACTTTTAGGTTCTGTGATAATACCTAATCTCCAAAATATCTAACATTTTCCATTTTTCTTAATTTTTCTGCACTTTATTGAATTTTCAAATTTGGAATTACGCCAAAGAATGAACTCCAGGAGTACGGAAGGTGATGGACTACTGGAAATGTTTGGGAATAATACCTTTTAGGTCCTGTGATGATACAGAATAACCAGAGTATCTACAATTTTCCATTTTTTTAATTTTTTGAATTTTTAAATTTGGAATTCCACTAAAGGATGAATTCCAGGAAAATAGGATGTGATGGGCAGATGGAAATATTTGGTAATAATACCTTTTAGGTCCTGTGACGATACCTAATTATCAAAATATCTAACATTTTCCATTTTTCTTAATTTTTCTGTACTTTATTGAATTTTCAAATTTTGAATTCCAATAAAGAAAGAATTCCAGCAGAATAGGAGCTAAATGGGCGGCTGGAAATTTTTGGAAATTATAACTTTTAGGACCTGTAATGATACCTAATAACCAGAATATCTAAAAATTTTTGGAAATAATACCTTTTAGGACCTGTGATGGTACGTAATCACCAGAATATCTACCATGTTCCATTTTTGTTAATTTTTTTGTATTTTATTGAATTTTTAAATTTGGGATTCCACTAAAGAATGAATTTCTGGAGAACGGAAAGTGATGGGCTGCTGGAACTTTTTTGGCAATAAAACCTTTTAGGTCTAATGGTGATACCTAATCACCAGAATGCCAAACAATTTCCATTTTTGTTAATTTTTTTTGTATTTTATTGAATTTTCAAATTTTGAATTCCACCAAATGATGAATTCCAGGAGAACGGGAGGTGATGGGCGGCTGGAAATTTTTGGGAGTAATACCTTTTACGTCTGTGACGATACCTAATCATCAAAATATCTAACATTTTCCATTTTTTTTAATTTTTCTGCACTTTATTTAATTTTCAAATTTCGAATTCCAGTAAAGAAAGAATTCCAGGAGAATAGGAGCTGATGGGCGGCTGGAAATTTTTCGTAATAATACCTTTTAGGTACTGTGATGATACCTAATCACCATAATATCTAACATTCTCCATTTTCGTTAATTTTGCTGCATTTTATTGCACTAAAGGATGAATTCCAGGACACCGGGAGGTGATGGGCTGCTGGAACTTTTTTGGCAATAAAACCTTTTAGGTCTAATGGTGATACCTAATCACCAGAATGCCAAACATTTTCCATTTTTGTTAATTTTTTTGCATTTTATTGAATTTTTAAATTTGGAATTCCACTAAAGGATGAATTCCAGGAAAATAGGAGGTGATAGGTAGCACGAAATTTTTGAGAATAATACCTTTTAGGTCCTGTGATGATACTTAATCACCAGCATATCTAAAAATGTTGGAAATAATACCTTTTGGGACCTTTGATGGTACGTAATCACCAGAATATCTACCATTTTCCATTTTTGTTAATTTTTTTTTATTTTATTGAATTTTTAAATTTGGGATTCCACTAAAGAATGAATTCTAGGAATTCGGGAGGTGATGGAGGGCTGGAAACTTTTGGTAATAATACCTTTTGGGACCTTTGATGGTACGTAATCACCAGAATATCTACTATTTTCCATTTTTGTTAATTTTTTTGGGTTTTATTGAATTTTCAAATTTGGCATTACACCAAAGAATGAACTCCAGGAGAACGGAAGGTGATGGGCCACTGGAAATTTTTGGGAATAATACCTTTTAAGTCCTGTGATGATACGGAATAACCAGAGTATCTAAAACTTTCCATTCTTGTTAATTTTTTTGCATTTTTTGAATTTTTAAATTTTGAATTCCACTAAAGGATGAATTACAGGGAAATAGGAACTGACGGGCGGCTGGAAATTTTTGGCAATAATACCTTTTAGGTCTTGTGATGGTACCTAATAACCAGAATATCTAAAAATGTTGGAAATAATACCTTTTGGGACCTTTGATGGTACGTAACCACCAGAATGCCTAACATTTTCCATTTTTGTTAATTTTTTTGCATTTTATTGAATTTTCAAATTTGGAATTCCACTAAAGGATGAATTCCAGGAAAATAGGAACTGACGGGCGGCTGGAAATTTTTGGCAATAATACCTTTTAGGTCTTGTGATGATACCTAATAACCAGAATATCTAAAAATTTTGGAAATAATACCTTTTAGGGCCTGTCATGGTACGTAATCACCAGAATATCTACCATGTTCCATTTTTGTTAATTTTTTTGTATTTTATTGAATTTTTAAATTTGGGATTCCACTAAAGAATGAATTTCTGGAGAACGGAAAGTGATGGGCTGTTGGAACTTTTTTGGCAATAATACCTTTTAGGTCTAATGGTGATACCTAATCACCAGAATGCCAAACAATTTCCATTTTTGTCAATTTTTTTTTTGTATTTTATTGAATTTCCAAATTTGGAATTCCACTAAAGGATGAATTCCAGGACACCGGGAGGTGATGGACGGCTGGAAATTTTTGGGAATAATACCTTTTATGTCCTGTGATGATACTTAATCACCAAAATATCTAACATTTTCCATTTTTCTTAATTTTTCTGTACTTTATTGAATTTTCAAATTTTGAATTCCAATAAAGAAAGAATTCCAGCAGAATGGGAGCTAAATGGGCGGTTGGAAATTTTTGGAAATTATAACTTTTCGGTCTTGTGATGATACCTAATAACCAGAATATCTAAAATTTTTAGAAATAATACCTTTTAGGACCTGTGATGATACCTAATCACCAGAATATATACCATTTTCCATTGGTGTTAATTTTTTTTGGCATTTTATTGAATTTTTAAATTTGGAATTCCACTAAAGGATGAATTCCAGGAGAATGGGAAGGGATGTGCGGCTGGAAATTTTTAGGAATAATACCTTTTAGGTGCTGTGATGATACGTAATAACCAGAATATCTAAAATTTTCCATTTCTGGTATTTTTTCCGCATTTTATTGAATTTTCAAATTTGGAATTCCACTAAAGGATGAATTCCAGGGAACACCGGGAGATGATGGACGGCTGGAAATTTTTGGTAATAATACCTTTTAGGTCTAATAGTGATACCTAATCACCAGAATGCCTAACATTTTCCATTTTTGTTAATTTTTTTGCGTTTTATTGAATTTTCAAATTTGGCATTACACCAAAGAATGAACTCCAGGAGAAAGGAAGGTGATGGGCCACTGGAAATTTTTGGGAATAATACCTTTTAAGTCCTGTGATGATACGGAATAACCAGAGTATCTAAAACTTTCCATTCTTGTTAATTTTTTTGAATTTTTTGAATTTTTAAATTTGGAATTCCACTAAAGGATGAATTCCAGGGAAATAGGAACTGACGGGCGGCTGGAAATTTTTGGCAATAATACCTTTTAGGTCTTGTGATGGTACCTAATAACCAGAATATCTAAAAATTTTGGAAATAATGACTTTTGGGACCTGTGATGGTGATGGACGGCAAAAAATTTTTGGGAATAATACCTTTTAGGTGCTGTGATGATACGTAATAACCAGAATATCTAAAATTTTCCATTTTTGGTCATTTTTCTGAATTTTATTGAATTTTCAAATTTGGAATTCCACTAAAGGATGAATTCCAGGGAACACCGGGAGATGATGGACGGCTGGAAATTTTTGGTAATAATACCTTTTAGGTCTAATAGTGATACCTAATCACCAGAATGCCTAACATTTTCCATTTTTGTTAATTTTTTTGCGTTTTATTGAATTTTCAAATTTGGCATTACACCAAAGAATGAACTCCAGGAGAAAGGAAGGTGATGGGCCACTGGAAATTTTTGGGAATAATACCTTTTAAGTCCTGTGATGATACGGAATAACCAGAGTATCTAAAACTTTCCATTCTTGTTAATTTTTTTGAATTTTTTGAATTTTTAAATTTGGAATTCCACTAAAGGATGAATTCCAGGGAAATAGGAACTGACGGGCGGCTGGAAATTTTTGGCAATAATACCTTTTAGGTCTTGTGATGGTACCTAATAACCAGAATATCTAAAAATTTTGGAAATAATGACTTTTGGGACCTGTGATGGTGATGGACGGCAAAAAATTTTTGGGAATAATACCTTTTAGGTGCTGTGATGATACGTAATAACCAGAATATCTAAAATTTTCCATTTTTGGTCATTTTTCTGAATTTTATTGAATTTTCAAATTTGGAATTCCACTAAAGGATGAATTCCAGGGAACACCGGGAGATGATGGACGGCTGGAAATTTTTGGTAATAATACCTTTTAGGTCTAATAGTGATACCTAATCACCAGAATGCCTAACATTTTCCATTTTTGTTAATTTTTTTGCGTTTTATTGAATTTTCAAATTTGGCATTACACCAAATAATGAACTCCAGGAGAACGGAAGGTGATGGGCTACTGGAAATTTTTGGGAATAATACCTTTTAGGTCCTGTGATGATACGGAATAACCAGAGTATCTAAAACTTTCCATTCTTGTTAATTTTTTTGCATTTTTTGAATTTTTAAATTTGGAATTGCACTAAAGGATGAATTCCAGGGAAATAGGAACTGACGGGCGGCTGGAAATTTTTGGCAATAATACCTTTTAGGTCTTGTGATGATACCTAATAACCAGAATACCTAAAAATTTTTGGAAATAATACCTTTTAGGACCTGTGATGGTACGTAATCATCAGAATATCTACCATGTTCCATTTTTGTTAATTTTTTTGCGTTTTATTGAATTTTCAAATTTGGAATCTCACTAAAGGATGAATTCCAGGAGAACGGGAGGTGATAGGTAGCTCGAAATTTTTGAGAATAATTCCTTTTAGGTGCTGTGATGATACCTAATAACCAGAATATCTAAAATTTTTCATTTTTGGTAATTTTTCTGCATTTTATTGAATTTTCAAATTTGGAATTCCACTAGAGGATGAATTCCAGGAAAATAGGAGGTGATGGGCTGCTGGAACTTTTTGGGAATAATACCTTTTAGGTGCTGTGACGATATCTAATCAACCGAATATCTACCATTTATCATTTGTGTTAATTTTTTTGCATTTTATTGAATTTTTAAATTTAGAATTCCACTAGAGGATGAATTCCAGGACAATGGGAAGGGATGTGCGGCTGTAAATTTTTGGGAATATAACCTTTTAGGTGCTGTGATGATACCTAATAACCAGAATATCTAAAATTTTTCATATTTCTTAATTTTTCTGCACTTTATTGAATTTTCAAATTTTGAATTCCAGTAAAGAATGAATTCCAGGAGAACGGCAGGTGATGGATGGCTGGAAATTTTTGGAAATAATAACTTTTAGGACCTGTGATGATACCTAATCACCAGAATATATACCATTTTCCATTTGTGTTAATTTTTTTGCGTTTTATTGAATTTTCAAATTTGGAATCCCACTAAAGGATGAATTCCAGGAGAACGGGAGGAGATAGGTAGCTGGAAATTTTTGGGAATAATACCTTTTAGGTGCTGTGATGATACCTAATAACCAGAATATCTAAAATTTTCCATTTTTGGTAATTTTTCTGCATTTTATTGAATTTTCAAATTTTGAATTCCAGTAAAGAATGAATTCCAGGAGAATGGGAGCTGATGGGCGGCTGGAAATTTTTGGAAATACTAACTTTTAGGACATGTGATGATACCTAATCACCAAAATATCTAACATTTTACATTTTTCTTAATTTTTCTGCACTTTATTGAATTTTCAAATTTTGAATTCCAGTAAAGAATGAATTCCAGGAGAATGGGAGCTGATGGGCGGCTGGAAATTTTTGGAAATACTAACTTTTAGGACATGTGATGATACCTAATCACTAGAATATCTAACAATTTTGGAAATAATACCTTTTAGGACCTTTGATGGTACGTAATCACCAGAATATCTACCATTTTCCATTTTTGTTAATTTTTTTGCATTTTATTGAATTTTCAAATTTGGAATTACACTAAAGGATGAATTCTAGGACTTCGGGAGGTGATGGACGGCTGGAAACTTTTGGTAATAATACCTTTTGGGACGTTTGATGGTACGTAATCACCAGAATATCTACTATTTTCCATTTTTGTTAATTTTTTTGGGTTTTATTGAATTTTCAAATTTGGCATTACACCAAAGAATGAACTCCAGGAGAAAGGAAGGTGATGGGCCACTGGAAATTTTTGGGAATAATACGTTTTAAGTCCTGTGATGATACGGAATAACCAGAGTATCTAAAACTTTCCATTCTTGTTAATTTTTTTGAATTTTTTGAATTTTTAAATTTGGAATTCCACTAAAGGATGAATTCCAGGGAAATAGGAACTGACGGGCGGCTGGAAATTTTTGGCAATAATACCTTTTAGGTCTTGTGATGGTACCTAATAACCAGAATATCTAAAAATTTTGGAAATAATGACTTTTGGGACCTGTGATGGTGATGGACGGCAAAAAATTTTTGGGAATAATACCTTTTAGGTGCTGTGATGATACGTAATAACCAGAATATCTAAAATTTTCCATTTTTGGTCATTTTTCTGAATTTTATCGAATTTTCAAATTTGGAATTCCACTAAAGGATGAATTCCAGGGAACACCGGGAGATGATGGACGGCTGGAAATTTTTGGTAATAATACCTTTTAGGTCTAATAGTGATACCTAATCACCAGAATGCCTAACATTTTCCATTTTTGTTAATTTTTTTGCGTTTTATTGAATTTTCAAATTTGGCATTACACCAAAGAATGAACTCCAGGAGAACGGAAGGTGATGGGCTACTGGAAATTTTTGGGAATAATACCTTTTAGGTCCTGTGATGATACGGAATAACCAGAGTATCTAAAACTTTCCATTCTTGTTAATTTTTTTGCATTTTTTGAATTTTTAAATTTGGAATTGCACTAAAGGATGAATTCCAGGGAAATAGGAACTGACGGGCGGCTGGAAATTTTTGGCAATAATACCTTTTAGGTCTTGTGATGGTACCTAATAACCAGAATATCTAAAAATGTTGGAAATAATACCTTTTGGGACCTTTGATGGTACGTAACCACCAGAATGCCTAACATTTTCCATTTTTGTTAATTTTTTTGCATTTTATTGAATTTTCAAATTTGGAATTCCACTAAAGGATGAATTCCAGGAAAATAGGAACTGACGGGCGGCTGGAAATTTTTGGCAATAATACCTTTTATGTCCTGTGATGATACTTAATCACCAAAATATCTAACATTTTCCATTTTTCTTAATTTTTCTGTACTTTATTGAATTTTCAAATTTTGAATTCCAATAAAGAAAGAATTCCAGCAGAATGGGAGCTAAATGGGCGGTTGGAAATTTTTGGAAATTATAACTTTTCGGTCTTGTGATGATACCTAATAACCAGAATATCTAAAATTTTTAGAAATAATACCTTTTAGGACCTGTGATGATACCTAATCACCAGAATATATACCATTTTCCATTGGTGTTAATTTTTTTTGGCATTTTATTGAATTTTTAAATTTGGAATTCCACTAAAGGATGAATTCCAGGAGAATGGGAAGGGATGTGCGGCTGGAAATTTTTAGGAATAATACCTTTTAGGTGCTGTGATGATACGTAATAACCAGAATATCTAAAATTTTCCATTTCTGGTATTTTTTCCGCATTTTATTGAATTTTCAAATTTGGAATTCCACTAAAGGATGAATTCCAGGGAACACCGGGAGATGATGGACGGCTGGAAATTTTTGGTAATAATACCTTTTAGGTCTAATAGTGATACCTAATCACCAGAATGCCTAACATTTTCCATTTTTGTTAATTTTTTTGCGTTTTATTGAATTTTCAAATTTGGCATTACACCAAAGAATGAACTCCAGGAGAAAGGAAGGTGATGGGCCACTGGAAATTTTTGGGAATAATACCTTTTAAGTCCTGTGATGATACGGAATAACCAGAGTATCTAAAACTTTCCATTCTTGTTAATTTTTTTGAATTTTTTGAATTTTTAAATTTGGAATTCCACTAAAGGATGAATTCCAGGGAAATAGGAACTGACGGGCGGCTGGAAATTTTTGGCAATAATACCTTTTAGGTCTTGTGATGGTACCTAATAACCAGAATATCTAAAAATTTTGGAAATAATGACTTTTGGGACCTGTGATGGTGATGGACGGCAAAAAATTTTTGGGAATAATACCTTTTAGGTGCTGTGATGATACGTAATAACCAGAATATCTAAAATTTTCCATTTTTGGTCATTTTTCTGAATTTTATTGAATTTTCAAATTTGGAATTCCACTAAAGGATGAATTCCAGGGAACACCGGGAGATGATGGACGGCTGGAAATTTTTGGTAATAATACCTTTTAGGTCTAATAGTGATACCTAATCACCAGAATGCCTAACATTTTCCATTTTTGTTAATTTTTTTGCGTTTTATTGAATTTTCAAATTTGGCATTACACCAAATAATGAACTCCAGGAGAACGGAAGGTGATGGGCTACTGGAAATTTTTGGGAATAATACCTTTTAGGTCCTGTGATGATACGGAATAACCAGAGTATCTAAAACTTTCCATTCTTGTTAATTTTTTTGCATTTTTTGAATTTTTAAATTTGGAATTGCACTAAAGGATGAATTCCAGGGAAATAGGAACTGACGGGCGGCTGGAAATTTTTGGCAATAATACCTTTTAGGTCTTGTGATGATACCTAATAACCAGAATACCTAAAAATTTTTGGAAATAATACCTTTTAGGACCTGTGATGGTACGTAATCATCAGAATATCTACCATGTTCCATTTTTGTTAATTTTTTTGCGTTTTATTGAATTTTCAAATTTGGAATCTCACTAAAGGATGAATTCCAGGAGAACGGGAGGTGATAGGTAGCTCGAAATTTTTGAGAATAATTCCTTTTAGGTGCTGTGATGATACCTAATAACCAGAATATCTAAAATTTTTCATTTTTGGTAATTTTTCTGCATTTTATTGAATTTTCAAATTTGGAATTCCACTAGAGGATGAATTCCAGGAAAATAGGAGGTGATGGGCTGCTGGAACTTTTTGGGAATAATACCTTTTAGGTGCTGTGACGATATCTAATCAACCGAATATCTACCATTTATCATTTGTGTTAATTTTTTTGCATTTTATTGAATTTTTAAATTTAGAATTCCACTAGAGGATGAATTCCAGGACAATGGGAAGGGATGTGCGGCTGTAAATTTTTGGGAATATAACCTTTTAGGTGCTGTGATGATACCTAATAACCAGAATATCTAAAATTTTTCATATTTCTTAATTTTTCTGCACTTTATTGAATTTTCAAATTTTGAATTCCAGTAAAGAATGAATTCCAGGAGAACGGCAGGTGATGGATGGCTGGAAATTTTTGGAAATAATAACTTTTAGGACCTGTGATGATACCTAATCACCAGAATATATACCATTTTCCATTTGTGTTAATTTTTTTGCGTTTTATTGAATTTTCAAATTTGGAATCCCACTAAAGGATGAATTCCAGGAGAACGGGAGGAGATAGGTAGCTGGAAATTTTTGGGAATAATACCTTTTAGGTGCTGTGATGATACCTAATAACCAGAATATCTAAAATTTTCCATTTTTGGTAATTTTTCTGCATTTTATTGAATTTTCAAATTTTGAATTCCAGTAAAGAATGAATTCCAGGAGAATGGGAGCTGATGGGCGGCTGGAAATTTTTGGAAATACTAACTTTTAGGACATGTGATGATACCTAATCACCAAAATATCTAACATTTTACATTTTTCTTAATTTTTCTGCACTTTATTGAATTTTCAAATTTTGAATTCCAGTAAAGAATGAATTCCAGGAGAATGGGAGCTGATGGGCGGCTGGAAATTTTTGGAAATACTAGCTTTTAGGACATGTGATGATACCTAATCACTAGAATATCTAACAATTTTGGAAATAATACCTTTTAGGACCTTTGATGGTACGTAATCACCAGAATATCTACCATTTTCCATTTTTGTTAATTTTTTTGCATTTTATTGAATTTTCAAATTTGGAATTACACTAAAGGATGAATTCTAGGACTTCGGGAGGTGATGGACGGCTGGAAACTTTTGGTAATAATACCTTTTGGGACGTTTGATGGTACGTAATCACCAGAATATCTACTATTTTCCATTTTTGTTAATTTTTTTGGGTTTTATTGAATTTTCAAATTTGGCATTACACCAAAGAATGAACTCCAGGAGAAAGGAAGGTGATGGGCCACTGGAAATTTTTGGGAATAATACCTTTTAAGTCCTGTGATGATACGGAATAACCAGAGTATCTAAAACTTTCCATTCTTGTTAATTTTTTTGAATTTTTTGAATTTTTAAATTTGGAATTCCACTAAAGGATGAATTCCAGGGAAATAGGAACTGACGGGCGGCTGGAAATTTTTGGCAATAATACCTTTTAGGTCTTGTGATGGTACCTAATAACCAGAATATCTAAAAATTTTGGAAATAATGACTTTTGGGACCTGTGATGGTGATGGACGGCAAAAAATTTTTGGGAATAATACCTTTTAGGTGCTGTGATGATACGTAATAACCAGAATATCTAAAATTTTCCATTTTTGGTCATTTTTCTGAATTTTATCGAATTTTCAAATTTGGAATTCCACTAAAGGATGAATTCCAGGGAACACCGGGAGATGATGGACGGCTGGAAATTTTTGGTAATAATACCTTTTAGGTCTAATAGTGATACCTAATCACCAGAATGCCTAACATTTTCCATTTTTGTTAATTTTTTTGCGTTTTATTGAATTTTCAAATTTGGCATTACACCAAAGAATGAACTCCAGGAGAACGGAAGGTGATGGGCTACTGGAAATTTTTGGGAATAATACCTTTTAGGTCCTGTGATGATACGGAATAACCAGAGTATCTAAAACTTTCCATTCTTGTTAATTTTTTTGCATTTTTTGAATTTTTAAATTTGGAATTGCACTAAAGGATGAATTCCAGGGAAATAGGAACTGACGGGCGGCTGGAAATTTTTGGCAATAATACCTTTTAGGTCTTGTGATGGTACCTAATAACCAGAATATCTAAAAATGTTGGAAATAATACCTTTTGGGACCTTTGATGGTACGTAACCACCAGAATGCCTAACATTTTCCATTTTTGTTAATTTTTTTGCATTTTATTGAATTTTCAAATTTGGAATTCCACTAAAGGATGAATTCCAGGAAAATAGGAACTGACGGGCGGCTGGAAATTTTTGGCAATAATACCTTTTATGTCCTGTGATGATACTTAATCACCAAAATATCTAACATTTTCCATTTTTCTTAATTTTTCTGTACTTTATTGAATTTTCAAATTTTGAATTCCAATAAAGAAAGAATTCCAGCAGAATGGGAGCTAAATGGGCGGTTGGAAATTTTTGGAAATTATAACTTTTCGGTCTTGTGATGATACCTAATAACCAGAATATCTAAAATTTTTGGAAATAATACCTTTTAGGACCTGTGATGATACCTAATCACCAGAATATATACCATTTTCCATTTGTGTTAATTTTTTTTGGCATTTTATTGAATTTTTAAATTTGGAATTCCACTAAAGGATGAATTCCAGGAGAATGGGAAGGGATGTGCGGCTGGAAATTTTTGGGAATAATACCTTTTAGGTGCTGTGATGATACGTAATAACCAGAATATCTAAAATTTTCCATTTTTGGTATTTTTTCCGCATTTTATTGAATTTTCAAATTTGGAATTCCACTAAAGGATGAATTCCAGGGAACACAGGGAGATGATGGACGGCTGGAAATTTTTGGTAATAATACCTTTTAGGTGTAATAGTGATACCTAATCACCAGAATGCCTAACATTTTCCATTTTTGTTAATTTTTTTGCGTTTTATTGAATTTTCAAATTTGGCATTACACCAAAGAATGAACTCCAGGAGAACGGAAGGTGATGGGCTACTGGAAATTTTTGGGAATAATACCTTTTAGGTCCTGTGATGATACGGAATAACCAGAGTATCTAAAACTTTCCATTCTTGTTAATTTTTTTGCATTTTTTGAATTTTTAAATTTTGAATTCCACTAAAGGATGAATTCCAGGGAAATAGGAACTGACGGGCGGCTGGAAATTTTTGGCAATAATACCTTTTAGGTCTTGTGATGGTACCTAATAACCAGAATATCTAAAAATGTTGGAAATAATACCTTTGGTACGTAACCACCAGAATGCCTAACATTTTCCATTTTTGTTAATTTTTTTGCATTTTATTGAATTTTCAAATTTGGAATTCCACTAAAGGATGAATTCCAGGAAAATAGGAACTGACGGGCGGCTGGAAATTTTTGGCAATAATACCTTTTAGGTCTTGTGATGATACCTAATAACCAGAATATCTAAAAATTTTGGAAATTATACCTTTTAGGGCCTGTCATGGTACGTAATCACCAGAATATCTACCATGTTCCATTTTTGTTAATTTTTTTGTATTTTATTGAATTTTTAAATTTGGGATTCCACTAAAGAATGAATTTCTGGAGAACGGAAAGTGATGGGCTGTTGGAACTTTTTTGGCAATAATACCTTTTAGATCTAATGGTGATACCTAATCACCAGAATGCCAAACAATTTCCATTTTTGTCACTTTTTTTTTGTATTTTATTGAATTTCCAAATTTGGAATTCCACTAAAGGATGAATTCCAGGACACCGGGAGGTGATGGACGGCTGGAAATTTTTGGGAATAATACCTTTTATGTCCTGTGATGATACTTAATCACCAAAATATCTAACATTTTCCATTTTTCTTAATTTTTCTGTACTTTATTGAATTTTCAAATTTTGAATTCCAATAAAGAAAGAATTCGAGCAGAATGGGAGCTAAATGGGCGGTTGGAAATTTTTGGAAATTATAACTTTTCGGTCTTGTGATGATACCTAATAACCAGAATATCTAAAATTTTTAGAAATAATACCTTTTAGGACCTGTGATGATACCTAATCACCAGAATATATACCATTTTCCATTGGTGTTAATTTTTTTTGGCATTTTATTGAATTTTTAAATTTGGAATTCCACTAAAGGATGAATTCCAGGAGAATGGGAAGGGATGTGCGGCTGGAAATTTTTAGGAATAATACCTTTTAGGTGCTGTGATGATACGTAATAACCAGAATATCTAAAATTTTCCATTTCTGGTATTTTTTCCGCATTTTATTGAATTTTCAAATTTGGAATTCCACTAAAGGATGAATTCCAGGGAACACCGGGAGATGATGGACGGCTGGAAATTTTTGGTAATAATACCTTTTAGGTCTAATAGTGATACCTAATCACCAGAATGCCTAACATTTTCCATTTTTGTTAATTTTTTTGCGTTTTATTGAATTTTCAAATTTGGCATTACACCAAAGAATGAACTCCAGGAGAAAGGAAGGTGATGGGCCACTGGAAATTTTTGGGAATAATACCTTTTAAGTCCTGTGATGATACGGAATAACCAGAGTATCTAAAACTTTCCATTCTTGTTAATTTTTTTGAATTTTTTGAATTTTTAAATTTGGAATTCCACTAAAGGATGAATTCCAGGGAAATAGGAACTGACGGGCGGCTGGAAATTTTTGGCAATAATACCTTTTAGGTCTTGTGATGGTACCTAATAACCAGAATATCTAAAAATTTTGGAAATAATGACTTTTGGGACCTGTGATGGTGATGGACGGCAAAAAATTTTTGGGAATAATACCTTTTAGGTGCTGTGATGATACGTAATAACCAGAATATCTAAAATTTTCCATTTTTGGTCATTTTTCTGAATTTTATTGAATTTTCAAATTTGGAATTCCACTAAAGGATGAATTCCAGGGAACACCGGGAGATGATGGACGGCTGGAAATTTTTGGTAATAATACCTTTTAGGTCTAATAGTGATACCTAATCACCAGAATGCCTAACATTTTCCATTTTTGTTAATTTTTTTGCGTTTTATTGAATTTTCAAATTTGGCATTACACCAAAGAATGAACTCCAGGAGAACGGAAGGTGATGGGCTACTGGAAATTTTTGGGAATAATACCTTTTAGGTCCTGTGATGATACGGAATAACCAGAGTATCTAAAACTTTCCATTCTTGTTAATTTTTTTGCATTTTTTGAATTTTTAAATTTGGAATTGCACTAAAGGATGAATTCCAGGGAAATAGGAACTGACGGGCGGCTGGAAATTTTTGGCAATAATACCTTTTAGGTCTTGTGATGATACCTAATAACCAGAATACCTAAAAATTTTTGGAAATAATACCTTTTAGGACCTGTGATGGTACGTAATCATCAGAATATCTACCATGTTCCATTTTTGTTAATTTTTTTGCGTTTTATTGAATTTTCAAATTTGGAATCTCACTAAAGGATGATTTCCAGGAGAACGGGAGGTGATAGGTAGCTCGAAATTTTTGAGAATAATTCCTTTTAGGTGCTGTGATGATACCTAATAACCAGAATATCTAAAATTTTTCATTTTTGGTAATTTTTCTGCATTTTATTGAATTTTCAAATTTGGAATTCCACTAGAGGACGAATTCCAGGAAAATAGGAGGTGATGGGCTGCTGGAACTTTTTGGGAATAATACCTTTTAGGTGCTGTGACGATATCTAATCAACCGAATATCTACCATTTATCATTTGTGTTAATTTTTTTGCATTTTATTGAATTTTTAAATTTAGAATTCCACTAGAGGATGAATTCCAGGACAATGGGAAGGGATGTGCGGCTGTAAATTTTTGGGAATATAACCTTTTAGGTGCTGTGATGATACCTAATAACCAGAATATCTAAAATTTTTCATATTTCTTAATTTTTCTGCACTTTATTGAATTTTCAAATTTTGAATTCCAGTAAAGAATGAATTCCAGGAGAACGGCAGGTGATGGATGGCTGGAAATTTTTGGAAATAATAACTTTTAGGACCTGTGATGATACCTAATCACCAGAATATATACCATTTTCCATTTGTGTTAATTTTTTTGCGTTTTATTGAATTTTCAAATTTGGAATCCCACTAAAGGATGAATTCCAGGAGAACGGGAGGAGATAGGTAGCTGGAAATTTTTGGGAATAATACCTTTTAGGTGCTGTGATGATACCTAATAACCAGAATATCTAAAATTTTCCATTTTTGGTAATTTTTCTGCATTTTATTGAATTTTCAAATTTTGAATTCCAGTAAAGAATGAATTCCAGGAGAATGGGAGCTGATGGGCGGCTGGAAATTTTTGGAAATACTAACTTTTAGGACATGTGATGATACCTAATCACCAAAATATCTAACATTTTACATTTTTCTTAATTTTTCTGCACTTTATTGAATTTTCAAATTTTGAATTCCAGTAAAGAATGAATTCCAGGAGAATGGGAGCTGATGGGCGGCTGGAAATTTTTGGAAATACTAACTTTTAGGACATGTGATGATACCTAATCACTAGAATATCTAACAATTTTGGAAATAATACCTTTTAGGACCTTTGATGGTACGTAATCACCAGAATATCTACCATTTTCCATTTTTGTTAATTTTTTTGCATTTTATTGAATTTTCAAATTTGGAATTACACTAAAGGATGAATTCTAGGACTTCGGGAGGTGATGGACGGCTGGAAACTTTTGGTAATAATACCTTTTGGGACGTTTGATGGTACGTAATCACCAGAATATCTACTATTTTCCATTTTTGTTAATTTTTTTGGGTTTTATTGAATTTTCAAATTTGGCATTACACCAAAGAATGAACTCCAGGAGAAAGGAAGGTGATGGGCCACTGGAAATTTTTGGGAATAATACCTTTTAAGTCCTGTGATGATACGGAATAACCAGAGTATCTAAAACTTTCCATTCTTGTTAATTTTTTTGAATTTTTTGAATTTTTAAATTTGGAATTCCACTAAAGGATGAATTCCAGGGAAATAGGAACTGACGGGCGGCTGGAAATTTTTGGCAATAATACCTTTTAGGTCTTGTGATGGTACCTAATAACCAGAATATCTAAAAATTTTGGAAATAATGACTTTTGGGACCTGTGATGGTGATGGACGGCAAAAAATTTTTGGGAATAATACCTTTTAGGTGCTGTGATGATACGTAATAACCAGAATATCTAAAATTTTCCATTTTTGGTAATTTTTCTGCATTTTATTGAATTTTCAAATTTGGAATTCCACTAGAGGATGAATTCCAGGAAAATAGGAACTGACGGGCGGCTGGAAATTTTTGGCAATAATACCTTTTAGGTCTTGTGATGGTACCTAATAACCAGAATACCTAAAAATTTTTGGAAATAATACCTTTTAGGACCTGTGATGGTACGTAATCATCAGAATATCTACCATGTTCCATTTTTGTTAATTTTTTTGCGTTTTATTGAATTTTCAAATTTGGAATCTCACTAAAGGATGAATTCCAGGAGAACGGGAGGTGATAGGTAGCTCGAAATTTTTGAGAATAATTCCTTTTAGGTGCTGTGATGATACCTAATAACCAGAATATCTAAAATTTTTCATTTTTGGTAATTTTTCTGCATTTTATTGAATTTTCAAATTTGGAATTCCACTAGAGGATGAATTCCAGGAAAATAGGAGGTGATGGGCTGCTGGAACTTTTTGGGAATAATACCTTTTAGGTGCTGTGACGATATCTAATCAACCGAATATCTACCATTTATCATTTGTGTTAATTTTTTTGCATTTTATTGAATTTTTAAATTTAGAATTCCACTAGAGGATGAATTCCAGGACAATGGGAAGGGATGTGCGGCTGTAAATTTTTGGGAATATAACCTTTTAGGTGCTGTGATGATACCTAATAACCAGAATATCTAAAATTTTTCATATTTCTTAATTTTTCTGCACTTTATTGAATTTTCAAATTTTGAATTCCAGTAAAGAATGAATTCCAGGAGAACGGGAGGTGATGGATGGCTGGAAATTTTTGGAAATAATAACTTTTAGGACCTGTGATGATACCTAATCACCAGAATATATACCATTTTCCATTTGTGTTAATTTTTTTGCGTTTTATTGAATTTTCAAATTTGGAATCCCACTAAAGGATGAATTCCAGGAGAACGGGAGGAGATAGGTAGCTGGAAATTTTTGGGAATAATACCTTTTAGGTGCTGTGATGATACCTAATAACCAGAATATCTAAAATTTTCCATTTTTGGTAATTTTTCTGCATTTTATTGAATTTTCAAATTTTGAATTCCAGTAAAGAATGAATTCCAGGAGAATGGGAGCTGATGGGCGGCTGGAAATTTTTGGAAATACTAACTTTTAGGACATGTGATGATACCTAATCACTAGAATATCTAACAATTTTGGAAATAATACCTTTTAGGACCTTTGATGGTACGTAATCACCAGAATATCTACCATTTTCCATTTTTGTTAATTTTTTTGCATTTTATTGAATTTTCAAATTTGGAATTACACTAAAGGATGAATTCTAGGACTTCGGGAGGTGATGGACGGCTGGAAACTTTTGGTAATAATACCTTTTGGGACGTTTGATGGTACGTAATCACTAGAATATCTACTATTTTCCATTTTTGTTAATTTTTTTGGATTTTATTGAATTTTCAAATTTGGCATTACACCAAAGAATGAACTCCAGGAGAAAGGAAGGTGATGGGCCACTGGAAATTTTTGGGAATAATACCTTTTAAGTCCTGTGATGATACGGAATAACCAGAGTATCTAAAACTTTCCATTCTTGTTAATTTTTTTGAATTTTTTGAATTTTTAAATTTGGAATTCCACTAAAGGATGAATTCCAGGGAAATAGGAACTGACGGGCGGCTGCAAATTTTTGGCAATAATACCTTTTAGGTCTTGTGATGGTACCTAATAACCAGAATATCTAAAAATTTTGGAAATAATGCCTTTTGGGACCTGTGATGGTACGTAATCACCAGAATATCTACCATGTTCCATTTTTGTTAATTTTTTTTTGTATTTTATTGAATTTTGAAATTTTGAATTCCACCAAAGGATGAATTCCAGGAGAAAGGGAGGTGATGGACGGCTGGAAATTTTTGGGAATAATACCTTTTAGGTCCTGTGACGATACCTAATCATCAAAATATCTAACATTTTCCATTTTTCTTAATTTTTCTGCACTTTATTGAATTTTCAAATTTCGAATTCCAGTAAAGAAAGAATTCCAGGAGAATGGGAGCTGATGGGCGGCTGAAAATTTTTGGTAATAATACCTTTTAGGTCCTGTGATGATACCTAATCACCATAATATCTAACATTCTCCATTTTTGTTAATTTTGCTGCATTTTATTGCACTAAAGGATGAATTCCAGGACACCGGGAGGTGATGGACGGGTGGAAATTTTTGGTAATAATACCTTTTAGGTTCTGTGATGATATCTAATCAACCGAATATCTACCATTTTCCATTTGTGTTAATTTTTTTGCATTTTATTGAATTTTTAAATTTGGAATTCCACTAAAGGATGAATTCCAGGAGAATGGGAAGGGATGTGCGGCTGGACATTTTTGGGAATAATACTTTTTAGGTGCTGTGATGATACCTAATAACCAGAATATCTAACATTTTCCATTTTTCTTAATTTTTCTGTACTTTATTGAATTTTCAAATTTTGAATTCCAGTAAAGAAAGAATTCCAGCAGAATGGGAGCTAATGCGCGGCTGAAAATTTTTGGAAATTATAACTTTTAGGTCTTGTGATGATACCTAATAACCAGAATATCTAAAATTTTTGGAAATAATACCTTTTAGGACCTGTGATGATACCTAATCACCAGAATATCTCTCATTTTCCATTTTTGTTAATATTTTTGCATTTTATTGAATTTTCACATTTGGAATTACACTAAAGGATGAATTCCAGGACACTGGGAGGTGATGGACGACTGGAAATTTTTGGTAATAATAACTTTTTGGTCCAATGGTGATACCTAATCACTAGACTGCCAAACATTTTCCATTTTTGTCAATTTTTTTTTGTATTTTATTGAATTTCCAACTTTGGAATTCCACTAAAGGATGAATTCCAGGACACCGGGAGGTGATGGACGGCAAAAAATTTTTGGGAATAATACCTTTTAGGTCCTGTGATGATACTTAATCACCAAAATATCTAACATTTTCCATTTTTATTAATTTTTCTGTACTTTATTGAATTTTCAAATTTTGAATTCCAGTAAAGAAAGAATTCCAGAAGAATGGGAACTGATGGGCGGCTGGAAATTTTTGGAAATAATAACTTTTAGGACCTGTGATGATACCTAATCACCAGAATATATACCATTTTCCATTTGTGTTATTTTTTTGCATTTTATTGAATTTTTAAATTTGGAATTCCACTAAAGGATGAATTCCAGGAGAATGGGAAGGGATGTGCGGCTGGAAATTTTTGGGAATAATACCTTTTAGGTGCTGTGATGATACGTAATAACCAGAATATCTAAAATTTTCCATTTTTGGTCATTTTTCTGAATTTTATTGAATTTTCAAATTTGGAATTCCACTAAAGGATGAATTTCAGCGAAATAGGAGGTGATGGGCAGAAGGAAATTTTTGGTAATAATACCTTTTAGGGCCTGTGATGATACAGAATAACCAGAGTATCTAAAATTTTCCATTCTTGTTAATTTTTTTTCCATTTTTTGAAGTTTTAAATTTGGAATTCCACTAAAGGATGAATTCCAGCAGAACGGGATGTAAAGGCCGACTGAAAATTTTTGGAAATAATACCTTTTAGGTCTTGTGATAATACCTAATCATCAAAATATCTAAAATTTTACATTTTTCTTAATTTTTCTGCACTTTATTGAATTTTCAAATTTGGAATTACGCCAAAGAATGAACTCCAGGAGTACGGAAGGTGATGGAAATTTTTGGTAATAATACCTTTTAGGTGCTGTGATGATACCTAATAACCAGAATATCTAAAATTTTCCATTTTTGGTAATTTTTCTGCATTTTATTGAATTTTCAAATTTGGAATTCCACTAAAGGATGAATTCCAGGAAAATAGGAGGTGATAGGCTGCTGGAACTTTTTGGGAATAATACCTTTTAGGTGCTGTGATGATATCTAATCAACCGAATATCTACCATTTTCCATTTGTGTTAATTTTATTGCATTTTATTGAATTTTTAAATTTGGAATTCCACTAAATGATGAATTCTAGGAGTATGGGAAGGGATGTGCGGCTGGAAATTTTTGGAAAGAATACCTTTTAGGACCTGTGATGATACCTAATCACCAGAATATCTCCCATTTTCCATTTTTGTTAATATTTTTGCGTTTTATTGAATTTTCAAATTTGGAATTACACCAAAGAATGAATTTCAGGGGAACGGAAGGTGATGGGCTGCTGGAAATTTTTGGCAATAATACCGTTTAGGTCTTGTGATGATACCTAATAACCAGAATATCTAAAAATGTTGGAAATAATACCTTTTAGGACCTTTGATGGTACGTAATCACCAGAATATCTACCATTTTCCATTTTTGTTAATTTTTTTTGTATTTTATTGAATTTTCAAATCTTGAACTCCACCAAGGGATGAATTCCAGGAGAACGGGAGGTGATGGGTGGCTGGAAATTTTTGGGAATAATACCTTTTAGGTCTTGTGACGATACCTAATCACCAAAATATCTAACATTTTCATTTTTCTTAATTTTTCTGCAGTTTATTGAATTTTCAAATTTTAAATTCCAATAGAGAATGAATTCCAGGAGAATGGAAGCATATGGGCGGCTGGTAATTATTGGAAATACTAAATTTTAGGACCTGTGATGATACCTAAT
This sequence comes from Ormia ochracea, assembly GCA_963402855.1. Classification (NCBI taxonomy): domain Eukaryota; kingdom Metazoa; phylum Arthropoda; class Insecta; order Diptera; family Tachinidae; genus Ormia; species Ormia ochracea. The sequence continues at coordinate 6,197,887 of OY727110.1, read as the reverse complement.
CACCAGAATATATACCATTTTCCATTTGTGTTAATTTTTTTGCGTTTTATTGAATTTTCAAATTTGGAATCCCACTAAAGGATGAATTCCAGGAGAACGGGAGGTGATAGGTAGCTGGAAATGTTTGGGAATAATACCTTTTAGGTGCTGTGATGCTACCTAATAACCAGAATATCTAATATTTTCCATTTTTGGTAATTTTGCTGCATTTTATTGCACTAAAGGAAGAATTCCAGGAGAACGGGAGGTGATGGATGGCTGGAAATTTTTGGAAATGCTAACTTTTAGGACCTGTGATGATACCTAATCATCAGAATATCTAAAAATTTTGGAAATAATACCTTTTAGGACCTGTGATGGTACGTAATCACCAGAATAAGTACCATTTTCAATTTTTGTTAATTTTTTTGCATTTTATTGAATTTTCAAATTTGGAATTCCACTAAAGGATGAATTCTAGGACTTCGGGAAGTGATGGCGGCTGGAAATTTTTGGTAATAATACCCTTTAGGACCTTTGATGGTACGTAATCACAAGAATATCTACTATTTTCCATTTTTGTTAATTTTTTTGCATTTTATTGAATTTTTAAATTTGGGATTCCACCAAAGGATGAATTCCAGGACACCGGGAGGTGATGGACGGCTGGAACTTTTTGGTAATAATACCTTTTAGGTCCAATGGTGATACCTAATCACTAGAATGCCAAACATTTTCCATTTTTGTTAATTTTTTTTTTGTATTTTATTGAATTTCCAAATTTTGAATTCCACTAAAGGATGAATTTCAGGGAAATAGGAGGTGATGGGCAGATGGAAATTTTTGGTAATAATACCTTTTAGGTCCTGTGATGATACAGAATAACCAGAGTATCTAAAATTTTCCATTCTTCTTAATTTTTTTGCATTTTTTGAATTTTTAAATTTGGAATTCCACTAAAGGATGAATTCCAGGTGAATGGGAGCTGATGGGCGGCTGGAAATTTTTGGAAATACTAACTTTTAGGACCTGTGATGATACGTAATCACCAGAATATTTCCCATTTTCCATTTTTGTTACTATTTTTGCGTTTTATTGAATTTTCAAATTTGGCATTACACCAAAGAATGAATTTCAGGGGAACGGAAGGTGATGGGCTGCTGGAACTTTTTGGCAATAATACCTTTGAGATCTTGTGATGATACCTAATAACCAGAATATCTAAAAATTTTGGAAATAATACCTTTTAGGGCGTCTGATGGTACGTAATCACCAGAATATGTACCATTTTCCATTTTTGTTAATTTTTTTGCATTTTATTGAATTTTCAAATTTGGAATTTCACTAAAGGATGAATTGTAGGACTTCGCGAGGTGATGGACGGCTGGAAATTTTTGGTAATAATACCTTTCAGATCCAATGGTGATACCTAATCACCAGAATGCCAAACATTTTCCATTTTTATTAATTTTTTTTGTATTTTATTGAATTTTCAAATTTTGAATTCCACCAAAGGATGAATTCCAGGAGAACGGGAGGTGATGGGTGGCTGGAAATTTTTGGGAATAATACCTTTTAGGTCTTGTGACGATACCTAATCACCAGAATATCTCCCATTTTCCATTTTTGTTAATATTTTTGCATTTTATTGAATTTTCAAATTTGGAATTTCACTAAAGGATGAATTGTAGGACTTCGCGAGGTGATGGACGGCTGGAAATTTTTGGTAATAATACCTTTCAGATCCAATGGTGATATCTAATCACCAGAATGCCAAACATTTTCCATTTTTATTAATTTTTTTTGTATTTTATTGAATTTTCAAATCTTGAACTCCACCAAGGGATGAATTCCAGGAGAACGGGAGGTGATGGGTGGCTGGAAATTTTTGGGAATAATACCTTTTAGGTCTTGTGACGATACCTAATCACCAAAATATCTAACATTTTCATTTTTCTTAATTTTTCTGCAGTTTATTGAATTTTCAAATTTTAAATTCCAATAAAGAATGAATTCCAGGAGAATGGAAGCATATGGGCGGCTGGTAATTATTGGAAATACTAAATTTTAGGACCTGTGATGATACCTAATCACCAGAATATATACCATTTTCCATTTGTGTTAATTTTTTTGCGTTTTATTGAATTTTCAAATTTGGAATCCCACTAAAGGATGAATTCCAGGAGAACGGGAGGTGATAGGTAGCTGGAAATGTTTGGGAATAATACCTTTTAGGTGCTGTGATGCTACCTAATAACCAGAATATCTAATATTTTCCATTTTTGGTAATTTTGCTGCATTTTATTGCACTAAAGGAAGAATTCCAGGAGAACGGGAGGTGATGGATGGCTGGAAATTTTTGGAAATGCTAACTTTTAGGACCTGTGATGATACCTAATCATCAGAATATCTAAAAATTTTGGAAATAATACCTTTTAGGACCTGTGATGGTACGTAATCACCAGAATAAGTACCATTTTCAATTTTTGTTAATTTTTTTGCATTTTATTGAATTTTCAAATTTGGAATTCCACTAAAGGATGAATTCTAGGACTTCGGGAAGTGATGGACGGCTGGAAATTTTTGGTAATAATACCATTTAGGACCTTTGATGGTACGTAATCACAAGAATATCTACTATTTTCCATTTTTGTTAATTTTTTTGCATTTTATTGAATTTTTAAATTTGGGATTCCACCAAAGGATGAATTCCAGGACACCGGGAGGTGATGGACGGCTGGAACTTTTTGGTAATAATACCTTTTAGGTCCAATGGTGATACCTAATCACTAGAATGCCAAACATTTTCCATTTTTGTTAATTTTTTTTTTGTATTTTATTGAATTTCCAAATTTTGAATTCCACTAAAGGATGAATTTCAGGGAAATAGGAGGTGATGGGCAGATGGAAATTTTTGGTAATAATACCTTTTAGGTCCTGTGATGATACAGAATAACCAGAGTATCTAAAATTTTCCATTCTTCTTAATTTTTTTGCATTTTTTGAATTTTTAAATTTGGAATTCCACTAAAGGATGAATTCCAGGTGAATGGGAGCTGATGGGCGGCTGGAAATTTTTGGAAATACTAACTTTTAGAACCTGTGATGATACGTAATCACCAGAATATTTCCCATTTTCCATTTTTGTTAATATTTTTGCGTTTTATTGAATTTTCAAATTTGGCATTACACCAAAGAATGAATTTCAGGGGAACGGAAGGTGATAGGCTGCTGGAACTTTTTGGCAATAATACCTTTGAGATCTTGTGATGATACCTAATAACCAGAATATCTAAAAATTTTGGAAATAATACCTTTTAGGGCGTCTGATGGTACGTAATCACCAGAATATGTACCATTTTCCATTTTTGTTAATTTTTTTGCATTTTATTGAATTTCCAAATTTGGAATTTCACTAAAGGATGAATTGTAGGACTTCGCGAGGTGATGGACGGCTGGAAATTTTTGGTAATAATACCTTTCAGATCCAATGGTGATACCTAATCACCAGAATGCCAAACATTTTCCATTTTTATTAATTTTTTTTGTATTTTATTGAATTTTCAAATTTTGAATTCCACCAAAGGATGAATTCCAGGAGAACGGGAGGTGATGGGTGGCTGGAAATTTTTGGGAATAATACCTTTTAGGTCTTGTGACGATACCTAATCACCAGAATATCTCCCATTTTCCATTTTTGTTAATATTTTTGCATTTTATTGAATTTTCAAATTTGGAATTTCACTAAAGGATGAATTGTAGGACTTCGCGAGGTGATGGACGGCTGGAAATTTTTGGTAATAATACCTTTCAGATCCAATGGTGATATCTAATCACCAGAATGCCAAACATTTTCCATTTTTATTAATTTTTTTTGTATTTTATTGAATTTTCAAATCTTGAACTCCACCAAGGGATGAATTCCAGGAGAACGGGAGGTGATGGGTGGCTGGAAATTTTTGGGAATAATACCTTTTAGGTCTTGTGACGATACCTAATCACCAAAATATCTAACATTTTCATTTTTCTTAATTTTTCTGCAGTTTATTGAATTTTCAAATTTTAAATTCCAATAAAGAATGAATTCCAGGAGAATGGAAGCATATGGGCGGCTGGTAATTATTGGAAATACTAAATTTTAGGACCTGTGATGATACCTAATCACCAGAATATATACCATTTTCCATTTGTGTTAATTTTTTTGCGTTTTATTGAATTTTCAAATTTGGAATCCCACTAAAGGATGAATTCCAGGAGAACGGGAGGTGATAGGTAGCTGGAAATGTTTGGGAATAATACCTTTTAGGTGCTGTGATGCTACCTAATAACCAGAATATCTAATATTTTCCATTTTTGGTAATTTTGCTGCATTTTATTGCACTAAAGGAAGAATTCCAGGAGAACGGGAGGTGATGGATGGCTGGAAATTTTTGGAAATGCTAACTTTTAGGACCTGTGATGATACCTAATCATCAGAATATCTAAAAATTTTGGAAATAATACCTTTTAGGACCTGTGATGGTACGTAATCACCAGAATAAGTACCATTTTCAATTTTTGTTAATTTTTTTGCATTTTATTGAATTTTCAAATTTGGAATTCCACTAAAGGATGAATTCTAGGACTTCGGGAAGTGATGGACGGCTGGAAATTTTTGGTAATAATACCATTTAGGACCTTTGATGGTACGTAATCACAAGAATATCTACTATTTTCCATTTTTGTTAATTTTTTTGCATTTTATTGAATTTTTAAATTTGGGATTCCACCAAAGGATGAATTCCAGGACACCGGGAGGTGATGGACGGCTGGAACTTTTTGGTAATAATACCTTTTAGGTCCAATGGTGATACCTAATCACTAGAATGCCAAACATTTTCCATTTTTGTTAATTTTTTTTTTGTATTTTATTGAATTTCCAAATTTTGAATTCCACTAAAGGATGAATTTCAGGGAAATAGGAGGTGATGGGCAGATGGAAATTTTTGGTAATAATACCTTTTAGGTCCTGTGATGATACAGAATAACCAGAGTATCTAAAATTTTCCATTCTTCTTAATTTTTTTGCATTTTTTGAATTTTTAAATTTGGAATTCCACTAAAGGATGAATTCCAGGTGAATGGGAGCTGATGGGCGGCTGGAAATTTTTGGAAATACTAACTTTTAGAACCTGTGATGATACGTAATCACCAGAATATTTCCCATTTTCCATTTTTGTTAATATTTTTGCGTTTTATTGAATTTTCAAATTTGGCATTACACCAAAGAATGAATTTCAGGGGAACGGAAGGTGATAGGCTGCTGGAACTTTTTGGCAATAATACCTTTGAGATCTTGTGATGATACCTAATAACCAGAATATCTAAAAATTTTGGAAATAATACCTTTTAGGGCGTCTGATGGTACGTAATCACCAGAATATGTACCATTTTCCATTTTTGTTAATTTTTTTGCATTTTATTGAATTTCCAAATTTGGAATTTCACTAAAGGATGAATTGTAGGACTTCGCGAGGTGATGGACGGCTGGAAATTTTTGGTAATAATACCTTTCAGATCCAATGGTGATACCTAATCACCAGAATGCCAAACATTTTCCATTTTTATTAATTTTTTTTGTATTTTATTGAATTTTCAAATTTTGAATTCCACCAAAGGATGAATTCCAGGAGAACGGGAGGTGATGGGTGGCTGGAAATTTTTGGGAATAATACCTTTTAGGTCTTGTGGCGATACCTAATCACCAGAATATCTCCCATTTTCCATTTTTGTTAATATTTTTGCGTTTTATTGAAATTTCAAATTTGGAATTACACCAAAGAATGAATTTCAGGGGAACGGAAGGTGATGGGCTGCTGGAACTTTTTGGCAATAATATCTTTGAGACCTTGTGATGATACTTAATAACCAGAATATCTAAAATTTTTGGAAATAATACCTTTTAGGACCTGTGATGTTACGTAATCACTAGAATATCTATCATTTTCCATTTTTGTTAATTTTCATTTGTATTTTATTGAATTTCCAAATTTGGAATTCCACTAAAGGATGGATTCCAGGAGAATGGAAAGAGATGTGCGGCTGGAAATTTTTGGGAATAATACCTTTTAGGTGCTGTGATGATACCTAATAACCAGAATATCTAAAATTTTCCATTTTTGGTATTTTTTCTGCATTTCATTGAATTTTCAAATTTCGAATTCCACTAAAGGATGAATTCCAGGGAAATAGAAGGTGATGGGCAGATGGAAATTTTTGGTATTAATACCTTTTAGGACCTGTAATGTTACGTAATCACTAGAATATCTATCATTTTCCATTTTTGTTAATTTTTTTTTTGTATTTTATTCAATTTCCAAATTTGGAATTCCACTAAAGGATGAATTCCAGGACACCGAGAGGTGATGGACGGCTGGAAATTTTTGGTAAAAATACCTTTTAATTCTAATGGTGATACCTAATCACCAGAATGCTTAACATTTTCCATTTTTGTTAATTTTTTTTGTATTTTATTGAATTTTCAAATTTTGCATTCCAGTAAAGAATGAATTCCAGTAGAATGGGAGCTAATGGGCGGCAGGAAATTTTTGGAAATAATAACTTTTAGGACCTGTGATGATACCTAATCACCAGAATACTTAACATTTTCCATTTTTGTTAATTTTTTTTGCGTTTTATTGAATTTTCAAATTTGGAATTACACCAAAGAATGAACTCCAAGAGTACGGAAGGTGATGGGCTACTGGAAATTTTTCGGAATAATAGCTTTTAGGTCCTGTGATGATAGAGAATAACCAGAGTATCTAAAACTTTTCCATTCTTGTTAATTTTTTGGCATTTTTTAAATTTTTAAATTTGGAATTCCACTAAAGGATGAATTCCAGGGAAATAAGAGCTGATGGGCAGATGGAAATTTTTGGTAATAATAACTTTTAGGTCTTGTGATGGTACCTAATAACCAGAATATCTAACATTCTCCATTTTCGTTAATTTTTCTGCACTTTATTGAATTTTCAAATTTCGAATTCCAGTAAAGAATGAATTCCAGGAGAATGGGAACTGAAGGGCGGCTGGAAATTTTTGGCAATAATACCTTTTAGGTCTTGTGATGGTACCTAATAACCAGAATATCTAAAATTTTTGGAAATAATACCTTTTAGGACCTGTGATGGTACGTAATCACTAGAATATCTATCATTTTCCATTTTTGATAATTTTTTTGCATTTTATTGAATTTTCAAATTTGGAATTACACTAAAGGATGAATTCCAGGACACCGGGAGGTGATGGACGGCTGGAAATTTTTGGTACTAATACCTTTTAGGTCCAATGGTGATACCTAATCACTAGAATGCCAAACATTTTCCATTTTTGTTATTTTTTTTTTGTATTTTATTGAATTTCCAAATTTGGAATTCCACTAAAGGATGAATTCCAGGACACCGGGAGATGATGGACGGCTGGAAATTTTTGGAAATAATACCTTTTAGGTCCTGTGATGATACTTAATCACCAAAATATCTAACATTTTCCATATTTCTTAATTTTTATGTACTTTATTGAATTTTCAAATTTTGAATTCCAGTAAAGAAAGAATTCCAGCAGAAAAGGAGCTGATGGACGGCTGGAAATTTTTGGAAATAATAACTTTTAGGACCTGTGATGATACCTAATCACCAGAAAATATACCATTTTCCATTTGTGTTATTTTTTTGCATTTTATTGAATTTTTAAATTTGGAATTCCACTAAAGGATGAAATTCAGGAGAATGGGAAGGGATGTGCGGCTGGAAATTTTTGGGAATAATACCTTTTAGGTGCTGTGATGATACGTAATAACCAGAATATCTAAAATTTTCCATTTTTGGTCATTTTTCTGCATTTTATTGAATTTTCAAATTTGGAATTCCACTAAAGGATGAATTCCAGGGAAATAGGAGGTGATGGGCAGAATGAAATTTTTGGTAATAATACCTTTTAGGTCCTGTGATGATACAGAATAACCAGAGTATCTAAAACTTTTCCATTCTTGTTAATTTTTTGGCATTTTTTAAATTTTTAAATTTGGAATTCCACTAAAGGATGAATTCCAGGGAAATAAGAGCTGATGGACAGATGGAAATTTTTGGTAATAATAACTTTTAGGTCCTGTGATGATACCTAATCACCAGAATATCTACCATTTTCCATTTGGGTGAATTTTTTTTGCATTTTATTGAATTTTTAAATTTGGAATTCCAATAAAGGATGAATTCCAGGAGAATGGGAAAGGATGTGCCGCAGGAAATTTTTGGGAATAATACCTTTTAGAACCTGTGATGATATCTAATCACCAAAATATCTAGCAGTTTCCATTTTTCTTAATTTTTCTGTACTTTTTTGAGTTTTAAAATTTTGAATTCCAGTAAAGAAAGAATTCCAGGAGAATGGTAGCTGATGGGCGGCTGGAAATTTTTGGAAATAATAACTTTTAGAACCTGTGATGATACCTAATTACCAGAATATCTACTATTTTCCATTTGGGTTAATTTTTTTGTATTTTATTGAATTTTTAAATTTGGAATTCCAATAAAGGATGAATTCCAGGAGAATGGGAAGGGATGTGCGGCTGGAAATTTGTGGGAATAATAACTTTTAGAACCTGTGATGATACCTAATCAGCAGAATATCTACCATTTTCCATTTTTGTTAATATTTTTGCGTTTTATTGAATTTTCAAATTTGGAATTCCCCCAAAGGATGAATTCCAGGAGAACGGGAGGTGATGGGTGGCTGGAAATTTTTGGGAATAATACCTTTTAGGTCCTGTGATGATACCTAATCACCAAAATATCTAACATTTTCCATTTTTCTTAATTTTTCTGCACTTTATTGAATTTTCAAATTTCGAATTCTGCTAAAGGATTAATTCCAGGAGAACGGCATGTAAAGGCCAACTGAAAATTCTTGGAAATAATACCTTTTAGGTCTTGTGATAATACCTAATTACCAGAATATCCACCATTTTACATTTGTGTTAATTTTTTTGCATTTTAGTGAATTTTTAAATTTGGAAATCCACTATAGGATGAATTCCAGGAGAATGGGAAGGGATGTGCAGCTGGAAATTTTTGGGAATAATAACTTTTAGAACCTGTGATGATACCTAATCACCAGAATATCTACCATTTTCCATTTGGGTTAATTTTTTTGCATTTTATTGAATTTTTAAATTTGGAATTCCAATAAAGGATGAATTCCAGGAGAATGGGAAGGGATGTGCGGCTGGAAATTTGTGGGAATAATAACTTTTAGAACCTGTAATGATACCTAATCACCAAAATATCTAACAGTTTTCATTTTTCTTAAGTTTTCTGTACTTTTTTGAGTTTTAAAATTTTGAATTTCAGTAAAGAAAGAATTCCAGGAGAATGGGAGCTGATGGGCGGCTGGAAATTTTTGGAAATAATAACTTTTAGAACCTGTGATGATACCTAATCACCAGAATGCTTAACATTTTCCATTTTTGTTAATTTTTTTGCGTTTTATTGAATTTTCAAATTTGGAATTACACCAAAGAATGAACTCCAGGAGTACGGAAGGTGATGGGCTACTGGAAATTTTTCGGAATAATAGCTTTTAGGTCCTGTGATGATAGAGAATAACCAGAGTATGTAAAATTTTCCATTCTTGTTAATTTTTTTGCATTTTTTGAATTTTTAAATTTGGAATTCCACTAAAGGATGAATTCCTGGGAAATAGGAACTGATGGGCAGATGGAAATTTTTGGTATTAATAACTTTTAGGTCCTGTGATGATAATACCTAATTACCAAAATATCTAACATTTTCCATTTTTTTTAATTTTTCTGCACTATATTGAATTTTCAAATTTTGAATTCCAGTAAAGAATGAATTCCAGGAGAATGGGAACTGACGGGCGGCTGGAAATTTTTGGCAATAATACCTTTTAGGTCTTGTGATGGTACCTAATAACCAGAATATCTAAAATTTTTGGAAATAATACCTTTTAGGACCTGTGATGGTACGTAATCACTAGAATATCTATCATTTTCCATTTTCGTTAATTTTGCTGCATTTTATTGCACTAAAGGATGAATTCCAGGAGAAGGGCATGTAAAGGCCGACTGAAAATTTTTGGAAATAATACCTTTTAGGTCTTGTGATAATACCTAATCACCAGAATATCTCCCATTTTACATTTGTGTTAATTTTTTGCATTTTATTGAATTTTTAAATTTGGAAATCCACTAAAGGATGAATTCCAGGAGAATGGGAAGGGATGAGCGGCTGGAAATTTTTGGGAATAATAACTTTTAGAACCTGTGATGATACCTAATCACCAAAATATCTAACAGTTTCCATTTTTCTTAATTTTTCTGTACTTTTTTGAGTTTTAAAATTTTGAATTCCAGTAAAGAAAGAATTCCAGGAGAATGGTAGCTGATGGGCGGCTGGAAATTTTTGGAAATAATAACTTTTAGAACCTGTGATGATACCTAATCACCAGAATATCTACCATTTTCCATTTGGGTTAATTTTTTTGCATTTTATTGAATTTTTAAATTTGGAATTCCAATAAAGGATGAATTCCAGGAGAATGGGAAGGGATGTGCGGCTGGAAATTTGTGGGAATAATAACTTTTAGAACCTGTGATGATACCTAATCAGCAGAATATCTACCATTTTCCATTTTTGTTAATATTTTTGCGTTTTATTGAATTTTCAAATTTGGAATTCCCCCAAAGGATGAATTCCAGGAGAACGGGAGGTGATGGGTGGCTGGAAATTTTTGGGAATAATACCTTTTAGGTCCTGTGATGATACCTAATCACCAAAATATCTAACATTTTCCATTTTTGGTATTTTTTCTGCATTTCATTGAATTTTCAAATTTCGAATTCCACTAAAGGATGAATTCCAGGGAAATAGAAGGTGATGGGCAGATGGAAATTTTTGGTATTAATACCTTTTAGGACCTGTGATGTTACGTAATCACTAGAATATCTATCATTTTCCATTTTTGTTAATTTTTTTTTTGTATTTTATTCAATTTCCAAATTTGGAATTCCACTAAAGGATGAATTCCAGGACACCGGGAGGTGATGGACGGCTGGAAATTTTTGGTAAAAATACCTTTTAATTCTAATGGTGATACCTAATCACCAGAATGCTTAACATTTTCCATTTTTGTTAATTTTTTTTGTATTTTATTGAATTTTCAAATTTTGCATTCCAGTAAAGAATGAATTCCAGTAGAATGGGAGCTAATTGGCGGCAGGAAATTTTTGGAAATAATAACTTTTAGGACCTGTGATGATACCTAATAACCAGAATATCTAAAATTTTCCATTTTTGGTAATTTTTCTGCATTTTATTGAATTTTCAAATTTGGAATTCCACTAAAGGATGAATTCCAGGGAAATAGGAGGTGATGGGCAGAATGAAATTTTTGGTAATAATACCTTTTAGGTCCTGTGATGATACAGAATAACCAGAGTATCTAAAACTTTTCCATTCTTGTTAATTTTTTGGCATTTTTTAAATTTTTAAATTTGGAATTCCACTAAAGGATGAATTCCAGGGAAATAAGAGCTGATGGGCAGATGGAAATTTTTGGTAATAATAACTTTTAGGTCTTGTGATGGTACCTAATAACCAGAATATCTAACATTCTCCATTTTCGTTAATTTTGCTGCATTTTATTGCACTAAAGGATGAATTCCAGGAGAAGGGCATGTAAAGGCCGACTGAAAATTTTTGGAAATAATACCTTTTAGGTCTTGTGATAATATCTAATCACCAAAATATCTAGCAGTTTCCATTTTTCTTAATTTTTCTGTACTTTTTTGAGTTTTAAAATTTTGAATTCCAGTAAAGAAAGAATTCCAGGAGAATGGTAGCTGATGGGCGGCTGGAAATTTTTGGAAATAATAACTTTTAGAACCTGTGATGATACCTAATTACCAGAATATCTACTATTTTCCTTTTGGGTTAATTTTTTTGTATTTTATTGAATTTTTAAATTTGGAATTCCAATAAAGGATGAATTCCAGGAGAATGGGAAGGGATGTGCGGCTGGAAATTTGTGGGAATAATAACTTTTAGAACCTGTGATGATACCTAATCAGCAGAATATCTACCATTTTCCATTTTTGTTAATATTTTTGCGTTTTATTGAATTTTCAAATTTGGAATTCCCCCAAAGGATGAATTCCAGGAGAACGGGAGGTGATGGGTGGCTGGAAATTTTTGGGAATAATACCTTTTAGGTCCTGTGATGATACCTAATCACCAAAATATCTAACATTTTCCATTTTTCTTAATTTTTCTGCACTTTATTGAATTTTCAAATTTCGAATTCTGCTAAAGGATGAATTCCAGGAGAACGGCATGTAAAGGCCAACTGAAAATTTTTGGAAATAATACCTTTTAGGTCTTGTGATAATACCTAATTACCAGAATATCCAAAATTTTACATTTGTGTTAATTTTTTTGCATTTTAGTGAATTTTTAAATTTGGAAATCCACTAAAGGATGAATTCCAGGAGAATGGGAAGGGATGTGCAGCTGGAAATTTTTGGGAATAATAACTTTTAGAACCTGTGATGATACCTAATCACCAGAATATCTACCATTTTCCATTTGGGTTAATTTTTTTGCATTTTATTGAATTTTTAAATTTGGAATTCCAATAAAGGATGAATTCCAGGAGAATGGGAAGGGATGTGCGGCTGGAAATTTGTGGGAATAATAACTTTTAGAACCTGTGATGATACCTAATCACCAAAATATCTAACAGTTTTCATTTTTCTTAAGTTTTCTGTACTTTTTTGAGTTTTAAAATTTTGAATTTCAGTAAAGAAAGAATTCCAGGAGAATGGGAGCTGATGGGCGGCTGGAAATTTTTGGAAATAATAACTTTTAGAACCTGTGATGATACCTAATCACCAGAATGCTTAACATTTTCCATTTTTGTTAATTTTTTTGCGTTTTATTGAATTTTCAAATTTGGAATTACACCAAAGAATGAACTCCAGGAGTACGGAAGGTGATGGGCTACTGGAAATTTTTCGGAATAATAGCTTTTAGGTCCTGTGATGATAGAGAATAACCAGAGTATGTAAAATTTTCCATTCTTGTTAATTTTTTTGCATTTTTTGAATTTTTAAATTTGGAATTCCACTAAAGGATGAATTCCTGGGAAAAAGGAACTGATGGGCAGATGGAAATTTTTGGTATTAATAACTTTTAGGTCCTGTGATGATAATACCTAATTACCAAAATATCTAACATTTTCCATTTTTTTTAATTTTTCTGCACTATATTGAATTTTCAAATTTTGAATTCCAGTAAAGAATGAATTCCAGGAGAATGGGAACTGACGGGCGGCTGGAAATTTTTGGCAATAATACCTTTTAGGTCTTGTGATGGTACCTAATAACCAGAATATCTAAAATTTTTGGAAATAATACCTTTTAGGACCTGTGATGGTACGTAATCACTAGAATATCTATCATTTTCCATTTTCGTTAATTTTGCTGCATTTTATTGCACTAAAGGATGAATTCCAGGAGAAGGGCATGTAAAGGCCGACTGAAAATTTTTGGAAATAATACCTTTTAGGTCTTGTGATAATACCTAATCACCAGAATATCTCCCATTTTACATTTGTGTTAATTTTTTGCATTTTATTGAATTTTTAAATTTTGAAATCCACTAAAGGATGAATTCCAGGAGAATGGGAAGGGATGAGCGGCTGGAAATTTTTGGGAATAATAACTTTTAGAACCTGTGATGATACCTAATCACCAGAATATCTACCATTTTCCATTTGGGTTAATTTTTTTGCATTTTATTGAATTTTTAAATTTGGAATTCCAATAAAGGATGAATTCCAGGAGAATGGGAAGGGATGTGCGGCTGGAAATTTGTGGGAATAATAACTTTTAGAACCTGTGATGATACCTAATCAGCAGAATATCTACCATTTTCCATTTTTGTTAATATTTTTGCGTTTTATTGAATTTTCAAATTTGGAATTCCCCCAAAGGATGAATTCCAGGAGAACGGGAGGTGATGGGTGGCTGGAAATTTTTGGGAATAATACCTTTTAGGTCCTGTGATGATACCTAATCACCAAAATATCTAACATTTTCCATTTTTCTTCATTTTTCTGCACTTTATTGAATTTTCAAATTTCGAATTCTGCTAAAGGATGAATTCCAGGAGAACGGCATGTAAAGGCCAACTGAAAATTTTTGGAAATAATACCTTTTAGGTCTTGTGATAATACCTAATTACCAGAATATCCACCATTTTACATTTGTGTTAATTTTTTTGCATTTTAGTGAATTTTTAAATTTGGAAATCCACTAAAGGATGAATTCCAGGAGAATGGGAAGGGATGTGCAGCTGGAAATTTTTGGGAATAATAACTTTTAGAACCTGTGATGATACCTAATCACCAGAATATCTACCATTTTCCATTTGGGTTAATTTTTTTGCATTTTATTGAATTTTTAAATTTGGAATTCCAATAAAGGATGAATTCCAGGAGAATGGGAAGGGATGTGCGGCTGGAAATTTGTGGGAATAATAACTTTTAGAACCTGTGATGATACCTAATCACCAAAATATCTAACAGTTTTCATTTTTCTTAAGTTTTCTGTACTTTTTTGAGTTTTAAAATTTTGAATTTCAGTAAAGAAAGAATTCCAGGAGAATGGGAGCTGATGGGCGGCTGGAAATTTTTGGAAATAATAACTTTTAGAACCTGTGATGATACCTAATCACCAGAATGCTTAACATTTTCCATTTTTGTTAATTTTTTTGCGTTTTATTGAATTTTCAAATTTGGAATTACACCAAAGAATGAACTCCAGGAGTACGGAAGGTGATGGGCTACTGGAAATTTTTCGGAATAATAGCTTTTAGGTCCTGTGATGATAGAGAATAACCAGAGTATGTAAAATTTTCCATTCTTGTTAATTTTTTGGCATTTTTTGAATTTTTAAATTTGGAATTCCACTAAAGGATGAATTCCTGGGAAATAGGAACTGATGGGCAGATGGAAATTTTTGGTATTAATAACTTTTAGGTCCTGTGATGATAATACCTAATTACCAAAATATCTAACATTTTCTATTTTTTTTAATTTTTCTGCACTATATTGAATTTTCAAATTTTGAATTCCAGTAAAGAATGAATTCCAGGAGAATGGGAACTGACGGGCGGCTGGAAATTTTTGGCAATAATACCTTTTAGGTCTTGTGATGGTACCTAATAACCAGAATATCTAAAATTTTTGGAAATAATACCTTTTAGGACCTGTGATGGTACGTAATCACTAGAATATCTATCATTTTCCATTTTCGTTAATTTTGCTGCATTTTATTGCACTAAAGGATGAATTCCAGGAGAAGGGCATGTAAAGGCCGACTGAAAATTTTTGGGAATAATAACTTTTAGAACCTGTGATGATACCTAATCACCAGAATATCTACCATTTTCCATTTGGGTTAATTTTTTTGCATTTTATTGAATTTTTAAATTTGGAATTCCAATAAAGGATGAATTCCAGGAGAATGGGAAGGGATGTGCCGCAGGAAATTTTTGGGAATAATACCTTTTAGAACCTGTAATGATATCTAATCACCAAAATATCTAGCAGTTTCCATTTTTCTTAATTTTTCTGTACTTTTTTGAGTTTTAAAATTTTGAATTCCAGTAAAGAAAGAATTCCAGGAGAATGGTAGCTGATGGGCGGCTGGAAATTTTTGGAAATAATAACTTTTAGAACCTGTGATGAATATGTGCAGAATATCTACCATTTTCCATTTTTGTTAATATTTTTGCGTTTTATTGAATTTTCAAATTTGGAATTCCCCCAAAGGATGAATTCCAGGAGAACGGGAGCTGATGGACGGCTGGAAATTTTTGGAAATAATAACTTTTAGGACCTGTGATGATACCTAATCACCAGAAAATATACCATTTTCCATTTGTGTCAATATTTTTGGATTTTATTGAATTTTTAAATTTGGAATTCCACTAAAGGATGAATTCCAGGAGAATGGGAAGGGATGTGCGGCTGGAAATTTTTGGGAATAATACCTTTTAGGTGCTGTGATGATACGTAATAACCAGAATATCTAAAATTTTCCATTTTTGGTCATTTTTCTGCATTTTATTGAATTTTCAAATTTGGAATTCCACTAAAGGATGAATTCCAGGGAAATAGGAGGTGATGGGCAGAATGAAATTTTTGGTAATAATACCTTTTAGTTCCTGTGATGATACAGAATAACCAGAGTATCTAAAACTTTTCCATTCTTGTTAATTTTTTGGCATTTTTTAAATTTTTAAATTTGGAATTCCACTAAAGGATGAATTCCAGGGAAATAAGAGCTGATGGGCAGATGGAAATTTTTGGTAATAATAACTTTTAGGTCCTGTGATGATACCTAATCACCAAAATATCTAACATTCTCCATTTTGGTTAATTTTGCTGCATTTTATTGCACTAAAGGATGAATTCCAGGAGAAGGGCATGTAAAGGCCGACTGAAAATTTTTGGAAATAATACCTTTTAGGTCTTGTGATAATACCTAATCACCAGAATATCTCCCATTTTACATTTGTGTTAATTTTTTGCATTTTATTGAATTTTTAAATTTGGAAATCCACTAAAGGATGAATTCCAGGAGAATGGGAAGGGATGAGCGGCTGGAAATTTTTGGGAATAATAACTTTTAGACCCTGTGATGATACCTAATCACCAGAATATCTACCATTTTCCATTTGGGTTAATTTTTTTGCATTTTATTGAATTTTTAAATTTGGAATTCCAATAAAGGATGAATTCCAGGAGAATGGGAAGGGATGTGCCGCAGGAAATTTTTGGGAATAATACCTTTGAGAACCTGTGATGATATCTAATCACCAAAATATCTAACAGTTTCCATTTTTCTTAATTTTTCTGTACTTTTTTGAGTTTTAAAATTTTGAATTCCAGTAAAGAAAGAATTCCAGGAGAATGGTAGCTGATGGGCGGCTGGAAATTTTTGGAAATAATAACTTTTAGAACCTGTGATGATACCTAATCACCAGAATATCTACCATTTTCCATTTGGGTTAATTTTTTTGCATTTTATTGAATTTTTAAATTTGGAATTCCAATAAAGGATGAATTCCAGGAGAATGGGAAGGGATGTGCGGCTGGAAATTTGTGGGAATAATAACTTTTAGAACCTGTGATGATACCTAATCAGTAGAATATCTACCATTTTCCATTTTTGTTAATATTTTTGCGTTTTATTGAATTTTCAAATTTGGAATTCCCCCAAAGGATGAATTCCAGGAGAACGGGAGGTGATGGGTGGCTGGAAATTTTTGGGAATAATACCTTTTAGGTCCTGTGATGATACCTAATCACCAAAATATCTAACATTTTCCATTTTTCTTAATTTTTCTGCACTTTATTGAATTTTCAAATTTCGAATTCTGCTAAAGGATGAATTCCAGGAGAATGGGAAGGGATGAGCGGCTGGAAATTTTTGGGAATAATAACTTTTAGACCCTGTGATGATACCTAATCACCAGAATATCTACCATTTTCCATTTGGGTTAATTTTTTTGTATTTTATTGAATTTTTAAATTTGGAATTCCAATAAAGGATGAATTCCAGGAGAATGGGAAGGGATGTGCGGCTGGAAATTTGTGGGAATAATAACTTTTAGAACCTGTGATGATACCTAATCAGCAGAATATCTACCATTTTCCATTTTTGTTAATATTTTTGCGTTTTATTGAATTTTCAAATTTGGAATTCCCCCAAAGGATGAATTCCAGGAGAACGGGAGGTGATGGGTGGCTGGAACTTTTTGGGAATAATACCTTTTAGGTCCTGTGATGATACCTAATCACCAAAATATCTAACATTTTCCATTTTTCTTAATTTTTCTGCACTTTATTGAATTTTCAAATTTCGAATTCTGCTAAAGGATGAATTCCAGGAGAACGGCATGTAAAGGCCAACTGAAAATTTTTGGAAATAATACCTTTTAGGTCTTGTGATAATACCTAATTACCAGAATATCCACCATTTTACATTTGTGTTAATTTTTTTGCATTTTAGTGAATTTTTAAATTTGGAAATCCACTAAAGGATGAATTCCAGGAGAATGGGAAGGGATGTGCAGCTGGAAATTTTTGGGAATAATAACTTTTAGAACCTGTGATGATACCTAATCACCAGAATATCTACCATTTTCCATTTGGTTTAATTTTTTTGCATTTTATTGAATTTTTAAATTTGGAATTCCAATAAAGGATGAATTCCAGGAGAATGGGAAGGGATGTGCGGCTGGAAATTTGTGGGAATAATAACTTTTAGAACCTGAGATGATACCTAATCACCAAAATATCTAACAGTTTCCATTTTTCTTAAGTGTTCTGTACTTTTTTGAGTTTTAAAATTTTGAATTTCAGTAAAGAAAGAATTCCAGGAGAATGGGAGCTGATGGGCGGCTGGAAATTTTTGGAAATAATAACTTTTAGAACCTGTGATGATACCTAATCACCAGAATGCTTAACATTTTCCATTTTTGTTAATTTTTTTGCGTTTTATTGAATTTTCAAATTTGGAATTACACCAAAGAATGAACTATAGGAGTACGGAAGGTGATGGGCTACTGGAAATTTTTCGGAATAATAGCTTTTAGGTCCTGTGATGATAGAGAATAACCAGAGTATGTAAAATTTTCCATTCTTGTTAATTTTTTTGCATTTTTTGAATTTTTAAATTTGGAATTCCACTAAAGGATGAATTCCTGGGAAATAGGAACTGATGGGCAGATGGAAATTTTTGGTATTAATAACTTTTAGGTCCTGTGATGATAATACCTAATTACCAAAATATCTAACATTTTCCATTTTTTTTAATTTTTCTGCACTTTATTGAATTTTCAAATTTTGAATTCCAGTAAAGAATGAATTCCAGGAGAATGGGAACTGACGGGCGGCTGGAAATTTTTGGCAATAATACCTTTTAGGTCTTGTGATGGTACCTAATAACCAGAATATCTAAAATTTTTGGAAATAATACCTTTTAGGACCTGTGATGGTACGTAATCACTAGAATATCTATCATTTTCCATTTTTGATAATTTTTTTGCATTTTATTGAATTTTCAAATTTGGAATTACACTAAAGGATGAACTCCAGGACACCGGGAGGTAATGGACGGCTGGAAATTTTTGGTACTAATACCTTTTAGGTCCAATAATGATACCTAATCACTAGAATGCCAAACATTTTCCATTTTTGTTAATTTTTTTTTTGTATTTTATTGAATTTCCAAATTTGGAATTCCACTAAAGGATGAATTCCAGGACACCGGGAGGTGATGGACGGCTGGAAATTTTTGGGAATAATACCTTTTAGGTCCTGTGATGATACTTAATCACCAAAATATCTAACATTTTCCATATTTCTTAATTTTTCTGTACTTTATTGAATTTTCAAATTTTGAATTCCAGTAAAGAAAGAATTCCAGCTGAAAAGGAGCTGATGGACGGCTGGAAATTTTTGGAAATAATAACTTTTAGGACCTGTGATGATACCTAATCACCAGAAAATATACCATTTTCCATTTGTGTCAATATTTTTGGATTTTATTGAATTTTTAAATTTGGAATTCCACTAAAGGATGAATTCCAGGAGAATGGGAAGGGATGTGCGGCTGGAAATTTTTGGGAATAATACCTTTTAGGTGCTGTGATGATACGTAATAACCAGAATATCTAAAATTTTCCATTTTTGGTCATTTTTCTGCATTTTATTGAATTTTCAAATTTGGAATTCCACTAAAGGATGAATTCCAGGGAAATAGGAGGTGATGGGCAGAATGAAATTTTTGGTAATAATACCTTTTAGTTCCTGTGATGATACAGAATAACCAGAGTATCTAAAACTTTTCCATTCTTGTTAATTTTTTGGCATTTTTTAAATTTTTAAATTTGGAATTCCACTAAAGGATGAATTCCAGGGAAATAAGAGCTGATGGGCAGATGGAAATTTTTGGTAATAATAACTTTTAGGTCCTGTGATGATACCTAATCACCAAAATATCTAACATTCTCCATTTTGGTTAATTTTGCTGCATTTTATTGCACTAAAGGATGAATTCCAGGAGAAGGGCATGTAAAGGCCGACTGAAAATTTTTGGAAATAATACCTTTTAGGTCTTGTGATAATACCTAATCACCAGAATATCTCCCATTTTACATTTGTGTTAATTTTTTGCATTTTATTGAATTTTTAAATTTGGAAATCCACTAAAGGATGAATTCCAGGAGAATGGGAAGGGATGAGCGGCTGGAAATTTTTGGGAATAATAACTTTTAGACCCTGTGATGATACCTAATCACCAGAATATCTACCATTTTCCATTTGGGTTAATTTTTTTGCATTTTATTGAATTTTTAAATTTGGAATTCCAATAAAGGATGAATTCCAGGAGAATGGGAAGGGATGTGCCGCAGGAAATTTTTGGGAATAATACCTTTGAGAACCTGTGATGATATCTAATCACCAAAATATCTAACAGTTTCCATTTTTCTTAATTTTTCTGTACTTTTTTGAGTTTTAAAATTTTGAATTCCAGTAAAGAAAGAATTCCAGGAGAATGGTAGCTGATGGGCGGCTGGAAATTTTTGGAAATAATAACTTTTAGAACCTGTGATGATACCTAATCACCAGAATATCTACCATTTTCCATTTGGGTTAATTTTTTTGCATTTTATTGAATTTTTAAATTTGGAATTCCAATAAAGGATGAATTCCAGGAGAATGGGAAGGGATGTGCGGCTGGAAATTTGTGGGAATAATAACTTTTAGAACCTGTGATGATACCTAATCAGCAGAATATCTACCATTTTCCATTTTTGTTAATATTTTTGCGTTTTATTGAATTTTCAAATTTGGAATTCCCCCAAAGGATGAATTCCAGGAGAATGGGAGGTGATGGGTGGCTGGAAATTTTTGGGAATAATACCTTTTAGGTCCTGTGATGATACCTAATCACCAAAATATCTAACATTTTCCATTTTTCTTAATTTTTCTGCACTTTATTGAATTTTCAAATTTCGAATTCTGCTAAAGGATGAATTCCAGGAGAACGGCATGTAAAGGCCAACTGAAAATTTTTGGAAATAATACCTTTTAGGTCTTGTGATAATACCTAATTACCAGAATATCCACCATTTTACATTTGTGTTAATTTTTTTGCATTTTAGTGAATTTTTAAATTTGGAAATCCACTAAAGGATGAATTCCAGGAGAATGGGAAGGGATGTGCAGCTGGAAATTTTTGGGAATAATAACTTTTAGAACCTGTGATGATACCTAATCACCAGAATATCTACCATTTTCCATTTGGGGTAATTTTTTTGCATTTTATTGAATTTTTAAATTTGGAATTCCAATAAAGGATGAATTCCAGGAGAATGGGAAGGGATGTGCGGCTGGAAATTTGTGGGAATAATAACTTTTAGAACCTGTGATGATACCTAATCACCAAAATATCTAACAGTTTCCATTTTTCTTAAGTTTTCTGTACTTTTTTGAGTTTTAAAATTTTGAATTCCAGTAAAGAAAGAATTCCAGGAGAACGGGAGGTGATGGGTGGCTGGAAATTTTTGGGAATAATACCTTTTAGGTCCTGTGATGATACCTAATCACCAGAATATCTAAAATTTTCCATTTTTGGTAATTTTTCTGCATTTTATTGAATTTTTAAATTTGGAATTCCAATAAAGGATGAATTCCAGGAGAATAGGAAGGGATGGGCAGCTGGAAATTTTTAGGAATAATACCTTTTAGGTGCTAAAGGATGAATACCAGGGAAACGGGAGGTAATAGGCAGATGGAAATTTCTGCAAATAATAACTTTTAGGTGCTGTCATGATATCTAATCACCAAAATATCTTATATTTTCCATTTTTGCTAATTTTTCTGCATTTTAATGAATTTTCCAATTTGGAATTCCACTAAAGGATGAATTCCAGGAGAACGGGATGTAAAGGCCCACTGAAAAGTTTTGGAAGTAATACCTTTTAGGTCTTGCCATGATACCTAATAACCAGAATATCTAAAATTTTTGGAAATAATACCTTTTAGGACCTGTTATGGTACGTAATCACTAGAATATCTATCATTTTCCATTTTTGTTAATTTTTTTTGTATTTTATTGCATTTCCAAATTTGGAATTCCACTAAAGGATGAATTCCAGGTGTACGGGAGGTGATGGGTGGATGGCAATTTTTGGGAATAATACCTTTTAGGTCCTGTGATGATACCTAATCACAAAAATATCTAACATTTTCCATTTTTCTGTACTTTATTGAATTTTAAAATTTTGAATTCCAGTAAAGAAAGAATTCCAGGAGAATGGCGGCTGGGAATTTTTGGAAATAATAACTTTTAGGACCTGTGATGATACCAAATCACCAAAATATCTCCCGTTTTCCATTTTTGTTACTATTTTTGCGTTTTATTGAATTTTCAAATTTGGAACTACACCAAAGAATGAATTTCAGGAGAACGGAAGGTGATGGGCTGCTGGAAATTTTCAGGAATAATACATTTTAGGTCCTGTGATGATACAGAATAACCAGAGTATCTAAAATTTTCCATTTGTTATTTTTCTGCATTTTTTGAATTTTTAAATTTGGAATTCCACTAAAGGATGAATTCCAGGGAAATAGGAGGTGATGGGCAGATGGAAATTTTTGATGTGATGGTACGTGATGGTACGTAATCACTAGAATATCTGTCATTTTCCATGTTTGTTAATTTTTTTGCATTTTATTGAATTTTCAAATTTGGAATTACACTAAAGGATGAATTCCAGAACACCGGGAGGTGATGGACGGCTGCAAATTCTTGGGAATAATACCTTTTAGGTGCTGTGATGATACCTAATAACCAGAATATCTACCATTTTCCATTTTTGTTAATTTTTTTTGCGTTTTATTCAATTTTAAAATTACACCAATGAATGAACTCCAGGAGAACAGAAGGTGATGGGCTACTGGAAATTTTTGGGAATAATACATTTTAGGTCCTGTGATGATACAGAATAACCAGAGTATCTAAAATTTTCCATTTGTTATTTTTCTGCATTTTTTGAATTTTTAAATTTGGAATTCCACTAAAGGATGAATTCCAGAAATAGGAGGTGATGGGCAGATGAAAATTTTTGGTAAAAATACCTTTTAGGTGCTGTGATGATACCTAATCACCAAAATATCTAACATTCGCCATTTTCGTTAATATTGCTGCATTTTATTGCACTAAAGGATGAATTCCAGGAGAACGAGAGGTGATGGGCGGCTGGAAAATTTTGGAAATACTAACTTTTAGGGCCTGTGATGATACCTAATCACCAGAATATTTCCCATTTCCCATTTTCCATTTTTGTCAATATTTTTGCGTTTTAATGAATTTTCAAATTTGGAATTACACCAAGGAATGAATTTCAGGAGAACGGAAGGTGATGGGCTGCTGGAAATTTTTGGTAATAATACCTTTTAGGTGTGATGGTGATACCTAATCACCAGAATGCCAAACATTTTCCATTTTTGTTAATTTTTCTGCATTTTATTGAATTTTCAAATTTAGAATTCCACTAAAGGATGATTTCCAAAAGAATGGGAGCTGATGGGCTACTGGAAATTTTTGGGAATAATACCTTTTAGGTCCTGTGATGATACAGAATAGCCAGAGTATCTAAAATTTTCCATTTTTGGTAATTTTTCTGCATTTTATTGAATTTTCCAATTTGGAATTCCACTAAAGGAGAACGGGATGTAAAGGCCCACTGAAAATTTTTGGAAATAATACCTATTAGGTCTTGTGATGATACCTAATAACCAGAATATCTAAAATTTTTGGAAATAATACCTCTTAGGACCTGTGAGGGTACGTAATCACTACAATATCTATCATTTTCCATTTTTGTTAATTTTTTTTGTATTTTATTTAATTTTCAAATTTGGAATTCCACTAAAGGATGAATTCCAAGAGTACGGAAGGTGATGGATGGCTAGAAATTTTTGGAAAGAATACCTTTTAGGTCCTGTGATGATACCAAATCACCAGAATATCTTCCGTTTTCCATTTTTGTTACTATTTTTGCGTTTTATTGAATTTTCAAATTTGGAATTACACCAAAGAATGAACTCCAGGGTGATGGGCTACTGGAAATTTTTGGGTATAATACCTTTTAGGTCCTGTGATGATACAGAATAACCAGAGTATCTAAAATTTTCCATTTGTTAATTTTTTTGCATTTTGTGAATTTTTAAATTTCGAAACCCACTAAAGGATGAATTTCAGGAAAATAAGAGGTTATGGGCAGATGGATATTTTTGGGAATAATAGCTTTTAGGTCCTGTGATGATACAGAATAACCAGAGTATCTAAAATTTTCCATTTGTTAATTTTTTTGCATTTTGTGAATTTTTAAATTTCGAAACCCACTAAAGGATGAATTTCAGGAAAATAAGAGGTGATGGGCAGATGGATATTTTTGGGAATAATAGCTTTTAGGTCCTGTGATGATACAGAATAACCAGAGTATCTAAAATTTTCCATTTTTAGTAATTTTTTTGCATTTTTTGAATTTTTAAATTTGGAATTCCACTAAAGGATGAATTGCAGGGAAATAGGAGGTGATGGGCAAATGGAAAATTTTGGTAATAATACCTTTTAGGTCCTGTGATGATACCTAATAACTAGAATATCTAAAATTTTTGGAAATAATACCTTTTAGGACCTGTGATGGTACGTAATCACTAGAATACCTATCATTTTCCATTTTTGTTAATTTTTTTTGTATTTTATTGAATTTTCAAATTTGGAATTCCACTAAAGGATGAATTCCAGAAATAGGAGGTGATGGGCAGATGAAAATTTTTGGTAAAAATACCTTTTAGGTCCTGTGATGATACCTAATCACCAAAATATGTAACATTCGCCATTTTCGTTAATTTTGCTGCATTTTATTGCACTAAAGGATGAATTCCAGGAGAACGGGAGCTGATGGGCGGCTGGAAATTTTTGGAAATACTAACTTTTAGGGCCTGGGATGATACCTAATCACCAGAATATTTCCCATTTTCCATTTTTGTCGATATTTTTGCGTTTTATTGCATTTTCAAATTTGGAATTAAACAAAAGAATGAACTCCAGGAAAACGGAAGGTGATGGGCTACTGGAAATTTTTGGGAATAATACCTTTTAGGTCCTGTGATGATACAGAATAACCAGAGTATATCAAATTTTCCATTTTTTAATTTTTTTGAATTTTTTAAATTTTTAAATTTGGAATTCCACTAAAGGATGAATTTCAGGAAAATAAGAGGTGATGGGCAGATGGATATTTTTGGTAATAATACCTTTTAGGTCCTGTGATGATACCTAATAACCAGAATATCTAAAATTTTTGGAAATAATATCATTTAGGTCCTGTGATGATACCTAATCACCAGAATATTTCCCATTTTCCATTTTTGTCAATATTTTTGCGTTTTATTGAATTTTCAAATTTGGAATTACACCAAAGAATGAATTTCAGGAGAACGGAAGGTGATGGGCTGCTGGAAATTTTTGGTAATAATACCTTTTAGGTCTAATGGTGATACCTAATCACCAGAATGCCAAACATTTTCCATTTTTGTTAATTTTTCTGCATTTTACTGAATTTTCAAATTTAGAATTCCACTAAAAGATGATTTCCAAAAGAATGGGAGCTGATGGGCTACTGGAAATTTTTGGGAATAATACCTTTTAGGTCCTGTGATGATACAGAATAAGCAGAGTATCTAAAATTTTCCATTTTTGTTAATTTTTTTTGCATTTTTTGAATTTTTAAATTTGGAATTCCACTAAAGGAGAAATTCCAGGGAAATAGGAGGTGATGGGCGGATGGAAATTTTTGGTAATTATACCTTTTAGGACCTGTGATGTTACGTAATCACTAGAATATCTATCATTTTCCATTTTTGGTAATTTTTCTCCTTTTTATTGTATTTCCAAATTTAGAATTCCACTAAAGGATGAATTCCAGGAGAACGGGAGAAGCGCGGCTGTATATTTCTGGAAATAATTCCTTTAGGTCTTGTGATGATACCTAATCACCATAATATCTAAAAAAAGTTTTAAACATTTGGCATTCCCTAAAGTATGAATTGCAGGGGAATACGAAGTGATGGGCAGATGGATATTTTTGGATACAATACCTTTTGGGTCCTGTGATGATAACTAATCACCAGGATATGTACCATTTTCCATTTTTGGTTTTTTTTTGCATTTTATTGAATTTTCTAATTTGGAATTACATTAAAGGATGAATTTCAGGAGAAAGGAAAGTGATGGGTGGCAGGAAATTTTTGGGAATAATACCTTTTAGGTTCTGTGATGATACCTAATCACCAAAATATCTAACATTTTGTATTTTTGCTAATTTTTTTGCATTTTATTGAATTTTCAAATTTGGAATTCCGCTAAGGGATGAACTCCAAAAGAGAGGGAGATGATGGGCGGCTGGAAATTTCTGGAAATAATACCTTTTAGGTCATGTGATGATACCTAATCCCCAGAATGCCAAACATTTGCCTTTTTTGTTAATTTTTTTGCATTTTATTGAATTTTCAAATTTAGAATTCCCATAAAGGATGAATTCCAGGGAAATAAGAGCTTATAGGCGGCTGGAAATTTTTGGAAATAATACCTTTTGGGTCCTGTCATGATAACTAATCACCAGAATATCTACCATTTTCCACTTTTGTTATTTTTTTTTTTTGCGTTTTATTGAATTTTCAAATTTGGAATAACACCAAAGAATGACCTCCAGGAGAACGAAAGGTGATGGGCACATGGAAATTTTTGGGAATAATACCTTTTAGGTCGTGTGATGATACAGAATAACCAGAGTATCTAAAATTTTCCATATTTGTTAATTTTTTTTGCATTTTTTGAATTTTTAAATTTGGAATTCCACTATAGGACGAATTTCAGGGAAATAGGAGGTGATGGACAGATGGAAAATATTGGTAATAATACCATTTAGGTCCTGTGATGATACAGAATAACCAGAGTAGCTAAAATTTTCCATTTTTATTAATTTTTTTGCATTTTTTGAATTTTTAAATTTGGAATTCCACTAAAGGATGAATTTCAGGAAAATAAGAGGTGATGGGCAGATGGATATTTTTGGGAATAATACCTTTTAGGTCCTGTGATGATACAGAATAACCAGAGTATCTAAAATTTTCCATTTGTTAATTTTTATGCATTTTTTGAATTTTTAAATTTGGAATTGCACTAAAGGATGAATTTGAGGGAAATAGGAGGTGATGGGCAGATGGAAATTTTTGGGAATAATACCTTTTAGGTCCTGTGATGATACAGAATAATCAGAGTATCTAAAATTTTCCATTTTTGTTAATTTTTTTGCATTTTTTGAATTTTTAATTTGGGTCCTGTGATGATAACTAATCACAAGAATCTCTAACATTTTCCATTTCTGTGAATTTATTGAATTTTCAAAATTGGAATTCCACTAAAGGATGAATTCCAGGAAATTTTTGGAAATAATACCTTTTGGATTCTGTGATGTTACATAATCACTACAATATTTAACTTTTTCAATTTTTATTAATTTTTTTTGCATTTTATTGAATTTTCAAATTTGGAATTCCACTAACGGAAGAATTGCAGGAGAGCGGGAGATGATAGGCGGCTGGTAATGTTTGGGTATAATACCTTTTCGGCCTTGTGATGAAAGCTAATCACAAGAATATCTAAAAAAAATTTTAAACATTTGCCATTCCTCAAAAGATGAATTCAAGGGAAATAGGAGGTGATGGACAGATGGAAATGTTTGGAAATAATACCTTTTAGATCCAACGGTGATACCTAATCACCAGAATATCTAAAAATTTTCCATTTTTGTTAATTTGTTCGCATTTTATTGAATTTTCAAATTTAGAATTCCCATAAAGGATGAATTCCAGGGAAATAAGAGCTTATAGGCGGCTGGAAATTTTTGGAAATAATACCTTTTGGGTCCTGTGATGATAACTAATCACCCGAATATCTGCCATTTTCCACTTTTGTTATTTTTTTTGCGTTTTATTGTATTTTCAAATTTGGAATAACACCAAAGAATGAACTTCAGGAGAACGGAAGGTTATAGGAGACTGGAAATTTTTGGTAATAATACCTTTTAGATCCAATACTGATACCTAAACACCAGACAATCTAAAATTTTGGGAAATAATACCTTATTCAGAAGAAAGGGAGATGATGGGCGGCTAGAAATTTCTTGAAATAATAACTTTAGCTCTTGTGATGATACCTAATCACAAGAATATCTAAAAAAAAATTTAAACGTTTATGATTCCTTAAAAGATGAATTCCAGGGAAATAGGATGTGATGGGCAGATGGAAATGTTTGGAAATAATACCTTTTAGATCCAACGGTGGTACGTAATAACAAGAATATGTACCATTTCCATTTTGGGTTTTTTTTTTGCATTTTCTTGAATTTTCAAATTTGGACTTCCACTAAAGGATGAATTCCAGAAGAAAGGGATATGATGGGCGGCTGGAAATTTATAGAAATAATACCTTTTAGGTCATTTGCTGATACCTAATCACCAGATTATCTAACTTTTTCCATTTTTGTCAATTTTATTGCATTTTATTGAATTTTCAAATTTAGAATTCCCATAAAGGATAAATTTTAGGGAAATAGGAGGTGATGGGCGGCTGTAAATTTTTGGAAATAATACCTTTTAGGTCCAATAGTGATACCTAAACACCAAAATATCTAAAATTTTGGGAAATAATACCTTTTAGGTCTTGTGATGATACCTAATTACCGAATATCTAACTTTTTCCATTTTTGTTAATTTTTTTGCATTTTGTTGAATTTTGAAATTTGGAATGCCACGAAAGGATGAATTCCAGGAGAAAGGGAGGTAATGGGCGGCTGGAAATTTTTGGAAATAATACCTTTTAGCTTAATGGTGATACCTAATCAACAAAATATCTAACATTTTTCATTTTGGTGTTTTCTTGCATTTTATTGAATTTTCAAATTTGAAAATCCACTAAAGGATGAATTTCAGGAGAAAGGACGGTGATGGGGGGCTGGAAATTTTTGGAAATAATACCTTTTAGCTTAATGGTGATACCTAATCACCAGAATATCTAACATTTTCCATTTTTGTTTTTTTTTGCATTTTATTGAAATTTCAAATTTGGAATTCCACTAAAGGACGAATTCCAGAAAAAGGGGAGTGATGGGTGGCTGGAAATTTAATGGAACAATACCTTTCAGGCCCTGTAATGACACCTAATCACAAAAATATCTAACATTTTCCATTTTAGGTTTTTTTTTTGCATTTTATTGAAATTTCAAATTTGAAAATCCACTAAAGGATGAATTTCAGGTGAAAGGACGGTGATGGCGGCTGAAAATTTTTAGAAATAATATCTTTTAGGTCCTGTAGTGATACCTAATCACAAGAATATCTAACAATTTCCATTTTTGGTGATTTTTCTCCATTTTATTGAATTTCTAAATTTAGAGTTCCACTAAAGGATGAATTCCAGAAGAACGGGAGGTGATGCGCGGCTGTAACTTCTTGGGAATAATACCTTTAGGTCTTGTTATGATACCTAATCACCAGAATATCTAAAAAAAAAGTTAAACATTTGGCATTCCCTAAAGGATGAATTCCAGGTGAATAGGAGGTGATGGGTAGATAGAAGTTTTTGGAAATAATACCTTTTAGCTCTAATGGTAATACCTAATCACCAGAATATCTAACATTTTTGGATTTTTTTTGCATTTTATTGAATTTTCAAATTTGGAATTCTACTAAAGAATGAAATAAAGAAAAATGGGAGCTGATGGGCAGATGGAAATTTTTGGGGATAATACCTTTTAGGACTTGTGATAGTACCTAATCACCATAATATCGAATATTCGCCATTTTTGGTTTTTTTTTTGCATTTTATTGAATTTTCAAATTTGGAATTCCAGTAAAGGATGAATTCCAGGAGAAAGGACGGTGACGGCCGGCTGGAAATAATACCTTTTAGCTTAATAGCGATACCTAATCACCAGAATATCACACATTTTCCATTTTTGTCAATTTTTCTGCATTTTATTGAATTTTCAAATTTAGAATTCCCATAAAGGATGAATTTCAGAAGAAAGGGAGATGATGGGCGGCTAGAAATTTCTTGAAATAATAACTTTAGCTCTTGTGATGATACTTAATCACAAGGATATCTAAAAAAAAATTTAAACGTTTGTCATTCCTTAAAAGATGAATTCCAGGGAAATAGGATGTGATGGGCAGATGGAAATGTTTGGCAATAATACCTTTTAGATCCAACGGTGGTACCTAATAACAAGAATATGTACCGTTTCCATTTTGGGTTTTTTTTTGCATTTTCTTGAATTTTCAAATTTGGACTTCCACTAAAGGATGAATTCCAGAAGAAAGGGATATGATGGGCGGCTGGAAATTTATAGAAATAATACCTTTTAGGTCATTTGCTGATACCTGGTCACCAGAATATCTAACATTTTCCATTTTTGTTAATTTTTTTTTCATTTTATTGAATTTTCAAATTTGGAATGCCACTAAAGGATGAATTCCAGGAGAACGGGAGGTAATGGGCGGCTGGAAATTTTTGGGGATAATACCTTTTATTACCTGTGATAGTACCTAATCACCAGAATATCGAACATTTTCCATTTTTGGTTTTTTTGCATTTTATTGAATTTTCTAATTTGGAATTCCACTAAAGGATGAATTCCAGTAGAACGGGGGGTGATGGGTGGCTGGAAATTTTAGGGAATAATACCTTTCAAGTCCTGTGATGACACCTAAGCACAAAAATATCTAGCATTTTCCATTTTTGGATTTTTTTTTGCATTTTATTGAATTTTCAAATTTGGAAATCCGCTAAAGGATGAATTCCAGGCGAATGGGAGCTGATGGGCGGCTGCTAATTTTTGGGAATAATACCTTCTAGGTTGTGTGAAGATACCTAATTACCATTAATAACATTTCTAACATTTTCCATTTTTTTTAATTTTTTTTGAATTTTACTGAATTTTCAAATTTGGAATTCCACTAAAGGCTAAACTCCAGGAGAATGGGAGATGATGGGCGGCTGGGAATTTTTAGAAATAATACCTTTTAGGTCCCGTGCTGATACCTAATCACCAGAATATCTAACATTTTCCATTTTTGTTAATTTTTTTTTCATTTTATTGAATTTTCAAATTTGGAATTCCACTAAAGGATGAATTCCAGGAGAAAGGAAGGTGATGGGCGGCTAGAAATTTCTGGAAACAATAACTTTCAGCTCTGGTGATGATACCTAATCACAAGAGTATCTAAAAAAAAATTTAAACGTTTACCATTCCTTAAAAGATGAATTTCAGGAGAAAGGACGGTGATGGGGCTGGAAATTTTTGGAAAAAATACCTTTTAGCTTAATGGTGATACCTAATCACCAGAATGTGTACCATTTCCATTTTTGTTTTTTTTTGCATTTTATTGAATTTGCAATTTTGGAATTCCACTAAAGGATGAATTCCAGGAGAAAGGACGGTGATGGGCGGCTGGAAATTTTTGGAAATAATACCTTTTAGCTCTAATGGTAATACCTAATCACCAGAATATCTAACATTTTTGGATTTTTTTTGCATTTTATTGAATTTTCAAATTTGGAATTCTACTAAAGAATGAAATAAAGAAAAATGGGAGCTGATGGGCAGATGGAAATTTTTGGAAATAACACCTTTTAGATCCAACGGTGGTACCTAATAACCAGAATATGTACCATTTCCATTTTTTGGTTTTTTGCATTTTATTGAATTTTCACATTTGGAATTACACTAAAGGATGAATTCCAGGAGAAAGGACGGTGACGGCCGGCTGGAAATAACACCTTTTAGCTTAATAGTGATACCTAATCACCAGAATATCCCACATTTTCCATTTTTGTCAATTTTTCTGCATTTTATTGAATTTTCAAATTTAGAATTCCCATAAAGGATGAATTTCAGAAGAAAGGGAGATGATGGGCGGCTAGAAATTTCTTAAAATAATAACTTTAGCACTTGTGATGATACCTAATCACAAGAGTATCTAAAAAAAAATTTAAACGTTTACCATTCCTTAAAAGATGAAGTCCAGGGAAATAGGAGGTGATGGGCAGATGAAAATTTTTGGAAATAATACCTTTTAGATCCAACGGTGGTACCTAATAACTAGAATATGTACCATTTCCATTTTGGGTTTTTTTTGCATTTTATTGAATTTTCAACTTTGGAATTCCACCAAAGGATGAATTCCAGGAGAACGGGAGGTGATGGGCGGCTGGGAATTTTTAGAAATAATACCTTTTAGGTCCCGTGCTGATACCTAATCACCAGAATATCTAACATTTTCCATTTTTGTTAATTTTTTTTTTCATTTTATTGAATTTTTAAATGTGGAATGCCACTAAAGGATGAATTCCAGGAGAATGGGAGCTGATGGGCGGCTGGAAATTTTTAGAAATAATACCTTTCAGGTCCTGTGATGATACCTAATCACAAAAATATCTAACATTTTCCATTTTTGGTTTTTTTGCATTTTATTGAATTTTCAAATTTGGAAATCCGCCAAAGAATGAATTCCAGGAGAACGGGAGGTGATGGGCGGCTGGGAATTTTTAGAAATAATAACTTTAGCTCTTGTGATGATACCTAATCACAAGAAT
The DNA here is from genome assembly GCA_963402855.1 of Ormia ochracea. Taxonomy (NCBI): domain Eukaryota; kingdom Metazoa; phylum Arthropoda; class Insecta; order Diptera; family Tachinidae; genus Ormia; species Ormia ochracea. Next base: position 6,165,042 of record OY727110.1, on the reverse strand, counting down.
ATCTAAAAAAAAATTTAAACGTTTGTCATTCCTTAAAAGATGAATTCCAAGGAAATAGGAGGTGATGGGCAGATGGAATTGTTTGGAAATAATACCTTTTAGATCCAACGGTAATACCTAATCACCAGAATATGTACCATTTCCATTTTGGGTTTTTTTTTGCATTTTCTTGAATTTTCAAATTTGGAGTCCCACTAAAGGATGAATTCCAGGAGAAGGGAAGGTGATGGACGGCTCGAAATTTTTGGAAATAATACCATTTAGCTTAATGGTGATACCTAATCACCAGAATATCGAACATTTTCCATTTTGGGTTTTTTTTTGCATTTTATTGAATTTTCAAATTTGGAAATCCACTAAAGGATGAATTCCAGGCGAATGGGAGGTGATGATACCACTTTTGGTTTTTTTTTCATTTTATTTAATTTTCAAATTTGGAATTCCACTCAAGGATGAATTCCAGGAGAAAGGAAGGTGATGGGCGGCTAGAAATTTCTGGAAACAATAACTTTTAGCTCTTGTGATGATACCTAATCACAAGAATATCAAAAAAAAAAAATTAAACGTTTGCCATTCCTTAAAAGATGAATTCCAGGGAAATAGGAGGTGATGGGCAGATGAAAATTATTGGAAATAATACCTTTAAGATCCAACGGTGATACTTATCACCAGAATATGTACCATTTCCATTTTTGGTTTTTTTTGCATTTTATTGAATTTTCAAATTTGGAATACAACAAAAGGACGAATTCCAGGAGAACGGGAGGTGATGGGTGGCTGGAAATTTAATGGAATAATACCTTTCAGGTCTCGTAATGACACCTAATCACAAAAATATCTAACATTTAACATTTTTTTTTTGTTATTTTTCCCAATAGGAGGTGATGGGCGGCTGCTAATTTTTGGGAATAATACCTTCTAGGTCCTGTGACGATACCTAATTACCATTAATAACATTTCTAACATTTTCCATTTTTGTTAATTTTTTTTGCATTTTACTGAATTTTCAAAATTGGAATTCCACTAAAGGATGAACTCCAGGAGAATGGGAGCTGATAGGCGGCTGGAAATTTTTCGAAATAATACCTTTTGGGTCCTGTGATGATAAGTAATCACCAGAATATGTACTGGCTGGAAATTTTTAGAAATAATACCTTTTAGGTCCCGTGCTGATACCTAATAACCAGAATATCTAACATTTCCCATTTTTGGTTTTTTTTGCATTTTATTGAATTTTCAACTTTGGAATTCCACCAAAGGATGAATTCCAGGAGAACGGGAGGTGATGGGCGGCTGGGAATTTTTAGAAATAATACCTTTTAGGTCCCGTGCTGATACCTAATCACCAGAATATCTAACATTTTCCATTTTTGTTAATTTTTTTTTTCATTTTATTGAATTTTGAAATGTGGAATGCCACTAAAGGATGAATTCCAGGAGAATGGGAGCTGATGGGCGGCTGGAAATTTTTAGAAATAATACCTTTCAGGTCCTGTGATGATACCTAATCACAAAAATATCTAACATTTTCCATTTTTGGTTTTTTTGCATTTTATTGAATTTTCAAATTTGGAAATCCGCTAAAGAATGAATTTTAGGAGAACGGGAGCTGATGGGAGGCTGGAAATTTTCGGAAATAACACCTTCTAGGTGAAGTGCTGATACCTAATCACCAGAATATCTAACATTTTCCATTTTTGGATTTTTTTTGCATTTTATTGAATTTTCAAATTTAGAATTCCACTAAAGGATGATTTCCAAAAGAATGGGAGCTGATGGGCTACTGGAAATTTTTAGGAATAATACCTTTTAGGTCCTGTGATGATACAGAATAACCAGAGTATCTAAAATTTTCCATTTTTGGTAATTTTTCTGCATTTTATTGAATGTTCAAATTTGGAATTCCACTAAAGGATGAATTCCAGGGAAATAGGAGATGATGGGCAGATGGAAATTTTTGGTATTAATACCTTTTAGGTCCTGTGATGATACCTAATCACCAAAATATCTAACATTCTCCATTTTCGTTCATTTTGCTGCATTTTATTGCACTAAAAGGTGAATTCCAGGAGAACGGGAGGTGATGGATGGCTGGAAATTTATAGAAATAATACCTTTTAGGTCATTTGCTGATACCTGGTCACCAGAATATCTACTATTTTCCATTTTTGTTAATTTTTTTTTCATTTTATTGAATTTTCAAATTTGGAATGCCACTAAAGGATGAATTCCAGGAGAACGGGAGGTAATGGGCGGCTGGAAATTTTTGGGGATAATACCTATTAGGACCTGTGATAGTACCTAATCACCAGAATATCGAACATTTTCCATTTTTGGTTTTTTTGCATTTTATTGAATTTTCTAATTTGGAATTCCACTAAAGGATGAATTCCAGGAGAACGGGAGGTAATGCACGACTGGAAATTTTAGGGAATAATACCTTTCAGGTCCTGTGATGATACCTAAGCACAAAAATATCTAATATTTTCCATTTTTGGTTATGTTTTTGCATTTTATTGAACTTTCAAATTTGGAAATCCGCTAAAGGATGAATTCCAGGCGAATGGGAGGTGATGGGTGGCTGGAAATGTTTGGAAATAATAGCTTTTGGGTCCTGTGATGATACCTAATCACAAGAATATGAAAAAAAATTTTAAACGTTTGTCATTCCCTAAAAGATGAATTCCAGGGAAATAGGAGGTAATGGGCAGATGGAAATTTTTGGTAATAATACCTTTCAGGTCGTGTGATGATACCTAATTACCTGACTGTCTGACTTTTTCCATTTTTGTTAATTTTTTTGCATTTTATTGAATTTTCAAATTTGGAATGCCGGTAAGGATGAATTCCAGGAGAAGGGAAGGTGATGGACGGCCCGATATTTTTGAAAATAATACCATTTAGCTTAATGGTGTAACCTAATCAACAGAATATCTAACATTTTTCATTTTGGCTTTTTTTGCATTTTATTGAATTTTCTAATTTAGAAATCCACTAAAGGATGAATTCCAGGAGAACGTGAGGTAATGGGCGACAGGAAATTTTAGGGAATACTACCATTCAGGTCCTGTAATGATACCTAAACATAAAAATATCTAACATTTTCCATTTTTGGTTTTTTTGCTGTTCCAACAAAGTGTAACCCTGCTGACATTGTCTCCCGTGGTTGTAGTGCTGCAAATCTACATACCACTATTTGGTTTAGTGGCCCAGATTTTCTATGCAACAATGATTGGTCAAGGCGGCCTGCAACGGGGGAGGACTACCCCAAACAAATTTCTGAGCAAAGAAAACCAGTTGTGTTTAAATGCACCACAGATATCTCCAAAAATTCAATCGTAGAAACAATTATTGATAAGTATTCTTCATATGCCAAAATTATCCGAATACTAACTTATACATTTCGCGTGTATAATGGAGCCAAAGTAGATCCCTCCTTAAAGGTCAAAGATGTAATCCATCTTCCACCTCATGAGATAAACAACACGTTTTGGAGAATCGTATCACACTTACAACAAAAAACATTTTCGATAGAAATATCAGCTCTTCTAAACAACAACTCAGTTCAATCATCTCTACAGAAATTGGCACCATTCATACAACACTTGAAAATTGGCAACAATATCTATGATATAATGCGAGTTGGAGGACGATTGGCAATGGCTCCTATACCATATGATGCCCGCTTCCCAGCTCTTTTGCCAAAGGGTCATCGCTTTGTCAGACTGTACATTGAATACCTACATCGTCTCCATTTACATGCTGGTGCAAAGGTTTTCCTTGGCATTCTTCGTCAAAGGCTATGGATAATAAATGCAAGAGAAGTGGTTCGAAAGGTAGTTCGCAGTTGCACCCATTGTTTCCACTATAAACCAAAATTGATTGGTCAAATTATGGGCAACCTGCCAGTTGATCGCCTTAGAGCTCACCGACCATTTTTAGTAACTGGTGTCGATTTTTGTGGGCCGTTTTTAACTTCATATCGAATTCGAGGAAAGGTACCGTACAAAACTTATATCGCAGTTTTTGTATGTTTTAGTTCAAAGGCAACTCATTTAGAGCTCGTATCAGACCTATCCACCAATAATTTCATATGTTGCTTGAAACGATTTGTTAGTCGACGTGGACTGCCACAGCGCATCTTTTGCGATAATGCAACTAATTTTACTGGCACAAATAACTATTTTAAAGAATTGAGAGACAAATTATTTTCCAACAAATCAGTGAATAATCTTCAAACACATTGCCATCAAAGGGGATTTGAATTTCGGTTTATCCCGCCTAGAGCACCGCACTTCGGTGGACTGTGGGAAGCGGCAGTTAAGTCTACAAAGACTTTGCTCGTAAAAAATGTTGCCCACGCACGCCTCTCGTTCGAAGAACTGCAAACATTGGTAGTTGAGGTAGAGGCAATACTAAATTCGCGACCGATAGCGTCATTATCAGATGATCCGAATGATGGCGAAGCCCTGACACCTGGACATCTATTGATTGGTACCTCTTTACTATCTATTCCTCAAGAAACAGTTAATTCCACACAATTGGCAGTACTCAATCGATGGCAGCAAATCTCCTTCCTAAAAAACCAGTTTTGGCAGCTCTGGTCCAAGGATTATCTCCAATCGTTACAACAACGGTCAAAATGGTGGAAATCTCAGCCAAACCTCGCTGTAGGAGAATTAGTCATTATCCATGCAGATAACTCACCCCCACAAAACTGGCTACTCGGTCGAGTCACTAAGACCTTTACTGGTAAAGATGGGCACGTTCGAGTGGTGGAATTGAAGACTGCAAATGGATCCTGTCGACGACCCATTCACAAATTGGCTCCCATTCCTAAATCTACTAATATTTGAAACAGAGACATTTCAAGGGGGGAGAATGTTGGTGCATATCATTTGCCCACTAGCTCATCACTGGGCTATGTACCAACCCCAATGCTTGATTCGTAACATACATACATACAAGTGTTATACATACATACATAGATAACAACATACAAGTGTTGTTGTTAATTCTTTGCATTTTTGGTGGTGCCGTTGTTTATTAAAATAAACAGTAGTCAGTCGTAGTAGTAGATTCAATAAAGAAACACACAAACAGTAGTCAAGTGGAAAACTGTTTTATTATTAATTTCACTTTTATTAAAAGATTATTATCACATTTCAATAAAACACAAACATTTGCATTTTATTGAATTTTCAAACTTGGAAATCCCATAAAGGATGAATTCCAGAAGAAAGGGAGATGATGGGCGGCTGGAAATTTTTAGAAATAATACCGTTTAAGTCCCGTGCTGATACCTGGTCACCAGAATATCTAACATTTTCTATTTTTGTTAATTTTTTTTTTTCATTTTATTGAATTTTCAAATTTGGAATGCCACTAAAGGATGAATTCCAGGAGAACGGGAGGTAATGGGCGGCTGGAAATTTTTGGGGATAATACCTTTTAGGACCTGTGATAGTACCTAATCACCATAATATCTAATATTCGCCATTTTTGGTTTTTTTTTGCATTTTATTGAATTTTCAAATTTGGAATTCCACAAAAGGACGAATTTCAGGAGAACGGGAGGTGATGGGTGGCTGGAAATTTAATGGAATAATACCTTTCAGGTCTTGTAATGACACCTAATGACAAAAATATCTACCATTTCCCATTTTTGGTTTTTTTGTTGCATTTTATTGAATTTTCAATTTTGGAATTCCACTAAAGGATGAATTTCAGAAGAATGGGAGCTGATGGGCGGCTGAAAATTTTTAGAAATAATATCTTTTAGGTCCTGTGGTGATACCTAATCACAAGAATATCCAAAAAAAAAATTTTAAACATTTGTCATTCCCTAAAAGATGAATTCCAGGGGAATAGGAGGTGATGGGCAGATGGAAATTTTTGGAAATAATACCTTTAAGTGCTGCGATGATACCTAATAACCAGATTATCTAACATTTTCCATTTTTGTCAATTTTTCTGCATTTTATTGAATTTTCAAATTTAGAATTCCCATAAAGGATGAATTCCAGGGAAATAGAAGGTAATGGGCAGATGGAAATTTTTGGTAATAATACCTTTTAGGTCCTGTGATGATAACTAATCACCAGGATATGTACCATTTTCCATTTTTGATCATTTTTCTCCATTTTATTGAATTTCTAAATTTAGAGTTCCACTAAAGGATGAATTCCAGAAGAACGGGAGGTGATGCGCGGCTGTAACTTTTTGGGAATAATACCTTTAGGTCTTGTTATGATACCTAATCACCAGAATATCTAAAAAAAATGTTACACATTTGGCATTCCCTAAAGGATGAATTCCAGGTGAATAGGAGGTGATGGGTAGATAGAAATTTTTGGAAATAATACCTTTTAGCTCTAATGGTGATACCTAATCACCAGAATATCTAACATTTTTGGATTTTTTTTGCATTTTATTGAATTTTCATATTTGGAATGCCACTAAAAAATGAATTCCAGGCGAATGGGAGCTGATGGGCGGCTGGACATTTTTGGAAATAAAATCTTTTAGGTCCTGTGATGATACCTAATTACCTGACTGTCTAACTTTTTCCATTTTTGTTAATTTTTTTGCATTTTATTGAATTTTCAAATTTGGAATGCCGGTAAGGATAAATTTCAGAAGAAAGGGAGATGATGGGCGGCTAGAAATTTCTTGAAATAATAACTTTAGCTCTTGTGATGATACCTAATCACAAGAATATCTAAAAAAAAATTTAAACGTTTGTCATTCCTTAAAAGATGAATTCCAAGGAAATAGGAGGTGATGGGCAGATGGAATTGTTTGGAAATAATACCTTTTAGATCCAACGGTAATACCTAATCACCAGAATATGTACCATTTCCATTTTGGGTTTTTTTTTGCATTTTCTTGAATTTTCAAATTTGGAGTCCCACTAAAGGATGAATTCCAGGAGAAGGGAAGGTGATGGACGGCTCGAAATTTTTGGAAATAATACCATTTAGCTTAATGGTGATACCTAATCACCAGAATATCGAACATTTTCCATTTTGGGTTTTTTTTTGCATTTTATTGAATTTTCAAATTTGGAAATCCACTAAAGGATGAATTCCAGGCGAATGGGAGGTGATGATACCACTTTTGGTTTTTTTTTCATTTTATTTAATTTTCAAATTTGGAATTCCACTCAAGGATGAATTCCAGGAGAAAGGAAGGTGATGGGCGGCTAGAAATTTCTGGAAACAATAACTTTTAGCTCTTGTGATGATACCTAATCACAAGAATATCAAAAAAAAAAAAAATTAAACGTTTGCCATTCCTTAAAAGATGAATTCCAGGGAAATAGGAGGTGATGGGCAGATGAAAATTTTTGGAAATAATACCTTTAAGATCCAACGGTGATACTTATCACCAGAATATGTACCATTTCCATTTTTGGTTTTTTTTGCATTTTATTGAATTTTCAAATTTGGAATACAACAAAAGGACGAATTTCAGGAGAACGGGAGGTGATGGGTGGCTGGAAATTTAATGGAATAATACCTTTCAGGTCTCGTAATGACACCTAATCACAAAAATATCTAACATTTAACATTTTTTTTTGTTATTTTTCCCAATAGGAGGTGATGGGCGGCTGCTAATTTTTGGGAATAATACCTTCTAGGTCCTGTGACGATACCTAATTACCATTAATAACATTTCTAACATTTTCCATTTTTGTTAATTTTTTTTGCATTTTACTGAATTTTCAAAATTGGAATTCCACTAAAGGATGAACTCCAGGAGAATGGGAGCTGATAGGCGGCTGGAAATTTTTCGAAATAATACCTTTTGGGTCCTGTGATGATAAGTAATCACCAGGATATGTACTGGCTGGAAATTTTTAGAAATAATACCTTTTAGGTCCCGTGCTGATACCTAATAACCAGAATATCTAACATTTCCCATTTTTGGTTTTTTTTGCATTTTATTGAATTTTCAACTTTGGAATTCCACCAAAGGATGAATTCCAGGAGAACGGGAGGTGATGGGCGGCTGGGAATTTTTAGAAATAATACCTTTTAGGTCCCGTGCTGATACCTAATCACCAGAATATCTAACATTTTCCATTTTTGTTAATTTTTTTTTTCATTTTATTGAATTTTGAAATGTGGAATGCCACTAAAGGATGAATTCCAGGAGAATGGGAGCTGATGGGCGGCTGGAAATTTTTAGAAATAATACCTTTCAGGTCCTGTGATGATACCTAATCACAAAAATATCTAACATTTTCCATTTTTGGTTTTTTTGCATTTTATTGAATTTTCAAATTTGGAAATCCGCTAAAGAATGAATTTTAGGAGAACGGGAGCTGATGGGAGGCTGGAAATTTTCGGAAATAACACCTTCTAGGTGAAGTGCTGATACCTAATCACCAGAATATCTAACATTTTCCATTTTTGGATTTTTTTTGCATTTTATTGAATTTTCAAATTTAGAATTCCACTAAAGGATGATTTCCAAAAGAATGGGAGCTGATGGGCTACTGGAAATTTTTAGGAATAATACCTTTTAGGTCCTGTGATGATACAGAATAACCAGAGTATCTAAAATTTTCCATTTTTGGTAATTTTTCTGCATTTTATTGAATGTTCAAATTTGGAATTCCACTAAAGGATGAATTCCAGGGAAATAGGAGGTGATGGGCAGATGGAAATTTTTGGTATTAATACCTTTTAGGTCCTGTGATGATACCTAATCACCAAAATATCTAACATTCTCCATTTTCGTTCATTTTGCTGCATTTTATTGCACTAAAAGGTGAATTCCAGGAGAACGGGAGGTGATGGATGGCTGAAAATTTTTGGAAAGAATACCTTTTAGGTCCTGTTATGATACCAATTCACCAGAATATCTCCCATTTTCCATTTTTGTTAATATTTTTGCGTTTTATTGAATTTTCAAATTTTGAATTCCACCAAAGGATGAATTCCAAGAGAACGGGAGGTAATGGGTGGCTGGAAATTTTTGGGAATAATACCTTTAGATCTTGTGATGATACCTAACTACCAGAATATCTAACATTTTTGGAAATAATACTTTATAAGTCCTGTGATGTTACCTAATCACTGGAATAACCCAAAAAAAAAATTTTTTCAAGTTTGACATTCCACCAAAGGAATTCCAGCAGAATGGAAGGTGACGGGTGGCTGAAAATTTTTAGAAATAATATCTTTTAGGTCCTGTGGTGATACCTAATCACAAGAAGAAATAACATTTTCCATTTTTGGTAATTTTTCTCCATTTTATTGAATTTCTAAATTTAGAATTCCACTAAAGGATGAAATCCAGCAGAACGGGTTGTGATGCGCGGCTGTAAATTTTTGGGAATAATACCTTTAGGTCTTGTTATGATACCTAATCACCAGAATATATAAAAAAAAAATTTTAACATTTGGCATTCCCTAAAGGATGAATGCCAGGTGAATAGGAGGTGATGGACAGATGGAAATTTTTGGATATAATACCTTTTAGCTCTAATGGTGATACCTAATCACCAGAATATCTAACATTTTCCATTTTTGGATTTTTTTTGCATTTTATTGAATTTTCAAATTTGGATTGCAACTAAAGGATGAATTCCAGGCGAATGAGAGGTGATGGGCGGCTGCGAATTTTTGGGAATAATACCTTCTAGGTCCTGTGACGATATCTAATTACCATTAATAACATTTCTAACATTTTCCATTTTTGTTAATTTTTTTTGCATTTTATTGAATTTTCAAAATTGGAATGCCGCTAAAGGATGAATTTTAGGAGAATGGGAGCTGATGGGCGGCTGCTAATTTTTGGGAATAATACCTTCTAGGTCCTGTGACGATATCTAATTACCATTAATAACATTTCTAACATTTTCCATTTTTGTTAATTTTTTTTGCATTTTATTGAATTTTAAAAATTGGAATTCCGCTAAAGGATGAATTTTAGGAGAATGGGAGCTAATGGGCGGCTGCTAATTTTTGGGAATAATACCTTCTAGGTCCTGTGACGATACCAAATTACCATTAATAACATTTCTAACATTTTCCATTTTTGTTCATTTTTTTGCATTTTATCGAATTTTCAAAATTGGAATTCCGCTAAAGGATGAATTTTAGGAGAATGGGAGCTGATGGGCGGCTGCTAATTTTTGGGAATAATACCTTCTAGGTCCTGTGAGGATACCTAATTACCAGAAAATCTAACATTTTTCATTTTTGTTAATTTTTTTCCATTTTATTGAATTTTCAAATTTCGAATTACACTAAAGGATGAATTCCAGGAGAACGGGAGGTGATGGACGGCTGGTAATTTTGGAAATAACATCTTTTAGATCCATCGGTGATAAATAATCATCAGAATATGTACCATTTTCCATTTTTGGTTTTTTTGCATTTTATTGAATTTTCAAAATTGGAATTCCACTAAAGGATGAACTCCAGGAGAATGGGAGCTGATAGGCGGCTGGAAATTTTTCGAAATAATACCTTTTGGGTCCTGTGATGATAAGTAATCACCAGGATATGTACTGGCTGGAAATTTTTAGAAATAATACCTTTTAGGTCCCGTGCTGATACCTAATAACCAGAATATCTAACATTTCCCATTTTTGGTTTTTTTTTGCATTTTATTGAATTTTCAACTTTGGAATTCCACCAAAGAATGAATTCCAGGAGAACGGGAGGTGATGGGCGGATGGGAATTTTTAGAAATAATACCTTTTAGGTCCCGTGCTGATACCTAATCACCAGAATATCTAACATTTTCCATTTTTGTTAATTTTTTTTTTCATTTTATTGAATTTTGAAATGTGGAATGCCACTAAAGGATGAATTCCAGGAGAATGGGAGCTGATGGGCGGCTGGAAATTTTTAGAAATAATACCTTTCAGGTCCTGTGATGATACCTAATCACAAAAATATCTAACATTTTCCATTTTTGGTTTTTTTGCATTTTATTGAATTTTCAAATTTGGAAATCCGCTAAAGAATGAATTTTAGGAGAACGGGAGCTGATGGCAGGCTGGAAATTTTCGGAAATAACACCTTCTAGGTCCAGTGCTGATACCTAATCACCAGAATATCTAACATTTTCCATTTTTGGATTTTTTTTGCATTTTATTGAATTTTCAAATTTAGAATTCCACTAAAGGATGATTTCCAAAAGAATGGGAGCTGATGGGCTACTGGAAATTTTTGGGAATAATACCTTTTAGGTCCTGTGATGATACAGAATAACCAGAGTATCTAAAATTTTCCATTTTTGGTAATTTTTCTGCATTTTATTGAATGTTCAAATTTGGAATTCCACTAAAGGATGAATTCCAGGGAAATAGGAGGTGATGGGCAGATGGAAATTTTTGGGAATAATACCTTCTAGGTCCTGTGACGATATATAATTACCATTAATAACATTTCTAACATTTTCCATTTTTGTTAATTTTTTTGCATTTTATTGAATTTTCAAAATTGGAATTCCGCTAAAGGATGAATTTTAGGAGAATGGGAGCTGATGGGCGGCTGCTAATTTTTGGGAATAATACCTTCTAGGTCCTGTGACGATATCTAATTACCATTAATAACATTTCTAACATTTTCCATTTTTAAAAATATTTTAATTAAAAAGTTATAGAAATAAAGAACTACAGTAGGAAATTCGCTTTCATCTAAAATAAATGTTGACAGGGTTGCAACAAGGATCAGTGATCGCAGCAATTTTCTTTATTAACTACATAAATGATATAAATAAATGTCTTAGATATTGTAAAATAAGATTATTCGCTGATGACGCGTTATAGACTGTAAGTTGCATAAGTCTAGATGAAGCAATATCCAAAGTTCAAGAGGATTTGAAATCAGTTTATAAGTGGCTGTGTCAAAATAAACTTAAAATTAATATTGACAAAACTAAATGGATAATCAAAGGAAAAAATATGGTTAATATGGACAATATAATTTTAATTATAACGAATATCCCCATACAGAGAGTAGAAAAAATTAAATACTTATGAATAATTATTGATGGTGCACTAAAATTTGAAGGACATGTGAACTATATAGGAGGAAAATTGGCAAAAACGATATGATATATGTTTCGATCATGTAAACTAATTAGTACAATGTATGAAACGATGGTATATAGGTCGATCACTGTATAGCATTTTATATACTGTCCTACAATTCTATACACACTCACCGAGTCCCAAATAACTAAGCTACAAAAAAGACAGAATAAAGTTATGCAATTCATTTTAAACATGCAAAATGATACTGTAATTCCGGTATTACTTAAGAAGATGGCTTAGCGTAAAGCAACTAATAAAATATCATACTTTGAAATTTCAACATAATATGAAAATAGGAAATCTACCAAACAATTTAAATAGCCGTTTGATATACAATAGAGAAATCCACAGCTAGCAGACAAGGAACAGAAATAACTTTCATTTACCTAGTGTAAGATCAGAGTTTCAGAAAATGAGGGGAGTAAGAGAATACAAAGAATTACCATCTATTATAAAAAACTGCAATAATATTTTTTTGTTTAAGAATCGTCTATTTAATTACTGTAAGGCTTTACCATATAAATAATGTTACCTTATAATATTATAGTATGTAAGTAGGAAGATTATTGGAGATTTTGAAAATTTGAAGCTGGAATTATTAAACTTATGGCGTTTTCTTTTCTGCGTTAAAAATGTTTCCCTGTGAAAAGGTGCCTTTTTAAAATGTTTTCCCCGCCCTGTGGAAATGCAATTTTTTATATAACGACAAAAAAACACAAATTAGAAAAAAGTGCATTGCCTTTTTTTAGCAGCTGGTAAACAAACATTTTCTGTATATTTTATGAAATGTGTAAACAAAAATGTTCAGTTGTCAGGTTGCTAATTCATCTGCTTGAGGAACTAAAAATTTTTTATTTTAATATCTCATATAATTAAGCAGCCATATTGTTGTCTTCACGATACTTAATATAAAAATAATTATTAAAATGTAATTTTCTGACTCTTTCGACTCAAAACTCTTTTTTTGAACACTGTCTGGTAACGCTGTGTAAGAATAAAAGCCATCTGTGCAATTTCTGCCCTGTCGATTTGTTCATGGCAAAAAGTGCAATGCCTTTTGCCCTGCGAGAGGGCAACATTTTTACAAAAGCACAAACAACCCTTTAAGAGGGCAACATTTTTTTGAGAAAAGAACACAAAATTACCATTTTTGAGGTAATGACTTCGCGGGCTTTTTGGCAACAACGTATTCTGAAAAATCGTTTAACAACCAAACTACTTATCCGCATAACACATCACAGTCAACAATGATGAATTTTACGTTTATTGCTACTGAAACTTTTCTACCGAACTTAACTTACGGTCCTTACATAGTTGTCAAAAAACCGGTCCTGTATACCTAACTATATTCATTCCTCTTACATATATGTATGTATACATGTTTAACAAATCCATTGAATAAGTTTTCTGCATAGAAAAAATCTTTTATTACCTGTTATTTAAAAGTGAAGTTAATCTTGAAGTATCAAAATATAGAGGGATTGCCAATCTAAACTCAGTTCCCAAAATTTTGGAAAGAATATTTATATCACCAAAATTTCTTCTTTATTGCTTCTGTAAGTCACGTTCTACATACTGCTGCTAATATTTTGGAAATTACAATTATGTTTAATGATGGTTTCGTTAATCTACACTGATTTTAGTAAAACGTTTAATAAAGTTACTCACAATATTTTACTTTTCAAGTTATCATGTATGGGATTTTACAAGAACGCAATATGCTGGCTAAGATCGTATCTTTCGAGTAGAACACAACAAGTCATATTTAAAAACTCCAATTCAACAAATATTCCCGTTCTCCCTGGTGTACCCCAAGATAGACATTTGGATCCTCTTTCATTTACATTGTTTATTAATGACGTCAAATGGTTCATATCTTTTAATGACATGACTGCTCAGTCATTCCTGCAGTCAGATATTGAAAGTTTCTCGCAATGGTATAATAATAATCTTTTGGTTTTAAACATCAAAAACTGTAAACATGTCATTTGACAGCTCGCTTAAACCGCTCGTTTTTCATCAATACTAGAAAAATTTCACCAAATTGTAGACTTCGGCATTTTAATACATCGCAAACTTAGATTTTCTGATCATATTGCAATGACTGTAAATATAGCAAACGGTGTATTTGAGCCTATGAACACTGGTGTGAATACTCCAATACTCCTATATAACCAAAAACTTATGTATGTGTTTGATGTGACCTATTTTGGGATATGGATCGATCATATGGGTTCTTAACATCGTCACATAAATTAATATCATTGAATTTATTTTGTATCAAGATGGAATTCGTGTGTTCTTCCTCCTTATGAATACAGACCAAGTGTAATTAATTTTCCGACTCTAAAATCTAGAAAAACGATTCTAAATGTCATGTTTCTGTATGACTTATGCATACGGATGCAGATTTATCTTTTTTTTTCAATTATCATTTTAAAATAATAAACTGAAATATTTAATGGCTTTCGTACATTTGGGCTCAACAAGTAAAACTACTTAAACAACTTTTATAAAAAAACAATCAAAGTTTGTAAGTTAGTTAGGAACTATAAATCTCTAAAACGAATTGTCAAATCTCAAAGTGCAAATAAAGATAAACTAAAAACGGGTTAAAAAAGTAGCAAATGTAATATTGGGAAAAGTGCAATTAAAAGTGCAGAAAACACCACCAGCAACAACCAATACAATCACAACTACAAAGGCAACAACAACAAAAACAACAACGCACTACACCAGCAGCAGCATCAAAACAACAAAAAAAAAAGGCAAAACATCAACAACAGTTTCAACATCAACGTAACAATAACAGAGCGATGCAAAGTTTGTGAGGACATCAATCACAGGTCAGACTCGTGCAAATTGAAATATCGAGTTCATACGAATAAAATTTGGAGTAAAAAATTCACTTTCAACCCTCCAAATGTTTATAAATTAAGTCCTTTGACACCATATAGGCAAAACCTGTATCCTCCTTATTTATGATATTCTAATAGTCAGTATTTTGCTGACATAGTAGGACCCGAAATATAGACTAAAGTAACAATAGAGAATAAAATGCCCGTAAATTAAGGGAACATACATACACATTACTCTGTGATATTTGTAACAAAGAGTACAATTAATAGAATATAATTATAATATATGCGAACCAGAAGATGATTAGCCGGCAAACTCTAATTAATCATTTTTAAATATTTTTACCCTTTGTGTGAGTTCAGCAATATTACTGTACCAGCCTAGGATTCTACTTTAAGATCAAATTTAACAAACAACCTATTTATTATTAACTTGTTTATTTATTCTTACAACGTAATCGAAACAAAACTTCTTGTGTATCCGAAAAACTAAATTATATTATTTCATTTATATGTTGCCAGATCAACTGTTTATTATTGCGGGCTGTCACATTGGGTGGGTTGCCACATCCCTCCTATATTCTTAAGCTTCAATGTCAATTTAGGCCCGGGTTCATCTGGATCGATATTCTGTGACGTTGATGGTACTCCCGGTGGCAGCTCATTACCGGCACGACGACTATTCTCGGAATCCAGGTCTTGTCGATGTTCTGAATTTTTTTCCGAAGTCTTATTAGGTTTGGCTAAAGATGGCAGCGGTGAATCAGCTGGAATTTTCTTAACATGAGTAATGTTTCTACGGTACACCCCGCCTTCTCCTGATATTCCGATATCATTTCCCTTTCTATCAGTTACTTCATATTCAGTTGTTCCAAATGTTGTAGATAGTTTGTTACTGTGCAGAGTATTTCGAAGCAGCACCTTATCCCCAACTTTGATGTCGCAATCACTGGCGTTTCTGTCGAAATCGGCTCTCTGTTTTCCCTTTTCTTTATTCGCAATGTCATTGTCTCTGGCTTCAGAGTCGATAACATGCTCTTCAACGTCATTCAGCGACGGAATCTTATCTCTAATAACTCGATTAAAAATAAGTTCCGATGGAGCTTTCCCAGTTGTACCATGTGGGGTGACGTTGTACATGAGGGTAAACTTACGAATCTCTTTTCTATAGTCCAAACCCCGCGAGTGGGCAATTTGAAGTCGTTTTACCAGAGAGCGGTTCAAGTTTTCGACCTCTCCATTGGCTTGGGGCCAATAAGGCGGTGATGTCATCAGTTCAATATTATTTGTTTTGCAAAATGCCTTAAATTCCCCGCCTACGAGCTGGCGACCATTATCAGCTGTTATTGACCTCGGATATCCATGTCGGGCAAATATTTCCTCGAGAAAGTCAATAATTTCAGTCGATGTTATCTTTCTCATAAATTTAAGTTCATGGTATCGCGAATAGTAGTCAATTATAACAAATACAAAATCGTGATTTGGCAACGGACCCAATAAGTCCATTGCTACACAAGCCCAGGGACCATTCGGCATGGTCCTTCTATTCATAGGTGCCGGTGGTATTGGCCGAGATACCAACATACATTCGTGACAGCTCTTAACGAATTTCTCTATATCTCGATCAACCAACGGCCACCATACCTTTGCCCGAATTCTGCGCTTCATAACGGTTTCGCCCGGATGGCCTTCGTGCGCTAGATCTAGTACCTGTTGTCTCAGGCTCCCTGGAATCACGAGTCTTGTTCCTCTTAGCAACAAATCTCCTAAAATACTAAGCTCAAATCGGAATGGATAATACCTGTTCTTAGTTGCTGTACACCAGTTGTCGGTATTTATACATTTTACTGCCATCATAAGTTCGTCATCTTTGGTATTATGGTGTACAATTTCCAAAACTGTTAACGCTCGCGGAACAGAATGTCCCACGATAGAATAAATACTAAATTCGCATGGTTTGTCGAAAGTAACAGCTGTATTCACATTGCAGAGTCTGGATAGCGAGTCTGCAATGTTTTGCTTTCCTGCTTTGTAAATAATTGTGTAGTCAAACGACTGCAGTCGTAACACCCAACGCTCGATGCGGGCCGGCGGCTTCGATGTTGGTTTAAAAATAGCTTCCAGGGGCTTGTGGTCTGTTTCTAGCTCAAACTGGATACCTGCTAAGTAGTAGTAAAACCTTTCAACAGCCCACACCAGAGCAAGACTCTCTTTTTCCGTTTGTGAGTAGCGACGCTCAACTTCGGACAGCGCTTTACTGGCAAAAGACACAACTAACGGAGTATCGTCACTGAATTGAATGAGGACCGCTCCCAAAGCCACAGGGCTTGCATCAGCAATCAATCTTGTTCGTCGGTTTGGTGAAAAATAAGTTAATGTTGGAAGCTCTGCCAACTTTTCCTTGAGTTTTGTGAATGCCTCATCCTGTCTAGCGGACCATATAAATTTTTCATTAGCCTTTGTGGTCGCTCTTAAGGGTTCAACTAGATCACTTAAATCGGGTATAAATTTTCCTAAATAGGTTACTAGACCCAGGAAACTCCGAGTTTCCTCACGGGTGTTTGGGGCTCGAAAATTCAAAACACTATCGACTTTGTTCGGGTCCGCACTTATGCCATCTGACGATAGAATATGGCCTAAAAATTTTAACCTATGCACCCTCCATAAGCATTTGTCCTTATTTATGGCCACATTAAAGCTCTTAAATACGGTAAGAACATCTTCCAAGTGTTTATCATGTTCCTTTTCAGTTGCGCCGAAAACTATTATATCATCCAAATAGTTTAATGCATTTTTTCATGGAGCCAAAATATTTTCCATAGTCTTCTGAAATATTTCTGGAGCTGAATTAACCCCAAATAACAGCCTTTTATATCTAAATAAGCCTTTTGAAGTAATAAATGTTGTTATGTATCGGCTTTCCTCTTCAAGCTCCAATTGGTGATAGGCATTTTTTAAATCAAGCCTTGAAAAGAATTTTGCTCCCTGCAATCTCGTCATAAAACTGTCAAAAGTTGGCAGGGGGTAGTTCTCCCTTAAAATTGCCACATTTGCACGCCTCATATCAATACATAGCCGAATGTCTCCATTTTCCTTGAAGACAACAACCACCGGAGATATCCACGCGCTCGGCCCAACAACCGGTTCAATTATATCCAAAGCCAATGCCTCATTTAATTTCGCTTCAACCTTATCCTCAATAGAAACTGGCACCCTACGCAAAGGTTGTTGAATCGGTTTTATGGAGGTGTCGACGGATAAGCTTACTTTGATTCCAGCAATCTTATTGAAAGGTTTCAATGTCTCCACCTGATTGATGCCTATACCCAACTTCAATACTCCCAGTTTGATGGCAGTATCTTTACCCAGCAATGATTGCTCGCCCCGCTCAATAACATAAAATGTTGAAATCAAATTAGAACTTTCCTCAAGCCCAATGACAGCTTCAAAAACAGCTCTGATCGTAAGTGGCATGTTTCCAGCGTATGCCCTGAATTGGTGTTCTGATTCAAATCGAATATTCCACATGACTGCTTCCCCGGTCTTCAACAAATTCCAATCATCTTCACACAGGAGGTTGTATTTTGATCCGGAATCTATTAACATGCTTATCTTCTTACCACCTACAAAACACGGTATTACCTCAACCGCGGATTCTCCTTTATCAAATATCTTAAAACAGTAATCATCGTTTGGTTTGGATTGGTTATCAATGTATCTTATTTTAGCGTAACTAGAATCTCGACGCTTTGGGTTCCTGTTATCAGCTGAAGTAAATTTCCGTTTGTATGATACCGTGCGGCATTTTCGAGCATAATGTCCCACAAGGCCACATTTGTTACATTTTATTTTCCTGGCTGGACAATCTGCACTGTTTCCGTCATGACTGTTTTGGCCACATCTAAAACATTCGTTATCTGAAATTTTATTGACTTCAAAAGATGTCCTTGGAGCCTCCATTGCTTTTGACTGGGCATTAATTTGCTCATGGACTTGGCAAATTCCAATAACTTCCTTTAAGGAGTGCTCCTTTTCCAGTAACCGCTTTTTTAAATCCGCAGATGCCCATGAGTCAATCACCTTATCTTTGATGCTGATTTCCAGAATTTCAGCCTTTGTTTCACCAAACACACACCTTGAAGCCTGTTGTCGCGTCCTCAATAAGAATTTACCAAAGGTTTCTCCCTCTTCTACCTTAAGTGATCGGAACAAATGCCTCTCAAATGTTGAATTTCTTTCTGGAGAAAAATATTCCGTCAATTTGTCTACTAACACTGTAAAGGCATTGTCTTTTTCCCCACAAGTAAGGGCATCTGGAATGTTAAGTGCCACTTTCTGTAGTTGAGTGCCACCATAATGTAAGAGTTTATTCTTTTTCTTGACCACATCAGTTATTTCCTCCGCCTCAATGTAGAAAGTGAATGCCCTTAGCCACTCTTCCCACTCAGTACGAATAAGCGACTTGTCAATCGCTTCACAAAGAAATGGCTTTATTCCATTTGTTTCACTCATGTTATTGTTTCGATTAGTCGTATTGTACCTTTACTTGTACTTTTGATTTGCCCAACTGGCTCGTCGTATTGTACCTTTACTTGTACTTTTGATTTGCCCAACTGGCTCGTCGTATTGTACCTTTACTTGTACTTTTGATTTGCCCAACTGGCTCCGATCTTATTCCAAATGGATTTTCCAAATTGGAACACAGATTTGTACACCTCGCTCGTGCTTGTTTTTATTCTCGTTCCTTGAACTAGAACACAGAATTTATTTGCCTAACTGGCACTCTGAAATCAATAATGAAATCATTTTTTTTTTTTTTTTTTTTTTTTTTTTTTCTTTTTTTTGTGTATTAATTAATCAATTCATGCTGCTCTTGCCAAACTTTCCTTTCCGACAGCAATTTTTTCCGTGCCACCACGTGCTTTTTTTTTTTTTTTTTTTTTTTTTATATATTTTTTTTTTCCATATTTACCTCGTCGCCAATGTACCAGCCTAGGATTCTACTTTAAGATCAAATTTAACAAACAACCTATTTATTATTAACTTGTTTATTTATTCTTACAACGTAATCGAAACAAAACTTCTTGTGTATCCGAAAAACTAAATTATATTATTTCATTTATATGTTGCCAGATCAACTGTTTATTATTGCGGGCTGTCACATTGGGTGGGTTGCCACAATTACCATTCAGCAGAAATTCTTTCTAAAAAAAAATATTGTAGTTGATTTAAGGTTTATGTAGAATTATAGATAATTATAATGAGATGCATAAGACAAATGCGTAAACGCAAACAAGAGTAGCAAATGTTTAATTTTGCGAAAATTTTCTTACGCATCGCAAGCGAGAGTAACCTCCCTGTATTTTTAAAAATTCAATGGGTTCACATTGTCGTCATAGTACTTGTGTTAATAGAGAGATCGATCCTATCTTCAGATAACAACTTTTGACTAAATATATTAATTGCCTATTCACACCAAGTTACATATATTATAATACCAGTACCATTTGCAGTGTAACCTAGACAGTCGGTATGACTTGTGTAAAGTAGCATAACATAACAACCGTTATTTCCAGCCTTATTATGCATTCTTTTAATTCACACAAGTTGCGGTCATTTGACACCCCAGACATACACTTGAAAAGCAATCTATATTTTGAAATCCTAATATTTTGAAAGCCAATAATTTTTGCGTAGGAAACAAAAAAAAATAAATTAATAGTGATATTAAATTAATCATCATTAATTAATATTTCTAATAATTATTTTTTAAATATTAATAAGTACATCTAGTTTCTTTGATATATATAATTTAAATTGCATTTTCATTACAAATTTATGTTTTGCTATCAGAGTGGATAAACAATCCTAAATTAAAAAAATAAAGCGGATATTCAAAAATTTGGAAACCAATATTTAAGTGATTTGAGTTGCAATTACATTAAAAGTACACAAACTCTCAACAGTGAAATAATATTAAAGTATCAACCTTTATCTATTTTTAGCGGTGAAAGTACATTAAACCCATGATGCAAAAAGTATAAATATCAAATACCAGAGTAGCATTTTTAACGTTTGCATCCTGCAAAATTACGTTTTATTCAAAGAATTTTACGGAATTTATATATGAATTTATACAGAAAATGGGAACTGTTATGTTAACAAATGTGAATGTCATGAACATTAAAAAAGCCAATAAGATTTAATTATACTCTATTGTTTAATTAATGCTAATTTTAATTAATTTAATTTATATTTTCGAAATAATAATAAAACTAGGAGTTGTCATGGAACTAAAGCTTTGTTTGGTATGACTAGTTTTAAAATGTTAAGCATTAATGACTCTTACAAATTGTTTTAATTTTACAAAAAATATAAATATTGTACCTTGCTACTTTAATTTAGTTCGCGAAGGATTTTTTATTCATTTTGATTCCCTTTCTCTTTATATTATATTATATTATATTTCTCTATATATGTAGTAGTAGTAGTATACTGAAAATATTATACGAGTATAACTTTTTTTATTATATGTATGTATATAATATATAAAAAATTAAATTAAAAACCAAAATTTCATCACTGTGTTGAACATCGCGTTGCTCTTTGGTTCCAATTTTTTTTTTGTATGTATGTGTGTACAAAATCTAACCTTTTCGATTAACTGGCGCATATGCTGTAATTTCCCCATAAAAATTGTACAAACTGACTAACTTATTTTGTTTCACCCAATATCATTCGATAATTTTACTACAATTACTCAAAAATTCATCCAATCAACGCATCACTGACACTTCAAATTTAAAATCGTACGGCGTTTTCTTTTCTACAGAAAAAAGGCAACACTACCCGCAGGGAGGGCAATTTTGTGTTCTTTTCTAAAAAGAATGTTGCCCTGTGAAAGGGTTGCGTGTTCTTTTCTAAAAAATGTTGCCCTTTCGCAGGGCAAAAGGCATTACACTTTTTGCCCTAAACAAATCAACAGGGCAGAAATTGCCCTGTAAAACAGAGGGCTTTTATTCTGAAATGTCGTTACCAGACAATGTTCAAAAAAAATCTTTTGAGTTGAAAGAGACAAAAAATTAGATTTTAATAATTATTTTTATATTTTTTATCGTATAAAACAAACCAAAGACAACAATACAGCTCGGTAATTACATGAGATATTAAAATAAAAAAATGTTGTTTTCTCAAGCAGATGAATTAGCAATCTGGCAACTGAAAAATTTTGTTTACACATTTCATAAAATATACAGAAAATTTTTGTTTATCAGCTGTTAAAAAAAGCATTGCACTTTTTTCTAATTTGTGTTCTTTTCTCGTTATATAAAAATTGCATTTTCACAGGGCGGGCAAAACATTTTAAAAAGGCACCGGGCAACATTTTTAATGTAGAAAAGAAAACGCCAGTAAACAAATAATACCATGTTCCTTCTATGGTTTATATGTACGGACATGTGTATATATGTATTTGCTTTACTCTTGTTAGCAGACAATTAAATCGCCCTAATTCATTTTAATTTTGACAACTTAAATGATATAATATGTTAACGTTTTCGTTTTTTGTTCCCGCAAAAGAAATGCCAATGTGAAAAGGTTATAAGGGATCAGTACCTCATTCCTGCGGTTTTTGTAACGGAAAAGGTTTTGCGTTTGAAAAACTTTTACCACAAAATTGGATGGAAGGTTTATAAAAGAACGATTATTTTGGCGTGAGCACAACCCCACGCCTAGTCATTTGCTTCCAATTTAGATCCCACGAAATCCGCAAAAAAAAAATAAATACGCAGCAGAATGTTCACTATTTATTTAAATATACGTTGAAGTTGAATATTGCGAGGTATCATCTATCGGGAATGCACATTTTTCTACATGCTAATACAAATTATTAGACGCCCTCCACCCAAGTAGATTAACTGAAGAATATTAATTTCTAGAAATTAAATCTACTACTATTTTTATGAATGACAAACGAAAAATGAAGTATGCGATTTTAATATGTATTACAAATGAAGAATACAAAATTAAAATTCTTGCTTTCAGATAATGCATTAAACACAGCCTTCACAGCAGACTACATGGCTACGAACGCTACTAACTAATTGCAGCATGTGGAAATTATATATGTACATATGTATATAATATGTATATGTGCATATTTACATATATTATATGTAAATGATTAATCTCAAAAAATTCAGGAATGAGAAAAATTTTTGTATACTTCATTTGTAATACATATTAAAATCGCATACTTCATTTTTCGTTTGTCACTCATAAAAATAGTAGTAGATTTAATTTCTAGAAATTAATATTCTTCAGTTAATCTACTTGGGTGGAGGGCGTCTAATAATTTGTATTAGCATGTAGAAAAATGTGCATTCCCGATAGATGATACCTCGCAATATTCAACTTCAACGTATATTTAAATAAATAGTGAACATTCTGCTGCGTATTTATTTTTTTTTTTGCACATATGTATATAATATGTATATGTGCATATTTACATATATAATATGTAAATGATTAATCTCAAAAAATTCACGAATGAGAAAATTGTCAATTTGAATTGTCAATTGAAAAAGAAACAAATTGTTTGCCCGAAATGTTTCAGGAACTGTACTTTGTGAGCGTGCATTAGCATGCAGTAAAATGCGCATAGGTGGTGGGAGATAGCTAAAACGATCAATTTCAATTTATTATGAATGAAAAAACTAATTTAATAATACTACAACATTCCAGTTGAAACATGCCTAAGGTTCACTATTCTTACTTTTGAATACTTTTCCACAAAAACCGGAAAATGGTTGAAAATTTTTATTTTGGAGTTGCCAAAATAAATATTCTTACAAATATGTAGGTAGAGAAACGAAGCGAAAAAATTACTATTTTAAATCAAACTTTAGAATTTATAAGAATCTTTTAATTATTAAAAAAAAATAAGGATCAAAAAAAGTGATTCATGCCAGAAAATAACATTTCAAAGGGCTAGACTAACATTTTAAATAGATCGTGTTCATTATGAGAGCAGAATATACTATGTGAAATAAGAGAGCAATTTGTATTTCAGAAATCGATCTTACGATAAGATATGTCATATAATTACAGGACTGTTTTCACGAACAGCATTTATAATTTTTTCATTTAATGTACTATCCGAGCCCATTTTAATTTAAAAAAAAGCAACAGTTTAAACAAGTACAATAATCAGATAACTGTGTATGTATATTGGTTTGACGTTTCATGGTATGCCGTACAAACGCTGAAAAAGTTGAAATCGATTGATCTTTTTCAGCGTTTAATTTCAGACGTCGTTGAGATTAACAGCTCTCATACAATTTAATACGTTTCAACTTTTTTTTTGACAGTTGACGATGTCGACATTAACTCCAGCATAATTGTTGGCACACGCATGAGCTTTTAACTTATGTTATAGCAACCTATAAACCTTTTTCCAATTGCCGCCATCTAAAACATTGTTTATATCATTTTGTTTTAGTTTTTCCACTTGCCGTCATCTAAAATGTTGTTTATATCATTTTATTTTTAGTGTAACCATCAATCTTGTGTTTCAAACACAAGAACAAGTTGAATACAAAAAAAAAAAAAATAATTAAACATTTTGGTTTTGAAAAAAATGGAGGAAACTCTTTCGATTAGCACATGTTATAGGCAAGATTTTAAACTTTTTTTATCAACTGTAACAATTATGAAATAGTGTGACGGCGAGTTAACAGAAGTCACATTTTATTCTGTCATTATTTTATGACATAGGACTTTATGATATATCCTTTGAATATCATAATAATAATTGTTCTTGGCATTCACATATAGCAAATTGTAATGGCAATACCTAATTAAGATTTATGAATTTTGAGCAATTGTTCTATTATTTGGTTGAATTAGTATTTGATATATTTATGCTTTCAAAATAATTTTAAATTTTCTAAAAATATTTTCTATAATTTTGCCAATTCTAAAAATTTCCGATTCACTACAAAATCCAATGGGAGATATGATGCAGAAAGATTGATATTGTATTGATTTTTTCCACTCTAATAACAAAGTATTTATGTATTGTACGTGCAAGGGTTTTAAAAATTCCTGGAAGTGGTATTAAGGGTTTTATATAATAAATTATTACACAAGATTAATAACTTATTTGACATTATCACGGTAACAAATTGCTGGGCGTACTTTTCAGAGTCGGTAATTATTTTACGAAATCTATAACTTTTTAGATGCATGTCTAAACAAGAAAAATGTTTAAATTATTTTTAATCTTAATGAGCAAATGTGAACTCTGTACAATTTTGCAATCGTTGCCTTCCGATTGATTACTTTATACTTTATTATATCTAATAAGGAAAATTATGACAACCAAACGGTAACGTTAGACGTTATCAAAAGTTACTTATAAATTGAAATGCTTTTAAAACTACAGTTATCCAACAACAATTACGCCGTGCCTCTTAAATGGAGAACTGTTGTATAATTTTTGCTTTTAAATCGAGCCCCAGCGACTGTCTTTTCTAAGCAGTTTAACTAAAATAAATATGATATACTTTTAATATTCATTCCATTATCCATGATCAGAATGAACTTGCCCATTGCAAATTATTAAACTTTAAAATTTCATTTGACTTGTACCTCATTTTCAGTTTGAAGTAAAGTTGTAATAATAAAAATGTATTGATTCTTCTGAAAACAGCTGTAAGTAAGTATTGCGTGCACGATATGCCAAATCAGGCAAAATTATTATTAATGTTATTTTTATTTTTTTATTGATGTTACTGGAAAAATCAACGTTTTAAAGATTCATATGGCAGATTTTAAAAAGAAGAATGAAATTGTTGAAACTAAACTGAATTAATTGTTTCTTAAAAGTTTGTTTAGTCAATTATACAACCTTTTAAAATTGTTTGTAATACGCAGCATAATTAGGTTTTAATCAGCATTTTTGTGATAAATTTTAATTTTATATATATATACACACTATTATTACATTTAGATTGTGTAAAAAATGATTTCAACGTGCAGCTCGAAAATTGTAGTTCTATTCTCACTCGCTATTAAACTAAATATAATGGAAAACATTCCTTAAATACCGGTCCTAATTTCAATCTTAAGTTTCGACAACAAAAGCTCGTCTTTCAAACTTAGAAAAACGAGGAAAGCAGCAAAGTTGTACACCTTGAACCGCTTTATAGGAGTTTTTCAACTCACGCTTCTGTGTTATCAGCATAATTTTCGATTTTAAACCGTGAGCTCCTATTATTAAATATTACTTCCAATTAAAGCCAAATAGTAAAGAAAATATTTAAGGTTTCAAATACATATGTAAATTTAATTATAATATAAGAACGCAAAAACTTGCGTTTTTAAAGCTTTGGAAAGGCCACACTGCCTTATACTATAAGTAAATGGATAGTTTTATACATATTTTCAAATTATTTAATTTAAATTATCATAGAGGATATCAAAAAATTAATTATGAGTAATACATACCTGCAAGGCTTACACCACTGATTTTGCTGATCCAAACCGAACCGAGCTCGACACTTCTTCATATTATTACCTAAATCAGTTGGTTTAAATAAGAACAAGAAAAAACACAAAAAGTACATAAACCATTAAAACCAAATAAACCATTTTTTTTTTGTTTTTGTCAAGAAAAGAAAATACAAATGAGATACTTCTTTTGAACACGCGTAAAGAAAAAATTATGTACTAATGAAAGAAACACAAACTTGTAATAGAGGGAGAAGCAAATAAAGCACCATACAAATATAAATATACAATATTACAAATATAATTAAATACTTCTAAATAATGCCATTTAAGCGAAATACATCAAAACCATGCATTGGTTATTTTGTAGGTAAATGAACAATTAAAATTAAGTAAATAAATATTTGTATACACAAGTAGTTATAAATAGCTGAATATTATTACATTATTATTAGTAGTTATTTATTACATAACACAATTTGTAATTTATGACAAAAACCCCATGAATTTGCAAAAAAAAAATAGACCAAGGCTTATTTGAAACCATAGACGTTTAACTATTATTATATAGTTGTATACTTTTATTGATGTTAGTAAACACTACTTACATTGTATGTGGATTTAACACGACGATTTACTTTTAAGCAAATAACGCACAATTATCAGAAATTTAAAAAAATAAAAAAGATTGAAATGCAACTGCGCGCATCAAGATTTTTTGACTACTTCTACTTTTACGATTTGTAAATTTTTATGAAACTTGTCATAAAATTATTAATTGAATTCGATCACGCCACAGAGCGAAAAGATATTTGCTGCACCCATAAAACCATACTGAAACTATATCTTGAGGTCGATGAGATTTCGTTGAGATGTTCTTGTTAATGAATAGTAGTGAATTAGATGTTTTAAGGTGATCTTAAACGTAACCTACAAGAACTGGCAAAAATGCAGTTCTGTTAATGTGCTGTTACCGTTTATAGACCAGTAATGCATTTTTTGCAGTGTAAAGTGGTCTGCAGAAATCAAAAAATATAAATCAAATATACTATGGTATTAGTTCGATTATTCAATTAAAAGAAGTGAATAAGTTGTAAGGGGTAGCTGCAAATTGTCATCATTAAATTCATAAACTTACTATGCCCAATGAGAGCCGCAGGCAACTATTTTACGTTTGTCAAACTATATGGAGTTAGCGGAAAATTACGAGCGCTGCTATCGATAAATGTATTGATTTTGTCTTATAAAACATATGCATACATACTTCACAAGAATTTAAAGCGATCAAATCAGAAGGACGTCGGGCGGAAACAAATCTAAGGTTTACTTAAATCGATGTAATCGATCACTGCCTCCTAACGCGTATCTAGATCACTTTAAAGCCTTTTTACACTTACGTATCACCATCTTACACGAAAGGATTGGTTACAAATTGCTCTTGCAGAACAAAAACAACCATTATTGCCACAGCAGATGGTAACTGTACAGATATTGTGTATGTATACTGCATATATCGTTTTCTGTTGAAGGTGTAAACTTTTCAATAGAACTATTACTTTTTCTATGATTCTACTAAAATAATCAAATGATGTCGAGTGAAGGATGTTGAACTTTTTCCTATACGTTTTATATGGGATGAGGTTACCATTTTGATGAAGTGTAAACAGACTAAGTGAAATTATTTAATTTTTCTGATAACAAATATGCAATTTTTTTTTTGTAAAAAAAAATTTTAGACAAAGAAGTATACAACTGAGCGTCACACCTGTCATAAGTTTATTTGCGACGAGAACAGATGTATTACTATGGTATG
This sequence comes from Ormia ochracea, assembly GCA_963402855.1. Taxonomy (NCBI): domain Eukaryota; kingdom Metazoa; phylum Arthropoda; class Insecta; order Diptera; family Tachinidae; genus Ormia; species Ormia ochracea. The sequence continues at coordinate 6,136,799 of OY727110.1, read as the reverse complement.
TACATACATACGAGTACATATAATAATTTTTTCATTTTTGCAATTATTGTTTCCTAGCAACTGGCTTATGAAAGCATCTAATTATGATTAAAATACAAATTTTTTTGAATGAATTTAAATGAAAAGCTCGCTATTAGATATTATCTTATTAGATATTAGATATTATCTTATATTTAACTATAAAATATCAATCTCTATACAATTGTACAATTCATTTCCTTTCAAAGTTGATAGAAAAATTGCCGTTTAATTATTTCACTACACAAAATTTTTGGTGAAATGTTATAAAATATAGTATAATGAAACAAAATTTTCTGCATATCACATATGTGTATTTTTTATATATTGATTTATTAAAGGAAGTGATGAAAACTTCTTAATAATTAGAAGTTTGTGATGGTGGCATCCAGCTTTAAATAATTAATTTATTTTCACATGTAACAAATGACCATTTGATAGTTGAAAATTTATTTAATTACAAAAAAACTAAATTTTTTTAAAACGCACAAATCCATTTTATTTTTACAATAAAATTGCCATAGAACATTTGAATATTACATAAGTATGTATGTATATATCAGAGACCGGAATATGCTAAATTATAACATTTGTTGCATTATCAATGTTCACCGCTTATTTAGAATCAATCAAACTAAATAAATATTGCAAGATCATTTCGGACAGTTGCTTGTTGGCAAGACTGATTATTTCGTTTAAAAAGACGCATAACGTGAAGAATTTTCGTTTTAATCATTGCTAATGCATGAATCACATATATGATGTTGCCCGCTTTAGAAAATCATTTCTCTAAATCATAAACATCGGAGATATGAGTGTTTTGAATACTTTTATAAAAAAAATATAATTTCAAATATATACAACATGTTTTAAAGTAATTTAATTTAAAAAAAATTGATAAATTAAATTTTAAATTTAAAGCAACCCATACACGATACAACCGTTGGCACAACTTGGGCAGGTTGTAATCAAGATTGTAACGTGTGTGGGCCTGTTGTATGAAGTTGTGTCTCGGTTGTATGAAAAATCAAAATTTTTTGATTTTTTGGCACGTTGTGCCAACGCATTGCATAGTTTGTGGGTTAGTCATGCGACTTCGTACATCATTCTCATTTTAATTTTGCGAGAGAAAGACGTGTCATCGGTTAATTTGGTTTTTGAAAGCAAAGAAAATAAGTGAATACTAATAAAAAATGGAAGACACAGCTAAAATGAAACTAGAGCACAGTTCGGCGATGAATTATTTAATGATAGCCAATTATAATTATATGCAATTAAAAACAGTTCATTGAAATTGTATTTTTAAAAGTTTTTCATTTGAGGTTTAATTTAATTTTTTTTTATTTTTTTATTTTTTTTATATTTTTTAAAAATTGTTTAAATTACAAAAAATGTTAATGTCATTAAATACTTAATTTACTTAAAGAGCTTTCAATTGTTTTATTGCTTCACAAAATTTAAGCCTAATTTGTTTTGCTTCATGGGATGCGTGTTTATTATTTGTTGTTTCCAGCTGTAAATTTTTTGCAAAATGAAGTTGTACGAAGAGGTTTTATCGTATGTGGGCACAACACACAACTTGATTACTAAGCGAGTTGTGCCAACGGTTGTATCGTGTATGGGTTGCATAGGACTGGAATATAGGAATACATACTTACATACATATGTATCTGATTACATTTGTGGCAAACAATATTCCATATTTTCCCTCTGTTATTTTTGTTTCTTATCACGGCGTAAGTCTCAAATTTATTATTATTTTAGAATTCATTGCTCAAATAATATTTCAGGGCCATTAAAATAACTTTTAAACTTATTTTAAAAATATGCGAAACCATATACTAAAGAAAAACGATCAAATTATACTGCAAGCAATGTTATTAATATACATACATATGTATGTTTATTGATGTGTAAAAACACAACAAACGCAATATACATAAATATGAATGGAGAAAGAAAAGAAATCAACTCATGCCATTCTCTGATGTACATGTGGGTATGTGTCATGCTTGCGCATAAAAGAGATTTAGAAACAACAAAAATTAATTGTTAATTTTAAAATGTATTATTTTTTGAGATAATATATTATCAAAGAAGAGACTCTGCATTTCTACAACACAAGTACTCTTTCGAAATATATCCATCAATTTATATTACTATAAAAATGCTTCTCTCTTGCACCGCGATTTAATAGTGGCGTCACACCTAAAGTTAAAACTTGGTTTTAACTTAAAACCTACAAACAGCTGATTTTGTGTTCACATACAATTTTTATAAAATCAGGTTTTATAATACAGTTCGTCCAATAAATTTGTTAATGATAAAATAAATTTTTTGAAGAAATAGATGTGTGTTGTTGTAATTATTCTTCCCCCATTTATTTGAGAAACTGTACGACAGCTGTTATTGTATATATAAAACATAAATTTTAAAAATGTGTATCTAAAATTGAAATGATTTTACATTTTGTGAATGAATATTTGTGAATTGTGAATGAATTATCATCTGTTTTCAATCTTTCTAACTTGGTAGCACTGAATAAAACAAGGTTGTATATTATAAAATCTACTTAAAACCAATTACAAAAAAGGTTTTAAGATGGTTTCATGAGAATTATTTTCTATGGTAAAACCAGGTTTTAAGAGTTGGTTTAAAGTTAAAACAAAATTTTGTTTTAAAACCAGGTTTTATTCACAATTCACAAAATGTAAAATCATTTCAATTTTAGATACACATTTTTAAAATTTATGTTTTATATATACAATAACAGCTGTCGTACAGTTTCTTAAATAAATGTGGGAAGAATAATTACAACAAACACATCTATTTCTTCAAAAAATTTATTTTATCATTAACAAATTTATTTGACAAACTGTATTATAAAACCTGATTTTATAAAAATTGTATGTGAACACAAAATCAGCTGTTTGTAGGTTTTAAGTTAAAACCAGGTTTTAACTTTAGGTGTGAAAACACTATTACTCGTATATTAAAAGGAAAGCATCGCCTTAAATAAAGCATTGGTTGTAATTATTAGCTAATAACTATTATCAACTTTCCATTTTTCCCAAATGGGGAAAAACGGTCGTAATATTTTAAAAAATCGCATGTGATTCAAATAAATTAATTTTTCAACTGCTTCTAATAAATGTAAAATAATGTTCTATGAAAACGTTCATAAAATTTGGCAAATCATATAACATGTCAAGAAAATCTATCACACACTTGCATTTTAAGTACACACTATCGTAACTTTCCAGCAGAATACATACATATTTGAACAAATTACACGATTTTGTAGGATACTGTATGATAGTCTTAATTAATAAATAATAGCTTCACAAATACGGTCGCAGAATATGCATGTGCGTGCAAAATAACAACCCGCAGTAAAAATATGGTAAAATTAGATATAAAATATTATTTAAATACGGAATTAAAAACTGCATGTTGGTTGAGACGATAAAACAGATTGATTTTTGTATTACTGAGATATGAATGTACTTATCTAAGTTGGCGATTTCGAACTAGAACTACTTAAGTAATTCTAAAAGTATTTTCTATACATTCTCTATATATTATAGAAAAATTATTTTGTAATACTTTTTTTTACTTTTGCAAGTTTCAGAAATAATTACGGTTTCCATTTTACATTGAATTTGTTCAAACATATGAGCCAACATTTGACAATTAATTTAAATTATGTATAAAACTTATCTTGTAATATACTAAGAACCTAAAATCACTGATAAAAAAGATCTGGAATATTACCCTACTTTTCTGGTAGGTTTTGCCGAGTGCAAAAAATTAATGTGGGAAAAAAGATATGGAGCTTTCCAAAATCGTGTTGGGCAATTTTCACATAGATGTGCGCATTGTTTTAAAAATGTATTTTTTACTAATAATATGGAAAGGTGGTTTTTACGAAGAACATTCGTATTTATGTGTAAAGTACATTAACCAACCGGCTGTGTTAGAAATTGACAGAGTTATTAGGTATTTTATAGAATAATTTGAATAAATAATAATAATATATATTTATAAATATTATATAATATATAATATATATAATAATAATGGGGGCTATTCTGCGTTTCAATTTGAATCGAAATTTTCTCCGTTTGGCAATTTTGGTATTCTGCGTTTCGATTCCGCTCAGTTTCTTTCGATTGTATGTATTCTGCATTACGATCGGAGCTCCGTTTTTCTCAGTTGCGTTTTTGTTAACGGAGGAGTTTTTTCATCTGTGTTTTTTAGTTAAAAATTTTTAAAATTGAAAAAAATTTAAGTAGAAAATGAAATAAAATGCTCAGAAGCGAATAAAAAAACACTTAAAAATATTTTTAATTAATTTATTTAATTAAATTAATATTTAATAATGTTACAGGTCAAAAACAACAACACCAGAGCATTATGAAGTAAGAAGTCATAGAATTTTGCTGCATCTCACGAGAAAAACTGTCTATCAACCTTACACCTTACTCTGTTTATCAAAAACCTATTTTTATTATGTATAAATAAACTTTTTGTATTAAATTTAACATTTGTTTATGAAAATGATAACAAACTTATTTATTTTCCTATTTCATTTCAACATTCCACAGTGATGCTATTAATTTTGTAAACATTGTTGTCTTCTTCTTTTTCTTTCGATTCCGTTTTTTTGCAGAATACCAATTTTCGATCGTAACGGAACTGAATGCGGAGATTTAATCGAAACGCAGAATAGACGTGAATATGTATTTATATATATAATATATAATAACAATATTTTTCTTAATAATATAATCCTTAGCAATTCCAATCGAAAAAATTGAGTACAGTTTTTTGCACTTTTCCATCATTCTCTCTCAAAATATATTTCCATTCTCCTTATCAACTACTCAAGTGGCTTCAGCTGTTTGGACAAAATTCCCAAAATTAAAGCCGGAGAATAATGTTATGGATATTTGCAGCCCATTTTGATGGCGTAATACGTATTACCATGTATTTCTTTCTTTATTGTTTTTGTCACACATTGAAATTAGTATTAATGTTAGTCAACAACTTTGACATGATAACGTCTACAGGTTTTCACTTTTGACAATTATTTAAAAATTCATGAGATTTTCTTAATTAAAAAATGGCCCAATTCAATACTTGTTTTCTTTTATTTGAAACCAATTTCAGGAACGAAAATATATAAAAAAAACAAATACGTATATTTTTGTAAAATTAACACAATTACTAACATCCACCTCCATGAACATTATTTTGAAAAATTAAAACAATATTGGTGTTTTGAAAAACTTTTTCATTGCCGATCATTATTACAATGGTGATGGTGGTGGTTATATACTCACATACATACATGTATAAAATAGAAAACCCCCAAACCTTTAAATAATATTTTTAAGAGTAAGAGAACTGTTACATATTATTTAATACTAAGAAAATTAAAATTTATTGACAAAGCCAACTTTGAACTATTATATGGTATATCATATGTATGCTTATACATATGCATAGTATATATATTTATATAAATTAAATATATTTATATATATTATACATACATATGCATATATTTTATTACATAAATATTTTTGGTATCGTTAACCCATTAATGATCAGTATCTGTCAATATAAATAATAACATAATTTCGAGAGTCGAGTTTCTTTTCATATTTCAAAAAACAATTAAGTATTATAGCCGGTATTGCTAGCCAATATGTATCACTCAACTTCTAAATCAGGCAACAATTATTTAAGCCAATGGCAGCACAAAAGGTTATTAAGAACACACATCACAACTGCAATTCTACTTAGCTTCCGTTATATAGTGAAAATTAAAACAAATAAGCGTGAAGTAAATAAGTCGATAAAAGAACTAAACATAAAGCCTTTATGGGTGTTATATTGGTAATAATTCCTGGAAACTGCAGATTTAATTTTTCAGCAGTTCCATTGTTCTCTAGTGAAGTGTGTAAAAAAATAACCATTTGAGCATAACCCTTCACAATTTTTATAGCCAATAAATTGTAGACAAGTTAATAAAATCATCAAAGCAGTTTTCACACATTCAAATTCTATGATTGAAAAGTCTGATGCTACCACTTTCATCCAAATTATTAACTCTCAAGTACAGGCATTACACAACTTAATAAAAACAAAAAAAAAATTAATTAATTCTGCTTTGCAAAAATGTAAAAAAAATTATCGAGTTATAATCCTTGTAATCTATGTATACAGAACTCATATCATATCTTTCAGTAGTATCTCATAGTATGCAACACTAAACTTTCTATTAAATGTTACTGTGTCGACAACATTAAGCTCTACTATTTTTGATATTTAATTTTTTATATTATTATTCAGAATGATTGCAAAGGGATCGACACTTTACTCATTAGATAATTTAAATAAATTACTAATTTCTAAATTGAATAATTTATATAATTTACGATTAAATTGAGCAAAATGTTATACGTATGTTTGTTTAATAACTTATCTGTACATAATGCACTCAATAAGAAGTCTTCATGAAGAATGCTCAAAGAAATTGCCTTGTGTTTTTTAGATATTGCATTTAAAAAAAAAGTCGAAAATAAGATATTAAGCAATTATACTAGGATCAGGTGCAAGTTGCAAAGGCCCAACAAGTAAACTACAATTTTGTGTAAAAATTGTATTACGATATATGATGAAATATTTCCGTATGTGGTGTTGATATCAGTGAAACGAAGTCACGCAAAAAGTACATGAAATAACGTTATATTGGAAAAATTGGGGCATATTCCCTAGTACAATTTCCGGACAAACCAAATTTTTGTGAACCTTTGACAGTTACATTTGCTTTTTCGAATTAACTTGGCTAAATTGCCTAAGTTGCCTAAGTTGTGCAATCACACGATTTAGGTATGAAATGATTGAAGGTTTATGCAATGCAGTACTTATGTGTATTTAATTTACATTAATTTTATCTAAATAAAATGCATTTGCATATATATCTATAAATTTTTGTTAATTTAAAAACTTCAATTTTTGTTACCAAAATTTGTAGTCGCCTAAGAGAATATATTCCCAAAATATTACAATTTCATTATGCCATTTATTAAAAACAATACACGTGTGCCCTAAAATCATATAAAAACAATAAAAGAAACTTGAAGAGATATGGTAAATCACTGGAAAATATTCTTGTAAATTGAACAGTCTTGGAAAGAACCTAATTTTTCCACTACTCCACTACTTCAAAGCGTTCACTAACTGATGTCAGGAATACTGATTAGAATACCGTTATAGCCTTTTTACACTTATCAATATTTTTTGAAGAAATGCGTGGAAAATATTGAAAATGAAAAAAACTTGTATTAAATTCACATTTCTGTGCAAATAATAATTAAACGGAATGGAATATGAAAAATCTGCAGAAATTCCATTTTGATCTCAAAAACCAACAAAACTATTACTACAGTATGTAGAATGGAAGTTTTGCTAGAATACAGTGATAATGGAGAAATGATTTACGTCATTGTACATATTTTGTAGTAAATATATTTTTTTATAGTAATGCCTCGTTATTCAACCCATCACACCGACCAACGCTACAATAGGCAATACGAACTAATGCATACACAGCTAACCTAATTCCATTCTGCAATTAATGCAGTATATAACACAAATTATAAGACCGAACTGCATACTAATTTCAGCTCACTTAGTCTCATTATATAAAGAAAACGGTGAAAAATATCATCCCAAAGCTTATTATTTAAGGCCGAAATAGTTGCTACAATTTATACTCTAAGTATATTTCACATGTAGTAATTGTATTAAGGTCTACGCCACAGACTTGCGTCTTGCGTCTTTTTAATACGCTCATGGTATTAAGATTAATAATTAGGTTACATTTCGATTTTTCAGATTTTTAATACGCTCATGGTATTAAGGTTAATAATTAGGTTATATTTCGATTTTTCATATAATATGTCTAATACGTCCCCTATCTTCAACTGGTTCGCGTTGTAATGTTTGTTAAACCAGTCTAAGGGGCACAAAATATATTTTTCCACTAAGTATCACAATGTATATACTGTCAGGAACGATCGCACATGTATATGATATGTGCTGCTTATGTATGTAAAAAGTAAATAGTATGAAAACGACTGTCAAGTCAAATATAATTTTGGCCCCCAAATTAATAAAAAAAAATGGAAAACGATAATCTCAATCAACTTCGCGCTATATGATAAAAAGGAAACGAAATAAAACTAAAAAAGAAAATAATACAAATCTGATTTTAAACTTAATAGAAATAAGCCGCCTGCATGAAATTTCGCTCCCAATAAATGTTTTCTATACAAATTTTATCATAAACAGAAAAGATACCAAGAGCAGAAAAAATACGTTACAAAAGTAAAAATGCCAATGTACGGACTAAAAATCGTAGTCATTTTTTTTTGCGTCGCAAGCGATGTTAGACTAGGCGCAGCTAAGCTGATATTTAGTAGCATTTTATTTTTTATTTTTACTTCGCCGAGGACATACCCCAGAAGATGGTTGTCAAACATATTAACTACTGAATATTTTAAAAATTTATTCTAGTTGCTATTTGGATTAATATCGCTTATATACATTAGCGATTTCTACGTCATCACCAGAATTGAATACAACATGAATTGATATACATAAGTTTATGTAAATTTTAGAGAATTAAAAAGTATAATACGAATTTTATCGTATGTCAAAGATACTGAAGAGCGTAAAATTCTGACACATATTATATTTTTAAAACATAAGAAAAACCAAAAAAAAAATTAGAATTCAACAAATTTTTAACTAACAGCCACGAATATTATTATGTACATTTTCTATATCCAAAAATCACTAATAAAAAAAGTGGTAAGACCATAACAAAAAATTTCTTTACATAAAATTAAGTTATTCTCTTTTAATAATATGCGCATATAATAACACCGGATTCTCTATTAGGTGCCTACACACTATAAATTTAATGAAACCAACACTATGTAAAAGGTATCAAGGCAATTGTTATTTAATTGTACAAAATTAAGTTATTAGTTTTGAATTTGTTTTGTATACAAATTCATTCATTCATCTCAAAATGCATATGCATTTTCTACGAAAAATTGTGTTTTCGAATGGAGGGACTTTTTTGGCAGAATAGGTAAAGTTTAAAAGCATGACTCCTTTTTAACGTTTTTTCGTTATTCTACATTTCTGGTTTACATTATGTAATTATGCCTTATAAACATTTTGTACAATGCTTTTCCAAATACAAAGCAATCGGCGTTCTGAAAGACATCCCATACTTGATTATAATATATCTACATACATAAAAGTACAGCTATATTTTTATTTTGTGGAGCCCAATCAAGTCGTTACATCTATCAAACGACTTATGTCATTATTTTTACATCTCTATTATCAATAATGTTATCTCTTATACTTTCTTATATATGTATTTATGTACATATCTCTTAACAGAGATTTAGCTCCATTATCAGTGAAAGAAATATAAAACTTTTTGCTCTTGTAGAAAAATTTAATATTGGTAATTGCCTCATTTCTGATATTAATGTTGTCCAGTCCAAACTAGTCTAGATTAATAAAAATGCAAATCAATTTAGAATAGCTGGAAAAAGTTGATTGGCACTTAAAATTATGAATTTGTTTTCGCGAAAATACAATCAATGTAATCTTGCACCCTACAGGAAAAATCATGCTAGCAACCCTTTTTATTTTTATTATTCGACAGAGAAAAGTCGAAAAGTTCCACTAAATACAAGCTGCTAAAAAATCTGTACTCAGAATATTTACAAACCCCCAATAAATTATATTCATGCCGCTTACAATTTAGTTGAACAGCAACCAATTGATTCAATTGTTCTTGGGATACATATATATTTATGTATGTATAAATACGTATATCCATATATGCATTTATATATGTGTGGGTTTCTACAACTTTTTACAAAGCCAGATGCTGAAGTTTGTTGAACATTAATGGGTTAATTTAATTAAATAATACGTATGTAAATAATTGGTATGTAGGAAATATTTCTTTACTTTATAGTTATATTTTTCTTATAATAACATATATACATACATTACATATATTGTTGCTTTACAAAATTAATGCCTGAAAAAAGTGAATCTAACCTCCGTCTGCATTGTTGTCTTGTTTTCGCTTGCGTTTCTTCCCTCGTGAGGCATTTGTCCGTGAGCTCCAATCGGGATACATTTGCATATGCAATTGACGTTCTCGACGCGCCAATTCATAATACTTGGCTTGTTCTTCCCGACCCAACGCATGCCACTATTTCGTTTTTTATTTTAAATATATTTTATTTTGAATTTTTTTTATTGATGTAAAAGATTTTGCAGTAAAAAGTATATAAAGAAATAATCAATAACGTGCTTAAGGATTAATGTGTTTTTGCTTTTCCATTTTTTGTGTGATCTATATTATTATATACATATATATATATATATATATATATATATATATATATGTATATATATAGTATATATATATAGTACATTATATATATATGTATTATATAGATAATATACATATCTACATGTAAATATAAATTTATATTTTCACATAACACACATATATAATATAACATACATATGGATGTAACTTGAGTTTTTTATTACACAACTTAATTAAAAGAGAAATAAAAATGAAAATATACACGAGGAATTCCCATTTGACTGATTTATAACACTTTTACTTAAAAATTACATTAATGGCGATCGTTTCTACGGCTTCGGAAGCATGCAGTCATATGCCGAATTTTTTTGTATTTTTATTGAAAGAAATTATATGTATGTATGTATGTTTGTATGTATGTATGTATGTATGTATGTATGTATGTATGTATGTATGTATGTATGTATGTATGTATGTATGTATGTATGTATGTATGTATGTATGTATGTATGTTTGCATGTATGTATTTATGTGTGGATGTATGTATGTAAGTGTGTATGTATGTTTGCATGTATGTATGTATGTATGTACGTATGTATGTATGGATATAAGGTAATCGTCAAAACGTGTTAATTATGAATTCACTAACTTAATTACTCAAATGCTGTTAACACTTAAAATATTTATTCACGCTTGTTTCCAGTAAAATTTCTTCTCTACATGGTATATTCATTTTTTTGCAGCAGCGTAGGACATTATAACTGACGGCGTCACAATATTGATTGACATCGATCGGTCGGCAATATTTAAAACAATAATAAAAATTATTTTCCATACATTATTTTGAAACTACTTCCCCTACTTGTGTACACTTTTCACATGCGCACACATCCATATGTATGTACATATATTGTATGTATATACATATATTGATGAGATATACCCTTCTTTAATTTGAAAAGATCATTTGCTTGTGGTCTTCAGATTAATTAAAATGTTAGATAAACAAAACTAATGGAGTTTTCTTTTCTACAAAAAGAGGAAATTTGTGTTTTTTTCTCAAAAATGTTTTGCCTTCATAGTGTTGTAAACCGGTTGCCTTTACTCAGGGCGAAATCGGTAAAACAGATGCGTTTTAATCTTACCGAGTTACCAAAAATAAATGTTTTGAGTCAGAAAATGACATTTTCATAAATATTTTTATATCCAATATAATATAAAAAATCAAAAAACAACAATGCGGCTGCTTAATTATAGGAGATATTAAAATAAAATTTTAGTTTATCAAGCAAATGAATTCGCAATCTGGCAAGTGAACATTGTTGTTTATATAATTCATAATATATAAATAAATGTTTTTTTTCTATCACCTGTTTAAAAGAAGTCAACACACTTTTTCTATTTATTAGTTATTTATTTATGTAAATACATATTTAATATCAGAATTATATGAATACAGTTATGATATGAGTAGACGCACTGGCTGCTGCGGCCGGCGGATACCACTTTTTTTATTTGAGTTCTCTCGTTAAGTATAAAATGTAATTTTTACAGAGCGGGAAAAATATTTTAAAAATAGAGCTTTCCACAGGTCAACATTATTGTAGAAAACGCCATAAGTAGTTTTAAGCAAATGATGGTAATTTTTTAGAGCGACACACATAACAATTGATAATTGATAATAAATATTACTCTACCTAGTGTTGTATCTGTATGAAAATTACCATTGAATTTTTAAAATTTACTCTCTAACTTATTAACCACAAAACGAATTTAAAATTTAGATAATAGTACACCTGTTAAGAATACATTAAAAACGGATTTTTTTAGTAAGAGAAAGCAGCTTTCGAGCAATGTATAATTGAAAGTCTATTTAAATAGTTGAATTTTTCTAGTCAAAACAAAAATATTATGGCCATAAGTTGTGTGTCATCTGAAGAAAAATTACATCTATATAAGTATATAAAATAAAGTTGTTAAAAGTGTATGTAACCGATGTTAACCTTAATGCCTTGAATGATTTTAAATTTTTTTTTTTTTTGGTTTGAAAGGTTGCATCAATGCGGTGGTTCTTATATATATGTGACATCTGTATATCTCTTGGTTTATTAGCTATGTTCGTTTGAATGGGCGTACCTGCTTATGTGAATATACGTGTATACATATGCACAAATTTAGACAGCCAAAGTTTACTTTGCAAAGTCTTGAAATTGAGGATGTGAGAGGAAGAGTATTGCGGTGCTACACACTGTGGTGTTCTCTCAAAGTTGCTTTGTTCTTTGTTTTATAGAGTTACAGTTTTCATGATTAAATTGTGTATTGACATTGGTTTTCATTTCATATTTCGTTTTCTATAGTTAACAACCGTTGAATGTTCGGTGTTTATAAAAAGTTTTCATTTTGTTGAAACGTTTTTAACGCACAATAGCATACCAAAAATGAAATAAAGTTGTTGTTTTAAAAGTTTTGTTTGTAAAAAATAAATTAAAAAAATAAGAAATTCAAAAATAAAGTTGTTGTTTTAATAGTTTTGTTAGTAATAAATACATTAAAGAATTTCAGAGGTACAAGCAAAGAAATCCAGTTGAAGGTCATTCAAATATCTTTTCAAGTGATGCATTGGGACGTATCTATGCGGTTCATCCAAATAATGCCGAATGTTATTATTTGCGATTGCTTTTAGTAAATGATCGGTGTCCAAAATCGTTTCAATAATTGAGAACAGTAGATGGAGTAGTGTGTGCAACGTATCGTGAAGCATGGCAAAAATAGAATTTGTTGGAAAGTGATACGCATTGGATTCAAACTCTGGCTGATGCAGCTGTTTCGACCCATCCACATCAAATACGTGTTTTATTTGCAATCATTTTGTCAACATGTTTTCCGTCGAATCCTCCTGAATTGTGGATTAAATATCAGGATTATTTATCTGAAAATATTTAGTATCGAGTTCGTCAAATACGTGGTAATCTAGATATGGAATATACACCGGAAATTTACAATGAAGCTTTAATTCAAATTGAGGATTTATGTTTAGCAATTGCAAATAAGGCATTGATACAATTGGGGATGCCATCTCCAAATCGATCAATGCACGATGTACGCGAGTTTGAATTTCGACGTGAGCAGCAGTACGATCGGAACGATTTGAATGCATTTGATCAAGCAAATCTAACGAAATTAAATGCTGAACAGAAAACGGGTTATGATAAAATCACGCAAGTTGTTTGCAATGGTGTTCGTGGATTTTATTTTCTGGATGCTCCGGGTGGAACTGGAAAAACGTTCTTAATTTCATTGTTACTGCCAACAATACGTGCCCAACAATACTTGAAAGAAACTCCAACCTGTAATAATCAAAGGGATCTGATTATTACAGCTGAAGTATTGCAGCAATGCTCTGTTATTATATGGGATGAATGTACAATGGCATACAAGAAATCAGTCGAATCTTAGAATAGAATTTTGAAAGATCTTCGAGGTAATTCAGAGTTATTTTGTGGCGCATTGATTCCATTGGGTGGCGATTTTCGTCAAACATTGCCTGTCAATCCAAAGTCAACACCTGCTTATGAAATTAATGCTTGCTTAAAATCATTATATTTATGGAGACACGTTGAAACAATGAAGTGAATAACCAACGTTCGTGTTCAGTTGCAAAATGATCCATCTGCTGATATATTTTCCAAGCAATTGTTGAAAATTGGAAATGGTGCTATGCCAGTCGTTGAAAATAGATTGATAACTTTCTCTAATAATTTTTACCGTTTTGCTCAAACCCAGGAAGAATTAATTGAAAGTGCTTTTCCAAACATAGCACAACAGCATAAATGCCATATTTGGTTACGTGAAAGGGCAATTTTAGCGTGGAAAAACAAACACGTTAGTGAATTGAACATGGTTATACAGTCTAAGATTCCTGGCGAATTGGTTTCGTACAAGTTATTGGATACAGTTGATGAGGAAGAAAATATGGTTCACTATCCAACTGAATTCTTGAATTCTTTGGAATTGCCTGGATTACCACTACATAATCTACAATTGAAAGTTGGTCTGACCATTATTATGTTGCGTAATATCAACCAGCCGCGTTTATGAAATAGTACGAGACTCGCAGTGAAAAATTTAAAGGCAAATGTGATTGAAGCGACCATTTTAACTGGAAAATTCAAATGGGAAGATGTATTGATACCACGAATACCAATGAAACCATTTGATATGCCATTCGAGTTCAGGCGATTGCAGTTTCCAGTGCGTCTTCCATTTACAATGACTATCAATAAATCACAAGGCCAGTCGTTTGCAGTTTGCGGTGTGAATTTAAGATATCAAGTATTTTCACATGGACAACTTTACGTTGCATGTTCACGCATTGGAAAGCCATCTGTTCTCTATGTATTCACGAACAATAAACGAAGAACGAAGAACGTTGTTTATCATAGAGCACTTCAATGAAATCAGTATTAATGACTTTCATTTCAACAAAAATATGTTTCATTTTTAGTATTGTTTCGATTAATTTCATTTCAATGCACTACAAAGTGTGCACAGGGCACGCTACCATAAGTATATAATATATGTTGCCGATTTGATAAATGTTGCCGTAGTACTGAATTTCACTGTTTGTTAGCTTTACAGCAAAAACAACTGCTATTTCTGTAACTTCCAAGCAAAGCTGGGAGATGCCATGAGTATACATACATACATACATATGTATGTAAATTCTGCTGTACGTATACTGTATCTTGTAACAACATTGATACAGGATGCCTGCCATTTTGTTTGTTAATAATTTTTGACTAAATGAAAGATAATGGATATTGCACTGATGTTTTATTTACTGTCGGCAATTATGTATGTCACCTCTTTTGAGGACATTTTTCATTACATTCCCACACATTTTACGCAGTGTTTCATTAATTTCATCACGACTATTTGGTTTGAGTGGCCCAAGCGTTTCTGGTTTGTTTGGATAAACCTTGATTTTCAGATATCCCCATAAAAAGAAGTCCGGAGCAGTCAAAATAGGCGACCGTGGAGGCCAGTGAACATCACCATTTCTTGAAATAACCCGCTTGTATGCGATGTGGTACCACCTTGTTGAAACCACATCAATCATATGAGGATATCGCTCCCCATTGACAGTTTCAAATGTTACCCTTAAGCTATTTTCATTTTCAATTATTCCTCCTGACCAAATTGCACTCCAGACTTTTAATGAATTTAAAGGTGACTGATATATACTTTGAGGGTGTTCTTTGCAAAATTGTGGCTACAGTTATTCTTTGAAGACCAAACTTCTTGACCGGCTCCGGATTGAGGTTGATGGATTATTTTTAACACTTTCTTCAGCAACAGTAATGTTTTCAACCGATCTTGCTGCACATTGTGGGCGGTCCATTCTTGTTATATCAGTTACATCCGAAATCATTCACTACACGATAAATAGTCCGTCTTGTTGGCATGTTATTTCTTCTAAATATTTACGTAACTATCTTATCGTCACAGTAATTGATGACTGATTTCGATTAAATGTTTTAACGATTATAACACTTTGGATTACCCAATATTTTTCCATAATAAATTTGTCACGTCGCTATTGCGAAATATAATCAGTTCAGACAAATATTTACCGAAATGGCGGCTAAAGAAAGTAGTATATCTTCCAGTCGGATACCATTTGTACTTATACTATTTAGGCCTCCTCATTGTGGAGTCACATGAGAAACATACAAAATACATGTTATTGCTGTAAGTGGTGACTAAAAGATTCCTCTATTATAAAATGTACATACATTTTGCCAGCAGAAGCAGTAATAAACAGTTAAGTAAAGACATCCGCAAACAAAGATAAATGTATAGTAACCGAAAGAAATAAAACAAAATAAGTGATTAAAGGCCTAGTCATATAACATACGTCATACCTATACTTTTTAATTTCTCCACTTTGCATCAAACTTTGTGAACGTATGTTAAATCAGCTGTTTTTCAGAAATTACACATGTCAAAGTACAGAAAGTAAACAAAAAAGGTTAAAAGTCACCCGATTTTTTACTTAACGGATTAACGGACACATATTAATTATAAAAAGGCTGACATAAAACTTCTCTAAAGTCGTGAAAAACAATCAAATTAGACGACGTTTTCCTATCTACAAATTGTTATTTATGATACAGGTTGTTCCAATTAGAACGATGTTCCAAATTAGAACGATAATTGTAAAATAGCAGATAATTAGTGGAGCAGCGAGATCAATAAAGATACTTAAAATTATACTCCTAATAAAGAAGAAATAAAAAAAAAACTAACTACTCATAAAAATAGAACGCCGTGCCAGTGCAGAGGAATTGTAATGGAATTGTGGAAATTGTGATGAAGAAAGACATCACAAAATAGAAAATGCTACTAAGGGAAGCTAAATCATCTCAGAAAAACCGTAGTAATCCACTGAACAGCAATGGACAACAACGTGGAATACTCTAGCTAACACGAGATTGTTTATCGCACTCGAAGATAATGATAAAACCACCCTCAGCCCTAGTGACTGTTAATGCCGCCTTCGAATGTTTAATAGAAAGGGTGTTAAAAAGGATTCAATTAGAAAACGTTGCAGGTCCACCAGAACAATATTAATGTTATGCACAACTTACCGCAAAAACGTTGCTTATTTTAGAAACAGTTTAAATATATGACACAATTTCTGCAAATACGCTCGACAAGGACCTAGCCTCGTCCGCCAAATACATATCACTTTCTTCTTTTTCTGGGACTCCATACATACTATAGACAATTTGAACCATACTTAAATGTTGATTCGAAGTCATATAATTGAACTGAAAGATAAGAAAAGACTTTGAAGACCCTCAAAGAGCTACTGTAAAACTCACCATTATTAGCCTAATCTATCAAAAGAGGAAACTTTTTTCAACGATGCGTTTTATCAAGGCGAGTATGCAATCTGCAAACTAAGCACTGTGGGAGAAATAAAAAATCCATGATTTATGTGCAATTAATGTGTATTGGCGCAAAAAGAATTCATGCCGTATTGGGCAATATTGTTTTGTTCATGGAAGCAAACACAAACACGTTGTGACGAGTCCAGTAGCAATGGAACAACCTGTATCATAAATAACAATTTGTAGATGGGAAAACGTCGACTAATTTGATTGTTTTGCACGACTTTAGAGAAGTTTTATAATGGCCTTAGTGTTTACCAC
The DNA here is from genome assembly GCA_963402855.1 of Ormia ochracea. Taxonomy (NCBI): domain Eukaryota; kingdom Metazoa; phylum Arthropoda; class Insecta; order Diptera; family Tachinidae; genus Ormia; species Ormia ochracea. Next base: position 6,119,117 of record OY727110.1, on the reverse strand, counting down.
ATAGCTGCATCAAGAACTATAGAATAAATAACACAATGGTTGCCTTGAGATTAATATCAATGAAGCATAACACATTGAGGAGCAAATAATTCGCAGCGCAAGAGAAACACGCGGATACCTTTCGATATACTTCTGATCCCGTGTAGATGTACCATTTTCTACTAGTATTGCCTTAAACATGTATGTTTTAGAAGCAACAAACTATTTTAGTAGATTTGCTGAAGCGGATGCTACACCAAATCAAGAAATTAAAACTACTACAGATCCATTTATAAAAAGCGCATTAAACCCATTCATTTATTATAGCGCAAGATGTTCCATATTAATTACGAGTACATTCGGAGTAGAGAACACATTTGTAATCAGCAATATTTAGATATATATGTGATGCATGTATATGAAATAAAAAAATCTAAAGTGTGTAGAATAAATGCAACCAGCCGATTACAAACGGTAGTACATTCTAGTAACATATTTCCAGAAAAAGTCATCTTTGTTATCATTAGCGCACTATTAAAGGCTCTTAGACCCATTTGAAATGAAGTAAACGATGGTGGTGTTGACAACTGCGTTTAAAAAAACTGACACAAAATCTGTTTAATAAAGTAGTGCTTTGTCAATAGTAAGAAGAAAACCGTTTCTTATTTGTTGGTAATCCTAATGAAGGTAATGTATGAGCTTAACAATGACTGGTATTATTGATTCTGCACGGAAAGAAAAATTTTGCGGAAAGAAATATCGGTCGATATTAAAATTGCAATTATTCATTCTTGTAACATCCCTGTTTTAAGTGAGTTTAATGCTACCCATACACGATACGACCGTTGGCAAAACTTGCTTAGTAATCAAGTTGTGTGTTGTGCCCACATACGATAAGACCTCTTCTTACGACTTCATTTTGCAAAAAATTTACAGCTGGAAACAACAAATAATAAACACGCATGCCATGAAGCAAAACAAATTAGGCTTAAATTTTGTGAAGCAATCAAACAATTGAAAGCTCGTTAAGTAAATTAAGTATTTATTGACATTCAAATTTTTTTAATCTAAAAAATTTTTCAAAAATAAAAAAAATAAAAAATACCAAAAAAAAAAATTAAATAAAACTTATATAATTTACTAATATTGGCTATCATTAAATAATTCATCGTAGTACTGTGCTCTAGTTTCATTTGAGCTGTGTCTTCGATTTTGAATTACTTTTTTTATTATTTTCTTTTACACTTCTTTTATTTTCTTCGCTCAAAAACCAAATTAACCGACGACACGCCTCTCTCCCTCAAAATTTAAAATGAGAATGAGGTACGAATTCGCACGACTGACCCACAAACTATACGACGCGTTGGCACGACCTGCCAAAAAATCAAAAAATTTTGATTTTTCATACGACCCAGACACAACTTCATACGACAGGCCCACTAACGTTACGACCTTGCTTACGACCTGCCGAAGTTTTGCCAACGGTCGTATCGTGTATGGGTTGCTTAAAAGCTGATGTAGTGTTAGCTAATGGGAAAAAATCAAGAAGTGTTAGATGTGATTTTAGATGTTAGTGTTAAATATTTTGTTATAATTAAACTATGAATAGAATTGCCTTTTTTGAAGAACAGTAATTCTTTGGGAAAACGATTCGAAAGAAGAGTTTTACGCTATAAATCTTGAGATGAGTTGCAAATGAACGATATAAAGTAAGTTGAAATAAGGAAATGTGAACCGGCCTCCTGGTAAATGAGGAAAGCAAATTTTGAAAATTATTACAGGTGACAAGTGGTATCCTTTACAACCATGTCTAAAATAACACCTTACAGAGAGCCAGTTAACTCTCCCAACAAAATTCGATTTAATTTTAGATCCAGAATTATAGTAGAAATTGGTGCTCTCAAATCTGTTTTTAGGCGCCTTAACAATAAATGGGACTTACATTATGATTCAGAAAAATCTGCAAAGATCATAAATATCTGCTGTGCACTTCATAACATTAGACTCATTACAATATTACAGGCGAGGAACTGGATTTTGCATTACCTGAGGAAGAAGATCCAATAAACGATTGAAGATGATTTTAGTGGGGAAGAAAATGAAATAAGAAACCAAATACTACTGAATTTTTAATTTGTAATTCAATTTTATTTAGCTGAATTGTGTATCTAAATAAAAATAAAAAAATTAAAAATTATTAACATTTCCTCACATTTTTGTCCTTTCCGTTAATTTTTCGCCATAAAAATTCAGCCTAAGCAAAATGCAGGAAAATATGTATCTTTATTGCGGCATCAATAATAAGGCAATACCGAGATGATACCGCAACGATGGAATGAATAATTGCAAGTGTTTCCTTCCGCATAAAAACTGTTATCCGGTGTCGCGGAACGGAATCAACAATCGGAGTCAATATAATTAGAAAATTTCCATTTGGTTTAGAAAAAAAAAAACAAAACCGAAGTGCTTCCATAGGGGAAAAATGTGATGAATAATCGGAAACACTGTTCCCAGAACTGATGATTTCTCTGCATTTTGACGCTTCTCACCTCTGAAAATACACTAGTGACAATTTTAGGTCCAAAAATAACGATTTTTCTCAATTTATTTTCTATGTATATGGCAAATTTTTTTAGTATTGCACTTTCAGAGTAAGTTTTGTGGTATTTTATGATTTTTTTGTGGTCAGCTAAACAAAAACAACAACTAATGCTTTAAGGAATTGCGATTTTTATGTTTTAAAAGTATTTTTGAAGGAGAGTAAACAAACTTTATAGGATTTAGATTCTGATTTAGATTCAATTCTGAATTTTATCAAATTTTATCCGCAATATAATGATTTTAACACAATAAAAAGCAAATGTCGAAAGGAATTTAAACAAAAATAAAGTTGACAAGCATATACAAATTTTTTTTTTATTTTAAATTTTACATTCTGATATTTATATAAAAAAATGAAAAATTTTACTTATATATAAAAATGAATGCATGAAATGTTTTCGTTATCGATAAACTCAAAAACTACGAAACCGATTTTGACTAAATTTTATATACCTGATCTATGAACCGCGAGGAGTTTTCTTATGTTACTTTTAAGTTTGTCCGACAGAAAAGTAAATAAATATCTCTGTTTTTTAATTTCTATTTGCGCGATAACACTATGCCGTGTTTCGCTGACGGCGTTGAGTGTTTAATCGGCGTTTGGTGCTAATTCGCCGCGTGGCGGCGTTTGGTGTTTAATCGATGGTTAATGCTTAATCTGCATGTGGCGCCGTTAAGCGTAAGTCAAACAAAAAAAAATTTAATTTGAAGTTTATTTTATTTAAATCCCACGAGTTACTGAAAATAAATTAATTGTTTTATTCAAAGGTGTTGGAGAAAGTAAACAAGCAATAGGTAAGAACCACGAATGACTTATATCGATTGCGCACTCAAGTGTGTCAAAACAATTGTCTACTGCGCATCTACGTCATCAATGTTCACATTTGCTATTCTGCTGTGACATTTGTTTGGATTTTGTTGTTTACATTTGTAAATATCAGCATTTATTGAAAATATAAACTTTTTTCAAGTTTATTTTGGTGAAATAAAATAAAAATTTGTTTCAGAAGAAATTTATTGTGTTTTCGAAGCATTTAAAATTCTTTTTTCTTTTCTTAAATCTATCACCTTCAGAATCCAAGCCTTACTGAACAAATGTTACTTTTAAATACAAATAAAAGCAGAACGGAAATAGGTTTTAATTTATTTTATTATTTTTGCGAATTTAATTTTTGGAGATAGAAAGTTATTACGTAACTGTTGGTTTAGTTTTCTTATTTTAAAAAACATTCTAGGCCTGAAAAATAAAGTTTTTACATTTTTATCGCAGTCGATGTGGCTCGCTTGCTTCAAATGTAGTTTCAAAAAGTCCTTTGATATAAGTAAGCCTCCACCATTATTGTCTTCGAAAATTTTATGGAGGTCTTGCATATTTTCCATTATTTTTTCTGTCGGCTTGGATAATCCGCCCTCAGATAGATGGTCTAACCAAGAATATCTAGCCACCTCCACCTGGTTTTTAGTGATTGCGATATCAGGAAATTCATTTTTTAGTTTATGGCATATAAAGCCTGCAAAATTTTCAAGCCTATCGTAGGCCATGTCACTTAGTTCATGGTCGACTTTGGGCTCCGCATCAATATGCACCCTGAAAGGCGAAATAATTTTGCCAACTACAAATTTTTTGTGGATTTTAATGCTTCTTTTAAAGTAAATAATTAGAAAAAAAAACTTAAATTTATAAAATTAAATATGTGATATATGTATGTGTAGTCTTTGATATTTCTTTTGAATAGTTTTTATCAAACAAAAAATATACTGAAAATGTATACATATGAAAATTTATTTATGGTTTTAAACATTTTATTGGCGAAACAAATTTTAGAACAAATATTAGTGAAACGTAAATTTGTACATTTTTGAATTGGTATTTGTATATTACTTTCAGGCATTTAAAAAGTCTTGTCTTACTCTGAAATTTTCAGAGAGTTGCAAAGTTATAAAATCAATTAAAAGGAATTTGTATTATTTTTTGAGAGACGATATTTTTTAATATTCATATATTTTTTCACAAATTTTGTATTGAAAATAATTTTTGAATTGTTTAGAAAACTTCGTGGACGTAAAAACCCCCTTAAAAAATAAAATTACAATTCTTCCGACACAATTTTCAAGTTTATAGTATTATTTGTGATTTATACACACGTGAACTATTAAAATTTATCGGATGGGATTGCTTTATACAAACCTTGTATTATGCAAAATGTTTCAGTTAAATTTGAAAAGCTTCAGCTAGTGGTCATAAGAAGAATATCAGATTTTTACGTCAGGTTATATTGCAAACGCAAATATTAATATTAATTTTTTAGACTTTAAGAGACGAAGTTTAGATTCCATTAACAAAATTGGTTTTTTGCACTGGCAGATTTAAAAGACTATTTCAAAAAATATTAAATTTCGTTATTACTTTAGTTTCAAAATACAAAAAAGACATGATAAAACATGAAACTAGAGAGAATTGAAATTAACAAAAGAGTTAAATACAATTTTATCACTTTCAAAGAAAGTGTTTTACAGCACATCGCATTTTCTTTAAATGGCTTGTCTTTTTCTGTCTTTTTTTAAATGTAATTCAAAGAACACTTACAAAATTCATACAAAGCAATATTTTTTGCCCATTGATGACGTCACAAAAAACAGATGATTTTCAAACAAAACTAACGGACCTGCGCAAGACGTAATCGGTATAAGTCATTCGTGGGTAAGAACAACATAACAAACAAAAACAAATTTTTGAATAACATTATAGAATCAACTATATTAAACGGAAAGTACAAAGGTGAAGTCTTATTGATTCCACGTATACAAATAATGCCCGCAGATA